>OY755195.1:2859498-3459498 GCA_963576735.1 Bedellia somnulentella
TAGCAATCGCGTCCACTTTTTTATTCTGAGCGAGATTTTCAGTGGTTTCTGTAGTATAGGGAGCAGAGGAGATGCAGTGAAACGGCCTGTTTACTCAAAGCAACTGGTTTATTTCATAAGTACCCCAAACATAATATTATTGTGATACTACCTACAACATCTTCCTTCTCACAAATAAGTTCTTATTGTAACTTAACAATTATTATATTTAACACTCTTAACAAGTAAATAGTTTGTTATTTAAATTTATCTCTTTATTTCACCCTTCACCTATATTTATTTATTATTTTACTTGAAAATGTATACAAACAAAAGATTTATTTATATATTCGTATAACCGTAACGAATTAGGGGTATAACTCGCCTGCCCGACCTAGTCACGTAACCGGAGCTACCGGGCTGCGGTGCCGCCGGTGGTGGGTTAGCTACAGCGCACGCAGGAGATGTCCCCGGACTCGGTTCTGTTTCGGCCGACTCATCGCGGTCGAAATGATAACTCGGTACAGAGTGGTCGCGCATGCGCAACAGATGCTGTCGGTTGCGGCGGTACGTGCCGCCCGCGTCGGCGCGCACCGGCGGTTGCCATGCCGGGCCAGTATACCACCTCTCTGGCGCGCTTTTTACATTTCTCCATGCCTAAATGCTCCTCATGGATCCTATTGACCATTTCTTTTCTTAAGGAAGTTGGGCTCACAACCCTTTCATTTCTAAACACGATATCATCCTTCATATAAGGGTCTGCACCGACTGTATCATTATTTAACTCTATTTTTTTAATTAAATTAAGTTTTTGACACGCATCTCGTCCTAGTAAATTGTTACACTTAATATTCAATACAAATATTTTTTGTTTCATCTCCATTTCACCCTTAACTAATGATGCATTGAAATATCCTACCACCGGTAATTTCCGGCGGCTTATTTCACGCAACACAAATTTCCCTTTTAAGAGAATTTCGTCTTTGAAACCAGCATTCTTAAAGTTCTCATATGACATCACTGAGGCATCGGCGCCACAATCAAGCTTGAACGTAATGGACGTACCGTTAAGTAAAATATTCTCATACCAGGGACTCTCCGTCTTCGAATGCTCACCGGTGATGGCGCCAACGATCAACTCCTCGCAATCCTCGTCACTGTCGTGGTAACCGTCATATTCTGGCTCGAGGCCCACTTCTCTAACGTTTTTATTTTTCACTACACAACACTTTTCAAAATGACCTTTCTCATTACAATGATAGCACTTCACTTCCCAAGCTGGGCACCGATTTCTAACATGGAACCTATCGCATCGTAAGCAGCGTCGACCGCCCGGCCCCCGGCGGCGCAGCGGCGGCGGGCTTCCTCTCCCGGCGGCGGCAGGGCGCGCGCACACGGCCTCCACGGCGGCGGCGGGTCCTAGCCCGGGCTCCCCGCGCAGCTGCCCGGCCTGCGCACTCGCCGCCTCCGCGGCGCGGCACCAGCTCACCGCTTCTTCCAGTTTGATATTTCGTTTCCTGAGTAGCTGCTCTCGTAGCTGGACATCTTTTATGCCTCTTATTAATTGTGTTAGAACGAGGCTATTGCGTAGGTCACCAAATTCACATGTCCTACTATTTATTTTGAGTCTCGACAGATATTTCTCGAACGGCTCCACTGTCTGCATTGTTTCGAAAAATATATGTCTCTCGAAATTCACATTCCTCTCGGGATCGCATCGGCTATGAAACTTGTTACATAATACCGCGTAATTATTTACGTCCGAAGATCTGAACTCAAACTCTTCGTACAATTCTCGCCCATACTTTCCGATAACATGTAGAAATAGGGCACATTTTTCTTTATCGGACGCATCATCACGGCCCGATGCCGATAAAAAGAAATCAAACGACGATTTCCATTCCTTCCAATTGACCGCCATGTTGCCTTCGCGCTGCAAAGCGGCCGGCTGTTGCAGCGATAACACAGCTCTTAAATTACTTTTGTCGGTCATTTCTATTTATCCTTTACACTTTTACGTCCACAATATACACATATATCGAACTCGCGCACGTAAGCTCACACCTGACACCATGTAGTATAGGGAGCAGAGGAGATGCAGTGAAACGGCCTGTTTACTCAAAGCAACTGGTTTATTTCATAAGTATCCCAAACATAATATTATTGTGATACTACCTACAACACAAAACAAGACTTGTAAGTAACTTTCGACGTACTCCCTAAAAAAATTAAAAACTATTGTTTCCGCAAGATTCGGCAAACAAACGTTATGTAATATAAATGTTAGTTAGTATTCCTACACGTATAAAAATAAATAAGAAGGTATAATGAGGTGTTTTTTTTTAAAGTTTCGATGAAGTTATAAGAGTACTCTTTTTTTACCTATGTTTATAAAAGAGCGTGTACTCACCCATGGTAACTGATATTTTAACAAATAACTAGATCAAAGCACTGGGCACTAATATAGTATTGTTAAGAAATTGCGATATTCGTTAACTGTAAACACAAAACTGCGCACTAAGCAACGTTCAACAGCTTGTCTATTTTGATGTTTTAGTCAATGTCACCGAAGAGGGTACTTTGAAGTAATTTTTTGAACACCTACGTAATTAATAAATTGTTTTGGTGTTGCCATTAGGTAGTCTAGATTCTACCTAATGATTTACCATGCCCAACATATGATTAATAAATAATGTATTTAAATATTTTTGTATATGGGACGTCACACTCTGTGCAGCGGCGCCGCTCGGCAACGCGCTGCTCGGCGGCGCCGCTCGGCAACGCGCAGCTCGCGCGCAGCGCTGCCGCTGTATAACGTCATTCAGCCGCGCGCTGTTTGTTTTGGTGTACAGTCCGGTGCAAGAATTGTTGTACCTACTAGTACCTACCTATCCGTCCCGGCAGCGACGCGTCTCAAAACGCTACGCTGTATAACGCTTCATACAAGCCATTGTATTCGAGCAGCGCGCGGCCGGGCGGCGCTGCCGGGCAGCGTTGCTGTATAACTAGCCTAAGCCATTTCCGTCTTCGAGCTTGTGGTACTTACCTCATTTAATCTTATACCTCCAGTACATTTAACACTTTTTTTGTAGTTTTTGCACCGCCAATGGGAAGAAGAATTTTTTTATTTTTTATGAAAGTAATACTCATGTCCATGGTACAACAGTACCTTTCCCCTACCCCGACAAATTATATTTGCTTTTTCCATGGCTTTTTCACTTTGTGTAGACATTTTGCGCAAATCAAGTCTCGGAATTATTAGACAAGTGAAAAAACAAAACAAAGCAATTGAAATGTTGTCATGTTGACATTGAAGCCGTCTATCATAAATGAAGTAATTACTGGTACTTCAAAGTGTAAGGAAGGAGGTTGGTTTATCTTATAAGAATGATACGAACATAAGGACATTCGTACAAAAACATTAACCCTTAGTTACTCGCAATAAGAAAATTGCACAACTACTCGCACGGGGTCTTCAGTGACCCCATCTTGAATTGTAAATATTTAACTAACTAAAATAATATTTAATTAAAACACATTATAGTAGGAAGCTTAAGTATGTATTTAAACTAATCAACATAAAAAATCTACATATTTTGTAATAGGAATATTTTTTAACGAAACATAAAAAAACCTCTTATAAAATAACAATTCAATGGCATAATGAGATCAACAATAAAAAAAAAACTAATGTATTATTATGAATATGGTCGCTTTGGAATGGAATAAATTCGTCGTCTTCACTTTCCGATCCAGAACCAGCAACATCCTGCTCATCATCTGGCTCTTCAAACCATCTGGAAATGCGCTCTTCTGTATCGTCCATGGTAAAGTTCCTAAAACAAATGAATATCGATTTTTGTCTCACAAAACATACAAACAGTTTTACAAATAAAATACCCATGCAAAAAACATACTCATACTAACAAACATACACTCGAAAAACATCACACATTTTTAGTTCAGTATGGTACAAAACATGATATTACCTCCAATCTACAAAACTAAGGAATAAGTAATTATATATTGATTTTTGTTTATTTTAGTAATGAATATTTATTAGTACACTAATGCTAATTTATTATTCATCATAAAATTATTCAAAACATCAGTGAAAATATTATAAAAATGAAGTTTACTAATACTCACCACAGCCGCAAAAAGTTACGTAACCGCTCGCATGGGGTCACACTCCAAGAGAGCAGGGACGTGTGCGCACACTACCATGTCCAGTTAGGCACTGAACTAGAATCTTTAGCGCGAATAAGAAAGCTATTCAGCGGCGCGCGTATGTACCTATCCGAATTATGCCATCTTTTGCTTACTAAAAGTGCGCTGACTCCGTGCGAGTAATTAAGGGTTAAGTGGTACTTCTGGGACATAGTATGTACCAAATATACACCTAGGGGTACTAAAGGGGCACAATTACCCCAGTTGTACCCCTGGGGGAACAAGTCAGGGGTACTAGGGGTCCTAGGGGGCTAAGGCCTGTTTTAAATTTATTGTACTCCCTATGGGGTATCCAGTCATGTACACTGTATCGGTTCTGAGGCTTCTTTTACAGGATTTGCATTTATTGGTTTCTAAAATTTTCCTTACTACCTATCCAGTTGTGTAGGCCCTTGAGTGAATGTTGAGTCGTTCTCTCCGGGACTGTTCTAAGACCATTTCATTATTTGGCTGACCCGGCCCACTACCTTCATTATAATCATTAAAAAGTGTACTTAATTGAATAATTGGGTCGGCCGAGTCATCCTCACAGTTGAAAGAATCACTATGAAAATTTATTATTCTAGTAATCAATAATGACTTAAAAGTGCAGTTGAAACTGTGGCAGTTAGGGTCATTGTTTCTATAATTGTATGCTCTTACTTGCCCAAAGAAATTTTCAATTGGGTCAGAGCAAAAATATCTTGGTCGCATGATTTTTATATTTTGATTTTTGAGAATCTGCCAGTCTCTGGTAGCTTTCAATTGTACTAATATTTTTTTTAATTAAGGTACTGACTTCTTTGCTCCTGATGCATCTATAAAAATATATGTTCTAATTTTTTAATACCTTCTTCCCAAAACATGTGATGGGGCGATCCTTCACTGACGGCTGTCCTTAATGGTTTTCCTTTTTTAGCTCCTCGTTTTTTCTTCTTTGCATTTGTGATGCAGCACCATTGACACTATCAAAGAGTTTATCAAAGAATGATACAGTTTCTGCTGTGTTTTTAAATGTTTCACTGACGGGATTGTCATCTGTGTAGTGTGTCTTGAAATTTAGAATTATTTATTTTACATCATAAGTTTACAATCAGGTAAAGGTAATTTATAAGATGGTATAAAGGTAGTTAAGTATACAAAATATTCCAGTTTAATTTTGTTTGATGTCATAGTAAGTTTTGTATGGTAAATGAATTATACAAAATTATTAATGACATACATACATATACTCACGACTATAATTCCCTAGAAGGGGTAGCCAGAGCTAACGAATTGGAAATTCCTCAGCCACTTTTTGAAAGTTGAGTAGGGAAAAGATGGTGAAATAAATGTTTTTGATGATGGGTCTCCAACCGCATCGTCCAAAAATCCAATAAAAAGCCCCAATACCCTTAGTCGCCTCTTACGACACCCGTGGGTAGAAAGGGGTAGCGACATTCTAAGCCGGCACTACACGGCAAAAATTTATTATATTTATTAATGAGTTATAAATAATTTATATTACAACAGACTATACTTACTGAAGTTTGATGTGTAGGCTAGAGCAGAAGCTACCGTATTGCTCAAAACTTTCACACAATTCTTCACCTAAAAGAAAATTACAATTTTAAAAGTATATCACGAAAACAGCAATAATAAATGGCATTATTAATAAAGAACAAAAAAATAGTAATTAAAATAAATTTACTTTCATTTTCTTGATCTTATCAGCGATAACAAGTTGGTCGTGAAGTTTATGCAGGAGTCTTGATTCAGTGTGGTTGCAGTCAGTTTTATTAACTTCAACGATATCATTCCATTTCGATATTTTACCATGCATCACAATACCCTTTGTTAGAAAATTATTACTTATGCCTTTAATAAGGTGTGATGGATCGTAAATAATTACAAGATTTACTCCACTTATTGTAATGGTGTTATCTGAAATTAGAAATAAACAGTTTTTAAATATAATTGGAATGAAAATAGAGAAAAAGACTTATATAACATACTTAGAAGATGATAGAAGTATATAGAAGTATTTGATCTCTCTTGGCTTCAGCTCTGAAGCTATTTAGGGCTGACTGAAAAGCCGAGCCTTGATCACACACCAAAGCAATTGGATTGAGTCCACAATCTACTACTGCCTTTATTATATCTTTTAAGATATTTTTTAATTCGGTGCCTGATGTGGCACCTTCACAAAAATAAAAGGCAATCGGTTGTTGCCATTTATAAACAGCTCCACTTAACATAAATACAAGTCGAATTAGTGAAATCCGATAAACTTGAAAAACACAACCTTCCGTTTCGGAAAACAGAACGCCAATGAAGGATGGCGCGTAGCTCGCAAGCTCGCGCCCTGCTGGTGGTAGTGGGGGGAATTGTGTGAATGAAAGGCACGATGCGTTAGAAAGAGAGGGACATACTTCCGGAAAACAGATAGGGCCTATCTCAAAGCTAGTAAGCTTCAAATAACGGTCTTGGATTTAATATATTTATTAATGAGTTATAAATAATTTATATTACAACAGACTATACTTACTGAAGTTTGATGTGTAGGCTAGAGCAGAAGCTACCGTATTGCTCGAAACTTTCACACAACTCTTCACCTAAAAGAAAATTACAATTTTAAAAATATATCACGAAAACAGCAATAATAAATGGCATTATTAATAAAAAACAAAAAAATAGTAATTAAAATAAATTTACTTTCATTTTCTTGATCTTATCAGGGATAACAAGTTGGTCGTGAAGTTTATGCAGGAGTCTTGATTCAGTGTGGTTGCAGTCAGTTTTATTAAATTCAACGATATCATTCCATTTCGATATTTTACCATGCATCACAATATCCTTTGTTAGAAAATTATTACTTATGCCTTTAATAAGGTGTGATGGATCGTAAATAATTACAAGATTTACTCCACTTATTGTAATGGTGTTATCTGAAATTAAAAATAAACAGTTTTTAAATATAATTGGAATGAAAATAGAGAAAAAGACTTATATAACATACTTAGAAGATGATAGAAGTATATAGAAGTATTTGATCTCTCTTGGCTTCAGCTCTGAAGCTATTTAGGGCTGACTGAAAAGCCGAGCCTTGATCACACACCAAAGCAATTGGATTGAGTCCACAATCTACTACTGCCTTTATTATATCTCTTAAGATATTTTTTTAATTCGGTGCCTGATGTGGCACCTTCATAAAAATAAAAGGCAATCGGTTGTTGCCATTTATAAACAGCTCCTCTTAACATAAATACAAGGGCATGATCTGCGAATTTCCTTTTTTTTTCTTTTAGCTCTACAAATCCACTTATGTTGTCCTTGTGCTTATTGTATGTCAAAGCCGCTTCCAAAGACATCTCATCAAACACTACCCAACATATTTTCTTTTTGTCATCCCACTGATCAACCTGTAATTATAACTTAATTAAGTATTTTAATAAAAATAAGATTTCAGCATATCAAATAGGCACTTAAAAATAAATCACATACATATACTCACAGTGACGAGCTTTGAATAAGCGCGATTGAATAGCAACTGCCGACTGTTTTGAAAGCAAGAAAGATCGCATATCTTTCAGTAACTCATCTACGTTTACAACAAGAAATATCTTAGTAAGTAAGCTATAGTGAAAATATAAATAGTATTAATTTGTGATATTATTGAAATGGTAAAATAGATTAAATATAGTTATATACATATAAATATAGTAAATAAATTAAATTAACCGCTGGGTTATTCCAACACGATAAAACCAATTGTTTTTCTGAAATACGGGGTGTAATTGTAATGACTGTTTTCCTTGAAAAGTATGATTAATTATCACGTATAGAGGCAGAATTCGTTGAAAAAAAACACACTTATTTTTTTTCAAATTTTGTTAAAATTTGCACTAAGAAAGTAGTACTATTGACACCAAAACGCTCAATGTATGCGTGAAACGCGATGACAAGGCGGGCAACTCAGCTGACAGCTGCGACCCGCCGTGACCCTTAACCGGCGGCCAAATCAAATCAAGGCCAGTAAAGTAATCAATCGAACTTAGCTTCTAATATCTTCTTATTTTTTACATGTTATTATTTGACATGATAAATTTGAATAACACTACCCCATAGTTAATACTGCGTTGGAATGCGGCAGTATTTTCAGAGAAAAATTCATAATTCGTAAACATCGATCGCCGCGAAATTCAAAATCTGCATGTATCAACAAGTCGGGCGGGCTTGTCGGCATTACATCAAAGGAACAGTATTAGTACTAAGTTAGTTGTTTGTAGCTCATTGTGTTTGTGTCGCTTATGATTGGATGTCACTTTGATTTTTCGCATTAATTTTCGGAGTGTGAGTTCAGTTTTAGTATCTTGTGTTGTGATTGTGTTGAGTAAATATGGCGTACACGAACCAGCAAAGTTCAGTGTTGGTGTTTTATAATATTAATTCTCAAAATGTTCTGCGTTTTGCGCAAATAAAGGTGATAGCCCGGATCTGCCACTGCCAATCAAAACGGGGTGAGTTATTTTTATTCGTATTCTTAAGTTAACTGTGATAAAGTACAGATACACCCGTTTAGAGCCCTTTAGCCCCGAGAGAGTTTAGTAAACACCAAGAACTCCTCCAATTTCGATGTCGGTTAATGAATGAATAGGTATCTCTTGCGCACTTTATTTTATGTCAAGTAAATGCATCGTTTCGAGGGTCTCTATTTGTTTTTAACTTTATTATCTTACGCTCATGAAGTATATACATTACATACATACTCACGCCGTTACTTCCCATTGGGGAGGCAGAGATGTAAAGTAAAACAAAAATAGCGGTAGCTGATTATTTAGGACGACAGTTTTGTTATAATCGTCGGTGTTAATTAATAGAGATAGATTTTTTACATACATATTCTCACGCCATTAGTTCCCATTGGGGTAGGCAGAGACTATCGATCGCCACTTCGTACGATCCTGGCAAACCTCTCAAGCTTTGTTTACATCCATCAATCTTTTTACTTGAAAATGTTTGAATTACACTACCCCATATTTAATACTGGATTGAAATACGAGGCGACTAAGACCACAGCCTCACCAGGCGCGGCGATAAGTTCAAAGAAAAATCAAACATAGCCGCGAAATTCAAAAATTTTTTGCATTGCTGTCATAGTGCGGTTTATACGGTCACGAGCAAGTGTGCGCAAGACTAGATGGTCACATGACGCGCCCGCTGTTCTCTGTGTGTGGGTGAGACATTATACGGGTAGGAACTAGGAGTGTGTGCGCTAGGCTAGTGTAGATAACCACAGTTTTCCATCTGATGGAGAAAGTAGGTTTTTCTGCTAAAGCGGTTTTAATCTTTTTGTTTATTTCATATGGTGGATATTAAGCATTAAACTTTAATATACGAATTAATATTGAAGTAACAATCGCCGTCAAACTAACACGCTGTATAATAAACCTATATTTATGTGAACATGCAATGAAATTTTTTTTATTAGTATTACTCATAATTGACTTTTGGGAGAAACCTCGACTATCATAACAATTTTTGCTTATCAAGTAATATTTTTTTAAATTGAGTTTTGAAAGAGATTTTGGAAATGGGACATTTAAGGGGTGGAGGGAGATTGTTCCAGCATTTTGTTGCCTGGTAGCGGAAGCTTCCCTCAAAAGCCCTAGTTTTGTGAAACGGTGTTACCAAAGTCATTGAATAAAGACTCCTCGAGTTAAATGTATAGGATGGCCAGGATAACTTACTATACAAGTATTCCGGTCGCTTAAACTTAATGACTTGGTGGACTAAGCTAGCTAGATGAAGTTGCCTCCTAGAATCCATATTAAGTAGGCCCTTTCTATTCAATTTAGGAGTAATATGAGATCTTCGTGGTATTTTGTAGCAGAATCTTATGCAGGCATTTTGTACTCTTTGAATCAACCGTTTTGATGTAGATAAAAGACAAGGACCCAGAACTATGCTGCCATAGTTCAATTTAGATAAAATTAGAGCCTCACAGAGCAATAAACGCACTTCCTCGGAGAGCAGGTGACGAATTTTGTAGAGTACTTTAATACGGAACATACAACTCTTTGCAACACTGATTATGTGGTCCTCAAAACGTAATCCAGAATCCACAAGAATGCCAAGAACTCTGGTCAGTGACACCTGCTCGACCTTTGTCCCATTTATAGTTATACAAGGTTTGGAAGACAAAACGGACGCAACTTGTTTTTTCGAACCCAGCACCATAAATTTAGACTTACTAGGGTTTAACAACAAAGCATTCCGGGATGCCCAAAGTGCTATATTTTCAAGGTCAGAGTTTAGTTTTGCTAAAGATGGATTTATTTGGCAAGGATTTAAGTGCATATATATTTGAACATCATCAGCGTACAAATGAAATTGTGAATGCTTTATTTGTTTAACAATGTCTGCCGTATATAACACAAACAAAATCGGTCCCAATATCGATCCCTGTGGCACGCCCCTAGAAACAGGTTTAACTGCAGAACTATTTGCACCATTTGCCAATTTAGTACGCACTATTTGTGACCTGTCAGTTAGGTAACTTCTAAACCAGGCTATGGTGTCAGAGTGGAAACCATAGTATCGCAGCTTGGAAAGGAGAAGTGGAAGACTTATACAATCAAAAGCGCGTGAAAAATCGAGCAAAGTCAGAACCGTTGCCGTGCCTTTATCTTGTGCCGCTAAAATATTGTCAATTACGTCTAACAGTGCTGTTGTAGTACTTACACCCTTGCGAAAACCTGACTGCTTTGCAGGTAAGATACCATTCAATTCCAAAAAATCTGACAGCTGCCAAAAAACGATACGTTCGAGCACCTTTGACAAGCAGGGTAGTAAACTGATCGGTCTTAAATCCTTTAAATTGTTTGGTGATGGATTTTTCGGAAAAGGGGTAATAATAGCAGTTTTCCAGCACCCAGGGAATGTTAAAGAAGATATCGAAAAATTTATTAAGTAGGTTATGTAAAAAAGTGCATGAGGTAAGGTAAGTAAAATCATATTTAAATTAATATTATCAACACCCTGAGCATCCGAATCAATTGACAATATAGCCTTTGCAACCTGAGATTCATCTACTGTTTTCAACTTGAATATCGCATTACCAAATCGATTAGATTCAAAATATGAAAATTCTGACACTGGTACAAAATCAGGACACGGCAGAGTCAAAAAATAATTATTTATCAAATCAGGATCACTAAGATGAGGGGGCAATTTGTCAGTATCCATAGTATCGTCTAGAATGTTAGATTTAAGGTTCTTCCATAGTTTTTTCGAGTCTTCAGTACAAGAATTAATCTTTTGTTTAAAATATGCCCGTTTTTCACTGTCCATTGTAATCTCTACTTGTTTCTTCAAAGTTTTGTAGTATTCTTTATCTTTATCGAGGTGAGATGATCGGTACTTTTCTAATGCTTTATTTTTAAAATGAATAAGAACTTTAGTATTTTCTGAAATCCAAGGCATGGGTTTTTGTTTGATACATACCGTTCTTAGGGGCGCATGCCTATCGCAAATATCTAAAATATAAGTATTGAGTAACGCCACCATATCATTAACAGAAGTTTTGTTTAGCATATTCTCCCAATCATATAATTGTATTTCCGCGTCGACGGCAGCGAGATCAACGGACCTCATAGGTCTACATTGTATGCATGTCGGCTTGAATCTTTCTTTTTTTATATTAAATGTTGTATGTATCATAGACTGGCCGATCAATCCCGTGACACCACAAACTGTGACACTATTTACAGCAGCGTCTGTACAAACAAGGTCAATTAAAGTATTAGTATGATGGGTGAAGTGCGTAGGCTTGTTTACCACTTGACGCAGACCTGCACATTGTAAAAAGGTATCGAACTTACGATAACTACTGCTGTTAGTATCTAGTTGATTTATATTAAAATCTCCTAACAGAATAACCTTATCAAAATGCGTCAGTGAGCACAACGACTCCGTGATGGCATCCAAAAAATCGTCAACAAGCTGCCACTGCGGGCGATAAGCCGTTCCAATAACTAGTCTCAGCCCATTGACTGTTACACGAAGCCACCACTGTTCGACGGGGGACTCGGGGTGCTGCAATGTTCTGGCTGTGATGCCATTTCTTATGTAATAAGCCAGACCACCTCCGCGGCCACGAAGGATATCCTTTGATCGAGGGAGCATTTTAAATTTATATGAAGGAATTTTTGGTGCTAGATTTTCACAACCATGCTTTAGCCAAGATTCATTAATTGTAAGTACATCAGGTTTATATTGTAAAACCGCCTGAACAAATTCATCACCACAGGTGTTTAATGATTGAGCGTTATATAAACTAACAGTAAATAAACAATTTTTAGCAATCATTTTTAAAATATTTTGATATGTTTTCATATAAATCACTCTTTTGCTCACCAATAGTAGAAAATGAATAGGAATAGGCGATTAATGTATTATTAAAGTTTAAAAACCGTAGGGATATCACGTTTAGAACATCAGTTAAACATAGTTTTTTAAAGATTATATATTTATAAAATATTAAATAGATGTTATCGTGTGTTTGTAATAATAAAATACTGATAATATAAGTAATTAAAATATTACCTAAATATTTTATCTTTGTTAGTTTAAAATATAATATGTTGTAATATAACTTACTTACTTTTTTACAATACCAGAATTCATTGCACAGCAAAATTTTTGAATTTGAGCTATAAAATATTAAAACTACGTAATACAAGTTTAACTCAAAGTTACAAGCACGCGTAATAGTTAACACTGCCAATTCAGGCGTCTCAAAAAATACAATAATATTATAAATGAATCCTAGTGAGACAGGGTAAATGATTCGTTGTTTATTAGGAACGAAACGTATTCAATGTCTCTTTGAGTTCGTTACGAATACAGTCTAAATCACTGATTGAGCTGATACGGTAGATACGGCTATTCTCGGTTTTTCTAATTAATATTTGTCCATATCTTTTCCAAGTAAATTTGAAGTTACATTCCTTTGCAAATGATCGTGTCATTCCAAATAGGCGGCGATCGGAGGGTATCATGTGCTCGTTCACATAGAACGACCGCGCAGGTCCGGGTATACCAATCAGATCAGTGGTAAGATTTCGACGCACACGCGCTGCTCGTACCAAGGCTTCTCGAGGTGCTCGTCTAGTTAGCCTTAACACTATGGGGCGCGGACGAACCTCACTCCCTGCCTCCCCTGGCTGTCGGCGGCCCACTCGAAAAACGTGAACTACATCCCTCGAGTCCAATTCTACGTTTGACACTGTAGATATCACGCCAACCATGTGGTCAAGATTTTCACCTTTTTGTTCGGGCACTCCAGTGATTTCAACGTCGTTTAGAACTTGTGATCGATCCCGCTGGATAAGTTCAGAGCGCAGCTGCTTCACCTCATTTCTCAGAACTTCAACTTCAGCCTCATAATTTTCCAGTCGTTCTAGCTTAATCTTTATGTCCGATAGCTCAGTTCTGAATCCGCACATTTCCTCACGGCACAAACGCATTGATTCATTCAATGCTTTAATACCCGAATTCAGTTCACTAAACATATTTTTGAATTGATGCATTGATTGAGCTAATATTGAGTCTTCCAAATCTATAGATTGCGGGATAGGAACCGATTCACCATCTTCTATACTTATAATAAATCTGTAGAGAGGTCAATTCTGTACATGAAATATATTTTCAAAATAACTATCAGGTGGTGATTAGGGATCGATACTGATGCCAAAAATGCAATCAGTAAAATTTTTGTCTGTCTGTCTGTCTGTCTGTCTGTCGGTTTGTATGTTCCTTATGGAAACAAAAACTACTCGACGGATTTTAACGAAACTTGGTACAATTATTCTTCATACTCCTGCGCAGGTTTTTGTATACTTTCCAGCAGAGTAGTAAAGGGGAATTTTGGGAAATTTTGGGAAAACGGGAGAAGTTACTCCATTTTTTAAGCTTCCGTCGCGTGTGCAGCCTTAATGGTTAAACTTACATAGAAATCATGTATGACGGAAATCATCTTCATAAAATTATCTGAAAAAAAATCCTCAACAGTTTATGTCTATCTTTTACGGTTGACTCACAATAACACGTGTAATTCCTGATAGCTTAGCAGTTCGGACCATTCTGATTATATTTGTTTACTCTTACGTTTGTAAACCTCTCACTCATCCCTAATTTAAAAAAGGTAACATTATTACCTATTCAATAAAAAAAGAATCATAGAAATCGGTAAACAAACACCGAAATTATACATAAAATAAGCCATCGCGCCCGTGACCAAAACCAAATCGTTACTAATTTACATATAACATACTAGATGGCGCCAGTAGTTGCATCCTATATAACGTAATGATTATTTTTTTAGATTGTTATAAATACTTCATAGCGTTTTATTCCAAAATTTATAAACTACTAAACCGAAATACTGAACCGTTCATTAAAGCGCATTCAAAATCACCAAACTACACTGTTTTGGGAGTGCTATAAATTTAATAAATTGAAAACATTGCGCTGAATTTCACAATGCTTGAGCAGTGACTGAAGAAAGAAACCTCAGATATTTAAAAAAACAACGCTACCCGTGCGAAGCTGGGACGATCCACTAGTTATCATTAAAAGAAGAAGACTGTAAGCCATATACTGAAGTATCGATATGACTGCGCATACGATTATTGGTATTCACATTTGATTTTAACTCGTCGTGCACGAATTCATCACACGACATCATAGACATATTCATGTTTGTCCCCGCTGCCAACCCCCGGCGCACCGGAGTATCATCATTAGTACCGCGCGAGGCGGGGTAATTGCAAGTTGGGCATAGCCAATTTTTTTTTAATTCGTTTTGATGTGCACTAAAATAAGCCGTTGTGATATTGAGGCATAAATAGTGGTACAAACCATGACATTTTGTACAAGCTAGGGACTCGGCGAGGTATTTGACGGATCCGTTGCACGACATAAGGTGGGTTTATACTTATCTGATGTGTCGTGACCTGTCGTGTAGTGACGTGATGGCTAGTTTTCACATTTATCTGTCGTGTTCTGACGCCCTCTGACGGTATTTTGAATCAATACAGCCGTAGCTCTAGGAAAGGCGACGCGTTTTAAAATGTTTTCCCACGAGTTGTCCGATTCTTCAGATTCTGATTCAGATTATGAAGAAGACATTCAATTTATGATAATGGCTTTATTAACAAAAGAAAGAAAGAGTAGAAGACATTGGATTCATCCCCTCAATAGAACAAGAGAAATTAATGGCGAGTTTCATTGTCTCTTTAAAGTGCTTGAAAACGATGACGAAAAATTTCATCAGTATTTCAGATTGTCGAAAGCACAGTTTGAACAAGTACATTCTTTAATTGAAGATGATGTAAAGAAAATACATACAAGATTTCGTAAGCCTATAGGAACAAGAGAAAGACTTGCAGTATGTTTAAGGTAAGCATTTATTTATTATTTTGTAGGTATCTCTTAAGTACAATATTTATGAGGCAAAAATAAAATCACATATCACTAAAGTTTACAGTGCTATAATATGATGAGATATTTACTTCGTCAGTGTTATGAAGTAAGATCGGTTGTGCCATTTGTGATGTGTGAGAAATAATCTGTTGAGGCACATTCATTTCTTCTAATCTTTGAAGGTTACGTATTTCGGCTTGTGATATAGCAGTGTGCAAATCTAACTTGATTTTTGTCTGATCTAGTTTAGGAAGTTTTTTAAGAGCTTTACTCATGCTCAAAAAAAAACAGTCTGTTTCATCCATGTCCTGCTGCTTGGAATGGTGCTTGTGGACTCTTAAATCATGTGAAGACTTCATTAAATCATATAGGTCCTGTAAGTTTGTTTTGTTGCGACTAGACCTTGTGGCATTTGATGACGTACCAGACTGTGGTGTTTCTGGACGGTAATCTGTTTGAGGACTTTCAGGTTCTGGTGAGTCTTCAATCAGATTTAATGATTCGAAACATTCTGGTGAGTCTGGAGGCGCCATAAGATTTGTTTTTGATGGTCTTGATTTTATAAATGGCTGTAAAAAACTCATTTGTTCTTCATATTTCCACGGCGTAACAAGAACGGCGGCTTGCCCACTTTTTTTATTTTTACGACGCTTTAATGCGTTAATGTAGGCATTTCGTAATTTATCCCAGTCATCTTTGCATTTATTCGCTGAAACAATAAATTATGCGTTTTTATATTTACAGATTTTTGGCAACTGGCAACTCTTTTCGGTCCTTGGGGTTCAATTATCGCATGGGATTCGCCACAGTAAAGATAATAGTCGAAGAAGTATGTAACGCAATTTGGAAAGAATTAGCCCCTATTGTAATGCCTCAACCTACAGAACAAATGTGGAGAGAAATTGCAAAAGGATTCGAAAATATATGGCATTTTCCGAACTGTATTGGAGCAATGGATGGAAAACACGTAACTATAATATGTCCTATAAATGCAGGCTCAAACTTTTACAATTATAAAAATGAGCATTCTATTGTACTGCTTGCGCTGGTTGACGCTCATTACAGATTTGTTACGATAGATGTAGGAGCATATGGTCGCAATAGTGATGGTGGCATATACCAAGAGTCGTTAGTGGGAAAAATGTTTGAAAATAGTCAGTTAAACTTGCCACCAAATAAACCATTGCATCAAAATACAGAACCTTTACCCCACGTTATTGTGGCAGATGCAGCATTCCCCTTAAAAACGTATTTGTTGAAACCGTACAGTAAAGCTAAATTAGTCAACAATACTCCAAATAAAATATTTAATTATCGTTTGTCTCGTGCTCGCCGCACTGTAGAAAATGCATTTGGAATATTACGAGCAAGATTCAGAGTATTTCAAGGACCTTTACAAGTACAACCAAATATGGTGGACAAGATCGTACTCGCTGCTTGCTGCCTCCATAACCTTTTAACCCAAAATACACCGGAAAGAGAAGAAATGTTTATAGATGAAGGCGAAATTTGCGACGGTAACGGCTTAACAAACATTGGACCATTAAGTAGAAATCCTACTCAGGAAGCTATTCATGTTCGCGAGGCATTTAAAAATTATTTTGTAAGTCCAGAAGGACAAGTTCCATGGCAAATGCAAAGTATACACAATACACAAGGTAGATCTATAAATAATTAAATAAAGCGGTGAAGATTACTTACGGGGTTGTTTTAATTTTTCTCCTATCTCCTCCCAAACAGCTGTCCTAATAGTTTGATCTTTATATTGTTTACACTTTATATCATAAATTACATCATATTGTCGTACTAATTCAATTAACTCGTCCATATTTGAAAGTGAACCAACGAATATGCAGGACTATGAGCGATGACGCGTCACAACACAGAACTGGCGCTTGTACATATGTCTGACGTGTCGTGACGTCGCCGTTCCCCCGCCCCTCCGCTCTGATTCAACCGCGATTGTATCTGATGCGACACGACACAAGCCATCACAACACAACACGCATTACTAGTATGAACGTTACCATACTAAATGTATGAAACCGATACCGTTCTGACGCGTCACGTCACGACACGTCAGATAAGTATAAACCCACCTATACACTTCATTATTAAAGTTTAAAAGTAGTCGGTTTAAATTTGTGATAATAAGTTTATGTGGGTAGGATAAAAATATCAAACAAGACCAAGTTGTCGCATGAAAAAAGAACGTCACTCGTAACAATATCGGTCACTGACCTGTACGATCGGGTGTCTTCGGCTGTGAATCGTGAATTGTCGGCACCTGCGTAGTCGCTGTATAGCGCGTCAAGGTTGCTTCGTGACGTAACACGCCGCTTGAAGTCAATGACCTTTTTGGTTCGTATCACTTCGGTATGCTTCGGTTATCTCCGGTGTGGTTCGTTCTTAACAACTCGATGTGTCGTGGGTCAGTTTCACAAAATAATTTATGGAATAAATCGGATTTTTCCTTATTATTCGTAAAGTGATTTAAAATCTGGTTTCACTATATTAGGGCTATCTGTTTTAGCTTTCAAACGATATGAAATAATATCCAAAAAGTTAAATAAAAACTATTATTTACTAAATAAATCTACGGAGTGAAAAGATATACGTGTGGCTTTAAGTAAGAACAGCAATCGAAAAAAGTATATCTTCGTCCCAGTCCAGTTTCTGGATCCATAAAGACTGCAAAAATATTTTACAGAGGATAACGCATACACTCAACAGCCCTAAACAAACAACCTCACATCCCATGCAAATAAGAATACAATTACTCACCTGGCAGCGGGCAGCTGATGTGACAATCTACGACGTCATAGCTACGTCACGACCCCTACCCCGGCTTTGGACCTCCAGACAGCTTCGCACTACCGCGACAGCAACATATACTGTTATTATTTTGTATCAACTTACCTGTACTAATTTTCAAAAATAAAGTTTTGTGATTGTACTATCCGAGTTCTTCGTTTGGAGACCTAAGAGGCGGAGTACCCTACATTTTGGCGACCGTGACAGGACAACCAAAACCGGCCAAGTAAGAGACGCTATACGCTTTAAAACATCTCTGACTCGGCCGGCTAAAGTTGTAGTATCCCCTTATGGTTTCCACAGATTTAAATGACCAATCACCAACTTTAAGCTCCACGACGGACCCCGGGGGAGCTGCTACCACCAGAGGCATTAGAAGTAACAGGAGCAGCATTCTTTAGCTCCACCTCCAAGACTATCCAACAAACGACCACAACAACGGCGCAAGCCGTTATAATCGCTTTATTTCTAGAAGTGGCAAACTGAGTGTGTGCCCAAAACAGAGCAGCGCCAACAAAGTACACCAACTCATTAACTGTTCGTGTGGCAATCACAGCAAAAGCAAAAGCCGAAAAGATAATGTAGTTCACTCTACTCGGCTTAAGTACAACAGGAGTGACTATTGACAAGATGGCAATGAATTTACTTTTATATGCAACAATGTATGACAAAAGAGCTATAGCGAAGTTCAAAAGCACCTTCTCCAGCTTATTAATCTCGGGGACTAACACCTCCGCCTTAAGAAACTTCAGCAACAATTCCAAGGGCGCCCTATCTTTGTTAATGTACTCTGCGGCTAGACAAGTGAGCACCAAAACGCTAATACTCCCGCTCAGTGGATTCGCAAGCGTTTTGACTATGGCGGCCCAAATGTCTTCAAAAATAGACAATGCCCTAGTTTTGAACGCCCTCCTCTGCGTCGCCCTAGACATGGTGCTTTTAAACTAAAATTTTGTCATAGCTTCCTACCAGTCAACTTTTGGCCTATTGGGATCACTCGACAAGACGTCTCTCGACAGACTGTAGTATAGATCCTCAAAGTCCTCCTTTCTAGAGCACAACGAAGCCACCACAGCTATCACGGAAGAATGATCAGTTATAGGACTTGGATATCTTTCATTCAGAGCTTCGTTTAGTTGGCTAACTATTGCTCCATTACGGTAAGTTGACATGAGGTCATTATAAGATACCCTGAACTCTTCAACATGATCCGGTTTCCTAAGATCAGTTCTGCCCAATTTCGTGACAGTTTTTAAAAGATCAGGCACAAAATGATACTGTCCGTTAACCTCTATGATAAATTTTGAACAAAAATACGGAAACTTGTATCTAAATACTTTAGCCTCGAGATTGAATAACATGCTGTAATCGTCGGAACCGTCAGGTAATTTTTCCAAAGTCCAAAGGACGGAATCGTCGCCAGCAAACACTCCAGCGATCATATTACGTAGATCATAAACCGACCCAAGAACAGCCATCAAAAACAACGTATTACCGAGAAAAGTGAAAGCATCTCCACTCTTCCGTTGATACGACGTCTTAAAAGTCAGGCCTTCCTTTCTACTGATTAGTCTGGATTGTCTATGCGAAAGCTCCCACAAAAACAGCATATCCTCCGGCACTCCAAAGGCCCGCATTATTTTTAAATCCCATTTAAGAGCCAATTCCATTTGGCTTTTATCGAACTTGCTAATGTCCACTTCTATAGAGTGCATGGGTGAATCCGAAGCAGGCAACACATCAGTCAATCTTTCAGCGAACCTCTCTGGCGATTCGTCCGTATAAATCAAAGCGTTATCCTTCAACACATCCTTCAGTCTATATTTTAATTCTTTAATAATCGAACACATTGCGGCACCTCTTGAACTTTCATGATAACTAATGGTCTGTAAGGCATTATATTTATTAGCGCCAGCAGGATCCAAACCAATTTTTTGTTTAGTTTTTATCATGTAATCGTAAGTAGTGTAATCTCTCTCACTAACGTATTCGGGAGTTGATAGGTCAGCCTTTCCCGTATAATCCGCCCGCCAACCCTCAATAAGTTCAGAATTCAATTCAATGGGATTATTAGAGTAAGATATGAATAATTCTCTCTTATCATCTTTTATGAACGTGGACACAAATCTTGTAAACATATTGTCCACTGCGTAATCTATATCCACCATGGACTGCAACTCAGGAACATTGGCATTTCTTTTAATGAAAGCCAAAAGCGTCTCAACTTGATTTCTGCGTCTAATGGGAGGACACGAAGTGTTAATTACTGGACGCATGGTGTCAAACCTAGGAGAAGGTCCAGCGTGTTTCGAAAAATCAATCGTTACACCGTCAACAACCAAGTCCAATCCCCGTCCTGCACGTGCTGCAAAATTTTTGGGAGGGACCTTCGTTCCTGAAGGACAAAGAGCGACGGCCTGCTCTGGCCATTGCTCTTTGTCCTTCAGGAACGAAGGTCCCTCCCACCACAGTGACAACGATGCCAGTTCGTCGGGGTACACGCCCCGGGATGCTAAGTCGGCCGGGTTCTGTGCAGAAGGAACATACATCCACTTTGCATTAATACAGATATCATTAACTTCAGCAACTCGATGTGAGACAAACGTACATAACCTATACGAAGGTAAACTTAACCACCCTAAAACTATTTTAGAGTCAGTCCAAAACCAGCATTTAGCAATTTTGCAGCGTAAGGCTTGCAGGACCTTTTTACAGAGGCGTGAAACCAACAAGGACCCACAAAGTTCTAACCTAGCTACTGTTAAGGTCTTCAATGGCGAGACCTTCGCTTTAGCTGTTAAAAGTCGAACTGTAGAGTTACCTAACGCATCTACGGAGTGCAAATAAATACATCCAGCGTATGCTTTGAGGGATGCGTCTGAAAACGCATGAATTTCAGTCGTCACTGCATTATTGCAGATTGCATGACGAGGCACAGATACATTCACCAGGTGGTGCATCGTGTTCACAAATCTGGCCCAGATACAGTTTGGAGCTTGGAGTATATCTTCGTCCCAGTCCAGTTTCTGGATCCATAAAGACTGCAAAAATATTTTACAGAGGATAACGCATACACTCAACAGCCCTAAACAAACAACCTCACATCCCATGCAAATAAGAATACAATTACTCACCTGGCAGCGGGCAGCTGATGTGACAATCTACGACGTCATAGCTACGTCACGACCCCTACCCCGGGTTTGGACCTCCAGACAGCTTCGCACTACCGCGACGGCAACATATACTGTTATTATTTTGTATCAACTTACCTGTACTAATTTTCAAAAATAAAGTTTTGTGATTGTACTATCCGAGTTCTTCGTTTGGAGACCTAAGAGGCGGAGTACCCTACATTTAGGCGACCGTGACAGGACAACCAAAACCGGCCAAGTAAGAGACGCTATACGCTTTAAAACATCTCTGACTCGGCCGGCTAAAGTTGTAGTATCCCCTTATGGTTTCCACAGATTTAAATGACCAATCACCAACTTTAAGCTCCACGACGGACCCCGGGGGAGCTGCTACCACCAGAGGCATTAGAAGTAACAGGAGCAGCATTCTGTAGCTCCACCTCCAAGACTATCCAACAAACGACCACAACAACGGCGCAAGCCGTTATAATCGCTTTATTTCTAGGAGTGGCAAACTGAGTGTGTGCCCAAAACAGAGCAGCGCCAACAAAGTACACCAACTCATTAACTGTTCGTGTGGCAATCACAGCAAAAGCAAAAGCCGAAAAGATAATGTAGTTCACTCTACTCGGCTTAAGTACAACAGGAGTGACTATTGACAAGATGGCAATGAATTTACTTTTATATGCAACAATGTATGACAAAAGAGCTATAGCGAAGTTCAAAAGCACCTTCTCCAGCTTATTAATCTCGGGGACTAACACCTCCGCCTTAAGAAACTTCAGCAACAATTCCAAGGGCGCCCTATCTTTGTTAATGTACTCTGCGGCTAGACAAGTGAGCACAAAAACGCTAATACTCCCGCTCAGTGGATTCGCAAGCGTTTTGACTATGGCGGCCCAAATGTCTTCAAAAATAGACAATGCCCTAGTTTTGAACGCCCTCCTCTGCGTCGCCCTAGACATGGTGCTTTTAAACTAAAATTTTGTCATAGCTTCCTACCAGTCAACTTTTGGCCTATTGGGATCACTCGACAAGACGTCTCTCGACAGACTGTAGTATAGATCCTCAAAGTCCTCCTTTCTAGAGCACAACGAAGCCACCACAGCTATCACGGAAGAATGATCAGTTATAGGACTTGGATATCTTTCATTCAGAGCTTCGTTTAGTTGGCTAACTATTGCTCCATTACGGTAAGTTGACATGAGGTCATTATAAGATACCCTGAACTCTTCAACATGATCCGGTTTCCTAAGATCAGTTCTGCCCAATTTCGTGACAGTTTTTAAAAGATCAGGCACAAAATGATACTGTCCGTTAACCTGTATGATAAATTTTGAACAAAAATACGGAAACTTGTATCTAAATACTTTAGCCTCGAGATTGAATAACATGCTGTAATCGTCGGAACCGTCAGGTAATTTTTCCAAAGTCCAAAGGACGGAATCGTCGCCAGCAAACACTCCAGCGATCATATTACGTAGATCATAAACCGACCCAAGAACAGCCATCAAAAACAACGTATTACCGAGAAAAGTGAAAGCATCTCCACTCTTCCGTTGATACGACGTCTTAAAAGTCAGGCCTTCCTTTCTACTGATTAGTCTGGATTGTCTATGCGAAAGCTCCCACAAAAACAGCATATCCTCCGGCACTCCAAAGGCCCGCATTATTTTAAATCCCATTTAAGAGCCAATTCCATTTGGCTTTTATCGAACTTGCTAACGTCCACTTCTATAGAGTGCATGGGTGAATCCGAAGCAGGCAACACATCAGTCAATCTTTCAGCGAACCTCTCTGGCGATTCGTCCGTATAAATCAAAGCGTTATCCTTCAACACATCCTTCAGTCTATATTTTAATTCTTTAATAATCGAACACATTGCGGCACCTCTTGAACTTTCATGATAACTAATGGTCTGTAAGGCATTATATTTATTAGCGCCAGCAGGATCCAAACCAATTTTTTGTTTAGTTTTTATCATGTAATCGTAAGTAGTGTAATCTCTCTCACTAACGTATTCGGGAGTTGATAGGTCAGCCTTTCCCGTATAATCCGCCCGCCAACCCTCAATAAGTTCAGAATTCAATTCAATGGGATTATTAGAGTAAGATAGGAATAATTCTCTCTTATCATCTTTTATGAACGTGGACACAAATCTTGTAAACATATTGTCCACTGCGTAATCTATATCCACCATGGACTGCAACTCAGGAACATTGGCATTTCTTTTAATGAAAGCCAAAAGCGTCTCAACTTGATTTCTGCGTCTAATGGGAGGACACGAAGTGTTAATTACTGGACGCATGGTGTCAAACCTAGGAGAAGGTCCAGCGTGTTTCGAAAAATCAATCGTTACACCGTCAACAACCAAGTCCAAATCCCCGTCCTGCACGTGCTGCAAAATTTTTGGGAGGGACCTTCGTTCCTGAAGGACAAAGAGCGACGGCCTGCTCTGGCCATTGCTCTTTGTCCTTCAGGAACGAAGGTCCCTCCCACCACAGTGACAACGATGCCAGTTCGTCGGGGTACACGCCCCGGGATGCTAAGTCGGCCGGGTTCTGTGCAGAAGGAACATACATCCACTTTGCATTATTACAGATATCATTAACTTCAGCAACTCGATGTGAGACAAACGTACATAACCTATACGAAGGTAAACTTAACCACCCTAAAACTATTTTAGAGTCAGTCCAAAACCAGCATTTAGCAATTTTGCAGCGTAAGGCTTGCAGGACCTTTTTACAGAGGCGTGAAACCAACAAGGACCCACAAAGTTCTAACCTAGCTACTGTTAAGGTCTTCAATGGCGAGACCTTCGCTTTAGCTGTTAAAAGTCGAACTGTAGAGTTACCTAACGCATCTACGGAGTGCAAATAAATACATCCAGCGTATGCTTTGAGGGATGCGTCTGAAAACGCATGAATTTCAGTCGTCACTGCATTATTGCAGATTGCATGACGAGGCACAGATACATTCACCAGGTGGTGCATCGTGTTCACAAATCTGGCCCAGATACAGTTTGGAGCTTGGAGTATATCTTCGTCCCAGTCCAGTTTCTGGATCCATAAAGACTGCAAAAATATTTTACAGAGGATAACGCATACACTCAACAGCCCTAAACAAACAACCTCACATCCCATGCAAATAAGAATACAATTACTCACCTGACAATTTTATTTTGATCCTTAATTTTATTTTATTTCTTTTATTAGTCATGCTATATAATTATTCTAAAGTCCTATTTTAATGCGTTTGTTTTATCAAAATGTAAATAGAATTAGAACAAAATTAAATACATTATTTCTGAATTTATTAAATGACGATTATGATATTGTATGCCTATGTGAAACCAACTTAGATAGCAGTATAAAAAGTTGTGAATTGATCGATGACAGGTACATAGTTATACGGAGAGATCGTGAGGATACCTCGTCCCTTAAAACCTCTGGAGGGGGTATACTAATACGAGGGCTGCTATTTATGTATCCGGAACTGGCCACTTACAGAACAATAATTTAAAAAGTAATTACATCATTTAAAAATAGAACTCTTTAGCTTTAGAATACATTTATTTTTATGTGACTGTCAATTGTTTTCACATCGTAGCGTCATTTTGAAAATTGCGTGTCTTCACCACCATGGATTTAACTCGTGAACATTTTCGTGCCATGATTTTTTACGATTTTCGGCGTGGTCTAACTCAAAAACAGTGCATCGATCAGCTTACTTCGACTTTTGGGGATGAAGCACCCTCAAAGACCACTGTGTATCACTGGTTTAGCGAGTTTAATCGTGGACGATCTAAGCTTACTGATGAAATTAAAGAAGGTCGCCCTAAAACGGTCGTTGTACCTCAAAACATCGATGCTGTCCGGGAAC
The DNA here is from genome assembly GCA_963576735.1 of Bedellia somnulentella. Classification (NCBI taxonomy): domain Eukaryota; kingdom Metazoa; phylum Arthropoda; class Insecta; order Lepidoptera; family Bedelliidae; genus Bedellia; species Bedellia somnulentella. The sequence goes on from OY755195.1 coordinate 2,884,980, forward strand.
TAATAACTCAAGATCGTCATGTTACATATCGTGAGATAGAGGCATCTCTGGGCATTAGTATGACGAGCATACATAAGATACTTCATGAACATTTAGCTGTAAAAAAAATTTGCTCCCGTTGGATTCCGCACAACTTGAGTATTGATCAAAAACAGGCTCGTGTCGATTGGTGCAAAGAAATGTTAAAAAAATACAACCGTGGTGCGTCAAAAGCTGTTTATAATATCTACACAGGTGACGAATCTTGGATCTACGCTTACGACCCCGAAACTAAGCAGCAGTCCACGGTGTGGGTGTTCCAAGATGAGCCGAACCCAACAAAAGTTATTCGTGCAAAAAGCACATTGAAGCAAATGGTCGCTTGTTTTTTTGGTATAAATGGCCATGTAGCTACAGTGCCTTTAGAGAATCGTAAAACTGTTAATTCGGAGTGGTATACGACCATTTGTTTGCCGGAAGTCTTTGAACAAATAAGAAAGACTAACCGACAACGTAGAATCATTCTGCATCACGACAATGCTAGCTGTCACAGGTCGGCCGTCACAACTCAGTTTTTAGAAGCTCAAAAGATCGAATTGACAGGTCATCCGCCGTACAGCCCTGATTTGGCACCCAATGATTTTTATTTATTTCCAAATGTGAAGAAAAAATTACGTGGTCAACGTTTTTCGAGCCGCGAAGAGGCAGTCGATGCGTTCAAAATGCACGTTTTGGAGATACCTCAGTCTGAGTGGAAAAAGTGCTATGAAAATTGGTTTCAACGCATGCAAAAGTGTATAGATCTGAGCGGCGAATATTTTGAGAAGCAATAAAACCATATTAATTGATATATGTTTGTTTCTTTTTTTTATTCCGGATACATAAATAGCAGCCCTCGTAGCTATAAAAAAAACATTTACATTTACGCGTTGCCTAAATTTAGAGAGTGAATTTGAGGACCTGTGGATAACGGTTTACGATCATTTATTGAAAGTGAACTACATGCTTTGCTTAGTTTACTTGCCACCTGATTTAACAAGTAATAACTATAAAAACTGGTTTAATAATTGTATGGATAATTTGTCTTGCTTTCAAAATGCAGATACTAAGAAAATAATATTGGGAGACTTTAACTACCCCCATATAAAATGGTTACCCGATTCGAGTACAAACAGTTTGATGATTAATTACGTCAACTCAGATACTAAAATCGAATTACTCAAACAATTAATGTCCTTAGGCCATTTAAATCAATTTAATTATATAAATAATATCAATTATCGTATTTTGGATTTGTTTTTGACCGATCATTCCAACATTAAACTTAAGGAATGCTTATGTATGACCAAAATGGATGCCCATCATCCTGCTTTCGAAGTCGATATTATTGGTGGCCCCAAACCAGTCAAACCCTTCAGGAAAACAGTTTTTAATTACAGAAAGTGCAACATATCTAAGTGTATATCATCTATTCAGTCGACTAAATGGTCAGAGCTTAATAGTCAAGATATAAACATTAACGTAGACTCATTTTATTTAGCATTGCATAATATAATTTCTGAAAATACACCGAAAAAAACCATTAATAATAACGCGTTCCCAATTTGGTTTTCTGAGCCACTGAAACACTGCATAGAAGAGAAAATAAAGGCTCACAAAAGGTACAAAAAGTACGGAAATCCACGTGACTATGATGAGTTTTCTCTGCTCCGCGCTAGATCCAAACACCTAATCCAAGATTGTTACTCAAACTACATTGAAAGTATCGAAGCCTCTTTAGATATCAACAATAAGTTATTTTTCTCTTTTGTTAAGACAAAAAAGTGTAGTAGTTCTGTACCTGAAACTATGTTTCTAGGAAATACGTCTGTAAGTGGACCAGCAAATGTCTGCAATTTGTTTGCTGATTTTTTTGCCTCCGTTTACGAAAAAGACAACACGAACACCTGGTATGACTTTACACATATAATATCAAATACAACATTATCAAGTTTTACAATTGATAGGAATGACATTACGCAAAAACTAAAGCATATTAACGAGAATAAGGGTGCCGGTCCTGACGGTATCCCACCCACGTTCATAAAATCCTGCGCCGATGCTTTGTCATATCCGCTCTGTCTTATTTACAATCAAAGCCTGCAGACAGGAATTTTCCCTTCTCTATGGAAAAAAGCTTTCATCGTCCCTATACACAAATCCGGAAACATGTCAGATTGCAGTAACTACAGGCCGATTAGCATCTTGTCGTGTTTGTCAAAGATCTTTGAGTCATTTATATTCGACGCGTTAAGCTGCCATATGAAATCCCTTATAGTTCCCGAACAACACGGTTTTATGAAAGGAAAATCCGCAGTTACAAATTTGATGGAGTATGTTAATTACATACATGAATCTTTTGGCAGACGTGAACAGGTTGATGCAATCTATACCGATTTTATGAAGGCATTTGATAAGCTGTTACACGTGCTAATAAATGGAAAACTGGAGGCTTATGGAGTGCATGGAAACTTGTTAAGGTGGCTGAAATCTTATCTTGAAAATAGATCCCAACTAGTTGCCCTTAAAGGTCACGTCTCCAAACCTATCATTGCTACGTCTGGAATTCCTCAGGGATCGTTATTGGGTCCATTGTTATTTAATATATTTATCAATGACTTGGTCAGCCACCTCGACAACCCTTGTCTCCTCTTTGCAGATGATCTCAAAATATTTAGAGCAATTAAATCTCTCGACGACTGTAGGAGTTTGCAAAGAGACATAAATAAATTAGATTCCTGGTGTAAAAAGAATTGTATGAAGTTGAACATAGGCAAATGCTTCACTATGACATTTTTAACCGACTTCAAAAAAGGAGGTTCTCAGTTCGATTGTTTGTATGTATGTATGTATAATTGTCCGCGATTATCTCGAGTTTGGCTTAAGCTATTTGGATGCGGTTTTCAGGACAGTATTCGTTACATTTAGGAGAAGGTTTTAGTGCCTTAACCGTCCAAAAAAAGAAAGGAGGTTCTGTGTTTGACCTGTATGTATGTCTGTTGGTCCGCGATTATCTCACGTTTGGCTTAAGCTATTTGGATGCGGTTTTCAGAAAAGTATTCGTTACATTTAGGAGAAGGTTTTAGTGCCTTAACCGACCAAAAAAAGAAAGGAGGTTCTGTGTTTGACCTGTATGTATGTCTGTTGGTCCGCGATTATCTCACGTTTGGCTTAAGCTATTTGGATGCGGTTTTCAGAAAAGTATTCGTTACATTTAGGAGAAGGTTTTAGTGCCTTGACCGACCAAAAAAAGAAAGGAGGTTCTGTATGTATGTGTGTTGGTCCGCGATTATCTCACGTTTGGCTTAAGCTATTTGGATGCGGTTTTCAGAAAAGTATTCGTTACATTTAGGAGAAGATTTTAGTGCCTTAACCGACCAAAAAAAGAAAGGAGGTTCTGTGTTTGACCTGTATGTATGTCTGTTGGTCCGCGATTATCTCACGTTTGGCTTAAGCTATTTGGATGCGGTTTTCAGAAAAGTATTCGTTACATTTAGGAGAAGGTTTCAGTGCCTTGACCGACCAAAAAAAGAAAGGAGGTTCTGTGTTTGACCTGTATGTATGTGTGTTGGTCCGCGATTATCTCACGTTTGGCTTAAGCTATTTGAATGCGGTTTTCAGAAAAGTATTCGTTACATTTAGAAGATGGGCTAAAAGTTCTTTAACCGACTCGAAAAAAGGAGGTTTCTTAGTTTGAAATATAAGTATGTATGTAAAGTTATCAATACTAGACAGAAATTTATCAATATATGTAAATAAAGTTTTTTTATTAGTAATAAACAGAGTTACTAAATTATTGAACAAAAAAGTATATAAAAACATGAATAAATATTTAAGTAATTTCTTTGAATCTATATCACTTAAAACCATCTCATCAAGGGATTTTACTCGACTCAACGCTACATATATATAAAAGTGTTTCTTCGCATTTGTGATAGGTGAACTTCTCTTTGCTCATCTGTTTCGGTAGCAAGAGCAGCACGCTGACGATCTCTCTCATTCTGAAGGGCAGGCACGAGTTATCGACACGATAACGCTTAGAATGAGATGGCAGTATACGATACTAAGTAAGTGCGTAAAAGATGGCTGCTTTATCCCACGCGATAACTAGTTTAAATACGGCTCGTGCTTGCCCTGCTGCAGTCTTTGTTTTTTTTCGATGGGTGTTTCGTTCTCCCTTACGCGACTTTTCCTTAAAGCATCCTTTGCTTTTCTATCTAGGCCTGCAGGTAAACAAAACAGTAACAAGTAAGCTAAAGTCATAATAACAAATATTATAACTACCTGTTAAAAAAACTATAAAATAAACTTATCTCTCAAAAACTATCACTAATTCACTAAAAAAACTCAGAGTGATTTAAGAACTTATCACTAAAAAGTATAAAATAAAAAAGAAAAACAAAAACTTCAAATTAAAAACTAAACAGAAAAATTAAATATTATTATTTTTTATTTAAAAAAGAACCGCCTTCAAAAATCCAACTGAAAAGTATAAAATAATTTTTATTTATTTTATTATGTACAACTCTATTCAACTTCTTCTTTTTGAAGTCGGTGCCAAACAGACAAATCCAAAATGAAAGTTGCTACATAGAGAAAACCATACGAATAATAAATCAATCGATAGTGCCTCAACAACAGTAGGTAACACAATCGCGCTCAAAAATCAAGAAATTTCTTCCGCTCGCAACGACGCGACGTCGCTTTATAAAGGATGGAATTGGGGGACAGTGAGCGGTGCTTAGCCTGGTGTGCATGCGTCGCACTCCGCAGAGAAATGATCATAATATACATGTCACCGTAAAACTGTAAATACTAGTAAATTATAATTTAAGCAGCCGTGACAGCCCAGTGGGTAGAACACTCGGTTATCGTGCAAGCGACTAGTGTTCGAATCCTGGGTCGGGCCTACACCAATTTGTCTTTTCTAAAGTCATATGTGTGGTTAATTTATCATGGTTGTTAACGGTGAGGGAAAACATCGTGAGGAAACCCACATGGCTGAGTTGTACTTAGTCATGTGACAGTGTATTCGTACAAAACGGCGATAGGCCTGCCCCCTATCACGTGAGTACACTGTCCATGCAAAACGTGGGTACTCTGAACACCAGGTGACAAAGTCACGTGATGTTCAGAAGTATAAGTACCTCTGCCAACCCCTTCGGGGATATTCGGCGTGAACGTTTATGTTTATGTATTATTATTATGTATAATTTTAGATAGATAGCGAGATAGTAAACTAACGTTAGGTTAGGTTATGTAAGATTATCAGATTTCAAACTAACGGAATTAACAATTCGACAGAGACATGCATGCACCGAGTTGGCACAACCAATACTTCTAACACTTTGTAAAAAGACGATCGAGAATCTAAATCACTACATAGTATAAAACAAAGTCGCTTTCTCTCTCCCTGTCTGGGATATACGGACATCCTTATGTATACTTTAATCTGTAAAACTACGAAATGAATTTTAATGCGATTTTTTTTATTAATTGATTAAAAAGGAGGGTTTATAAGGATGACATACGCTGATGGGGTGGAGAACTCACTCAACTTGGGCGGGCCACTAATATTCGTTCTTCTTTGTCATGGAAATTGGTTTGGCACCGACTTCAAAAAGAAGAAGTTGAATAGAGTTGTACATAATAAAATAAATAAAAATTATTTTATACTTTTCAGTTGGATTTTTGAAGGCGGTTCTTTTTTAAATAAAAAATAATAATATTTAATTTTTCTGTTTAGTTTTTAATTTGAAGTTTTTGTTTTTCTTTTCATTGAAACGCAATAACATAAATTACGATTACAAAATTGGGGAAACGCAGTTAGTTAGAAAATCTATCGCCAATGATCTTGGAGTGCTGCTCGATACTAAATTGTCTTTTGCTGAACAGTGTTTTAAAGTAGTAAACCAATGCTTTAAACTAATGGGATTTTTATTAAGAGTTACTAAAGATTTTAAGTACCCTCAAAGCTTGATGAAACTATACAAATCGTTCATATTGGGAACCATCGAATATGCATGCGTTATATGGTCACCCATTTACAATGTGCATATTAATAACCTTGAATCTGTGCAGAGAAGATTCTTACGAATTTTGGCAATGCGCTCGGGATTAAGGAGACAATTAAGTTCGCATGATGAAAGACTCAAATATTTTAAAATGGATCCCTTAATTTCCCGGCGTCAAATCCAGGATTTATCCACCCTGCATAAAATAGTTAATGGTTCTATAACCACATCCTTGTTACCCCAAGTGCAGCTAAATGTTCCACAGAGAGCATTGCGTAATACACGCCCACTAGCCATCCAGACTGTTAGGACCAACATTGCGGGTAACAACCCTATCCACAGAGTCTCTCAGATTTACAACTCTATTTGCTCAATTGCAGAAGAAAATGCACCTGACGTTTATCATGACACATTACCACATTTTAGAAATAAATGTAGGCAATTAGTTAATACACAAATTGATTAATTTATATAATATAATGCAATTATTATTTCAAAATCATCATTGTCAAATCATTTCTTTTACTTTATTGTTAATTTTATTTTATTGAATTATAATATTATTATTTTAATTTAATTTTAATTTTGTCATTATTAATTATTTTGTGTTATTCTTTAGTGTTTTTTTTTTTTAATTTTTGATAATTTTATATTGTTTCAAGTAATTTTAATAATAATAATTAAATAAGAAGGAAAACGATAACGACCAATAATGTTGTGTGCACTATTTTTGGCATTGTGACAGATCCGAATCAATGTTGTATCATGAAAGAAAATGTTTGTTATAATGCTGTTTGTGTACCTATTAAATAAATAAATAAATTACATAATTGTTGCAAGTTCTCTTGCGCACGAGAGTCTGACACGTCGATGTCACTAGGTACTCTCTGATTTTTAAACATTTTTAATGTGTAATAACTGGGAAACATATCTTTATGTAGGTTATTAACTGTTGCACGTAAAATATTGTACTTTCTGACACTAAGTCCCAAATCTGAATATAAAGCTAATGCTTGAAGTCTTGACAGAGAATTATGTTCTTCGGAGGGAAGAGGAGGATCAGATTTTCTCAATACCCCAGCAGCAAATTCTAACTCATCACTGGTCCTACATTTAAGAAGATCTTCAACTTTTCGCTTCTTAGAAGGATTGCTTAGCTCTGAAAAATCTTTCTCAGGTCTTCCCTTTTGTCGACATGTACCGCTTGTTCCAGGTCTTGGTTCCATTACATATTGAAGAACTGTATCCTCCAACTTAACTTCAGTCTCCAACCAATCACTGTACGTGCTCAAAAATGTTGTCTTTGTTCTGTGACTTTGTTTCCACTTTTGGCTGATTTTCATCAAAATAAATCGGGAATATTTTAACAGACTGGTTTTAATATGGTCAGGTATGGCATGAAAATCATAAACGTCTTGAATATGGTTAGCAATCGCGTCCACTTTTTTATTTTGAGCGAGATTTTCAGTGGTTTCAAAACAAGACTTGTAAGTAACTTTCGACGTACTCCCTAAAAAAATTTAAAACTATTGTTTCCGCAAGATTCGGCAAACAAACGTTATGTAATATAAATGTTAGTTAGTATTCCTACACGTATAAAAAAAAATAAGAAGGTGTATATATGAGGTGTTTTTTTTTAAAGTTTCGATGAAGTTATAAGAGTACTCTTTTTTTACCTATGTTTATAAAAGGGCGTGTACTCACCCATGGTAACTGATATTTTAACAAATAACTAGATCAAAGCACTGGGCACTAATATAGTATTGTTAAGAAATTGCGATATTCGTTAACTGTAAACACAAAACTGCGCACTAAGCAACGTTCAACAGCTTGTCTATTTTGATGTTTTAGTCAATGTCACCGAAGAGGGTACTTTGAAGTAATTTTTTGAACACCTACGTAATTAATAAATTGTTTTGGTGTTGCCATTAGGTAGTCTAGATTCTACCTAATGATTTACCATGCCCGACATATGATTAATAAATAATGTATTTAAATATTTTTGTATATGGGACGTCACACTCTGTGCAGCGGCGCCGCTCGGCAACGCGCTGCTCGGCGGCGCCGCTCGGCAACGCGCTGCTCGCGCGCAGCGCTGCCGCTGTATAACGTCATTCAGCCGCGCGCTGTTTGTTTTGGTGTACAGTCCGGTGCAAGAATTGTTGTACCTACTAGTACCTACCTATCCGTCCCGGCAGCGACGCATCTCAAAACGCTACGCTGTATAACGCTTCATACAAGCCATTGTATTCGAGCAGCGCGCGGCCGGGCGGCGCTGCCGGGCAGCGTTGCTGTATAACTAGCCTAAGCCATTTCCGTCTTCGAGCTTGTGGTACTTACCTCATTTAATCTTATACCTCCAGTACATTTAACACTTTTTTTGTAGTTTTTGCACCGCCAATGGGAAGAAGAATTTTTTTATTTTTTATGAAAGTAATACTCATGTCCATGGTACAACAATACCTTTCCCCTACCCCGACAAATTATATTTGCTTTTTCCATGGCTTTTTCACTTTGTGTAGACATTTTGCGCAAATCAAGTCTCGGAATTATTAGACAAGTGAAAAAACAAAACAAAGCAATTGAAATGTTGTCATGTTGACATTGAAGCAGTCTATCATAAATGAAGTAATTACTGGTACTTCAAAGTGTAAGGAAGGAGGTTGGTTTATCTTATAAGAATGATACGAACATAAGGACATTCGTACAAAAACATTAAGTGGTACTTCTGGGACATAGTATGTACCAAATATACACCTAGGGGTACTAAAGGGGCACAATTACCCCAGTTGTACCCCTGGGGGAACAAGTCAGGAGGTACTATGGGTCCTAGGGGGCTAAGGCCTGTTTTAAATTTATTGTACTCCCTATGGGGTATCCAGTCATGTACACTGTATCGGTTCTGAGGCTTCTTTTACAGGATTTGCATTTATTGGTTTCTAAAATTTTCCTTACTACCCATCCAGTTGTGTAGGCCCTTGAGTGAATGTTGAGTCGTTCTCTCCGGGACTGTTCTAAGACCATTTCATTATTTGGCTGACCCGGCCCACTACCTTCATTATAATCATTAAAAAGTGTACTTAATTGAATAATTGGGTCGGCCGAGTCATCCTCACAGTTGAAAGAATCACTATGAAAATTTATTATTCTAGTAATCAATAATGACTTAAAAGTGCAGTTGAAACTGTGGCAGTTAGGGTCATTGTTTCTATAATTGTATGCTCTTACTTGCCCAAAGAAATTTTCAATTGGGTCAGAGCAAAAATATCTTGGTCGCATGATTTTTATATTTTGATTTTTGAGAATCTGCCAGTCTCTGGTAGCTTTCAATTGTACTAATATTTTTTTTAATTAAGGTACTGACTTCTTTGCTCCTGATGCATCCATAAAAATATATGTTCTAATTTTTTAATAGCTTCTTCCCAAAACATGTGATGGGGCGATCCTTCACTGACGGCTGTCCTTAATGGTTTTCCTTTTTTAGCTCCTCGTTTTTTCTTCTTTGCATTTGTGATGCAGCACCATTGACACTATCAAAGAGTTTATCAAAGAATGATACAGTTTCTGCTGTGTTTTTAAATGTTTCACTGACGGGATTGTCATCTGTGTAGTGTGCTGTGAAATTTAGAATTATTTATTTTACATCATAAGTTTACAATCAGGTAAAGGTAATTTATAAGATGGTATAAAGGTAGTTAAGTATACAAAATATTCCAGTTTAATTTTGTTTGATGTCATAGTAAGTTTTGTATGGTAAATGAATTATACAAAATTATTAATGACATACATACATATACTCACGACTATAATTCCCTAGAAGGGGTAGCCAGAGCTAAGGAATTGGAAATTCCTCAGCCACTTTTGAAAGTTGAGTAGGGAAAAGATGGTGAAATAAATGTTTTTGATGATGGGTCTCCAACCGCATCGTCTAAAAATCCAATAAAAAGCCCCAATACCCTTAGTCGCCTCTTACGACACCCGTGGGTAGAAAGGGGTAGCGACATTCTAAGCCGGCACTACACGGCAAAAATTTATTATATTTATTAATGAGTTATAAATAATTTATATTACAACAGACTATACTTACTGAAGTTTGATGTGTAGGCTAGAGCAGAAGCTACCGTATTGCTCGAAACTTTCACACAACTCTTCACCTAAAAGAAAATTACAATTTTAAAAATATATCACGAAAACAGCAATAATAAATGGCATTATTAATAAAAAACAAAAAAATAGTAATTAAAATAAATTTACTTTCATTTTCTTGATCTTATCAGGGATAACAAGTTGGTCGTGAAGTTTATGCAGGAGTCTTGATTCAGTGTGGTTGCAGTCAGTTTTATTAACTTCAACGATATCATTCCATTTCGATATTTTACCATGCATCACAATATCCTTTGTTAGAAAATTATTACTTATGCCTTTAATAAGGTGTGATGGATCGTAAATAATTACAAGATTTACTCCACTTATTGTAATGGTGTTATCTGAAATTAAAAATAAACAGTTTTTAAATATAATTGGAATGAAAATAGAGAAAAAGACTTATATAACATACTTAGAAGATGATAGAAGTATATAGAAGTATTTGATCTCTCTTGGCTTCAGCTCTGAAGCTATTTAGGGCTGACTGAAAAGCCGAGCCTTGATCACACACCAAAGCAATTGGATTGAGTCCACAATCTACTACTGCCTTTATTATATCTCTTAAGATATTTTTTTAATTCGGTGCCTGATGTGGCACCTTCATAAAAATAAAAGGCAATCGGTTGTTGCCATTTATAAACAGCTCCTCTTAACATAAATACAAGGGCATGATCTGCGAATTTCCTTTTTTTTTCTTTTAGCTCTACAAATCCACTTATGTTGTCCTTGTGCTTATTGTATGTCAAAGCCGCTTCCAAAGACATCTCATCAAACACTACCCAACATATTTTCTTTTTGTCATCCCACTGATCAACCTGTAATTATAACTTAATTAAGTATTTTAATAAAAATAAGATTTCAGCATATCAAATAGGCACTTAAAAATAAATCACATACATATACTCACAGTGATGAGCTTTGAATAAGCGCGATTGAATAGCAACTGCCGACTGTTTTGAAAGCAAGAAAGATCGCATATCTTTCAGTAACTCATCTACGTTATCGTAGGATGATTTTAGCTTTAATTTAGCGTTTGCATCTAATCTGGTTCTAAGGACGAAATTTATAAAATGACACTTCGTTTCGTTACATATCAAACCGCTGTACAATGGAATAGCATCAATTAACTGCTTTGTCACTTGCTCTTGGCCGGTCATAACCGGTAACAAGGCAAGGGCGGTTTTAAAATCAAACTTTTCCATCTTTACTGGAATTTCACTAAAACTATCTATAAACTCTTCTTCGGGCGATATGCTAGTACTTAACGATAAAATGTTATTATAACATAAATGAATTTTCTCAACTTCTTTATTTATTAATACTATATCATTGGTACTAATTTCCGACTTTTCTACTTTTTCATTCATTTGCTTCAAAGTACTCGTCAATTTACAGTAAATATTTTTAGCTTCCTCTAATTTTAATCGTGCACTTTCGCTTTTAGATCTCCTTTCTGGACCTACTTTTATTAAATAATCTTTAATGTACTCTAAATTATTAAAAATAGACTGTAATTCATCAAACATAATAATGACTAAAATTAAAGCAATAGCGCCCAATCAAAATTTATATTTAACCACCTAAAAATAAGAACGCCCTAAAATACGTTTAGCCAAAAATTTATAATAAAAATAATACTTAATAGCTACTTGTCGGGTTTTAATAAAATCCGAGCCATTAACTCCTGGGTCATGCCTGTACTGATGTACACGTTTGGCGTGCTCAGATGGACTCAGTCCGAACTAGATGCTCTGGACAGACGAGTCCGCACGACGATGACCTCTCATCGAATGCATCATCCGAGATCGTCGGTTATGAGACTGTATATCCCGCGGAAGTGTGGTGGTCGAGGCCTCTTGAGTGCCAAAACCATGCACAATCGCGAGGTATGCAGCCTCAGAAACTATTTTTTGACGATGACGGATGATAGTATCCGGGGGGAGGTGGTCGCTAGTGATAAAGGACTGACTTCCTTATCGTTGCACAGTGATTCGATTAGAACAAGCTAGCTAGACAAAATTATTTTTGTGGATTTTTTTCTTCATAAGGCTTTCTTATGATGTGTTTATTAGGTTTTAGGTCATATTTTTTTTTTAGGTCAATTTTTTTTTTGAGTTTTTTTTTAAAATAAATAAATAAATACACTCACGCCCTTATTTCCATGCAGGGTAGGCATAGCCACTTGCATAGCAAGTACCCACGGTTCACCAAGCGTATTTAGAAACCCAACGTGATAGGTGGTGAGCCCATTCGGCGTTGTAGGGTGCAACACATACCTCACGGTATGCGGGTTTTTATTTTTTACTTTAATTGCATGACCATAACATAATCACCCTAAGTTAAGGTCACGGGAACCAAAGAAACAAAAAAATAATATAGATATTTCGTACATTGAGATAGGTAGTTAAATAACAATAAAAAAATTATCACAAAAGTAGGAACAAAAAAATTTTAACTTATTATTATTCTTTCTGCGAAATACACAATAACAATGAAAAACTTATTACAAAAGTAAATAAAAACCTAACTAATTATGATCGTTTACGTCCCGTGTTCGAAGAAGATCGTCCACGCGCCTCCTTTTCGTTTTTTCACTTGCTTCAGGGAAATTAACTGATAGACGTCCAGGATGTTGTGGATGTTTTCCAGATGCTGATGGTGCTGAGTGGTAAACGGATACTTTAAATATGTAGAACCCAGCTAACCACTCAGACTGCAAGCGATTGATACTCTTTCCAGAAGTTTTCCATTTTTGTTCTAATTTCACTGATAAACTGGCAATTCTCATCCTTATTTTTCTCGCAGATGCCTCCGTAATGTTAGCAAAATCATTTTTCAGTGATAGAAAATCAAAAATTCTGCTATTACGATTTTGTTTGGGGTGTTGGAGCCATTCATCAAAGAACTCCATTTTTGCCACTGAGAATTCGTATTCTGGAAAACGGAAAAAAAAACTAAGATGGACTCGAGTGTGCAGGCTAAAATTAATAAAATTTTATAGCTTACAGTTATAGCTACTACATATAAAAAGTCTAGCCCGGATACATGAGGATACAAGTACTTTCTAGTCCAATAAAAAGATAAAATCGTAAAAAAACTGACTGTTTTTTTAAAAAACGAGCTCTGAAATTAAAGTGAGTTTACAAAATATCCATTACTAGTTATAATTAAGAAGGACATACCTTTAACTTGAAGATCCATCACTAAAACTTTTTAAAACACTTGATTTCACTGACATATTATGTTACTTGTGTTAGCGCAAAATTGCAATTATTTAATCATTTTTTAGCCCTTTCTATTTATACTCGCTGAATTACCTGATCAGTGGTTGACATCTGGCGCAAACAATTCTTGGAATTGGGTCATTGGGGGTGTTAGCTAGGGGCTTAGGCGAGGAATTCCGGGAAATTCAACAATGACTTTTGTCCAGCTAGCTTGTTCTAATCGAATCACTGTGCGTTGGTCTCACAGGATTGGCGAACCCCGGAGGTACTTAGCACCTCTGTTCGGGAGTCCGTATGGAAAGAGAAGGAGCTGCACGGGATTTTTCTTTCCTTTATTTATTCTTTATATATTATTAGGCTTCATGACTGTGGCATGATACCATGGTTGTGAGGAAATGTATGATGTGGATGTGACATGTCTATATTTATTGCCAATACTTTATAAGCGAGATTGTGACATGCTGGACATGGCATACACAAAACCATAAAATAATATCAAATGAAATATTCAAAAACTCAAGAATTAAACTTTAATTAGTCTCAAAAAGTATTAACATTTGTCTTATTATCAAACATCTAACTTATTAAAATATTTTCTTAAAATTATAGGCTTCAAATATTAGGGAATAAACGTGTGATCAGTCTTAAAAAGTAGTAACAATTGCCACAATCATGTGAAAAATACAATGACATCAAACATTATGAATCAAATGTTTACAAGTTTGCTATACTACTCTGTGTAAAAAGTATCGGGAATATGTCAATAAAAAATATATTTAATTGTGCAATATGATTGGATTGAGTTTTGAATCCAAACGGTAAATTATATTGCACAATAATAAGAACTGCAAATTGTGCAATATTTTCTTGTTCAGTCGGAGAATAGTTTGATCCCGAGCACACTTTTTTAATGTGTCGTCAGAAAATAATATTAGATTTTCATCACATTTGCCACAAAAAGCACAATTTAATGAAGCCATTACACCTTCACAAACACTTCAAATATTCGCACTTTAATAATATTTCACGTTATATTGGTAGCTCACGTTGTCAACGATATTACAGCAGCTGCACGGTCGTATTTACTAAATACAAAACACGCTACACACTTCTAAAGCATTCTGAGGGGTATAAGTGTATAGTATAATCTTATGAAACAATATAGTGTTCTCACTCACATTCATGCGTATGAATAATGCCCTCTCTCTCGCACTCACAGGGAAAGTTAAATGGCGTCTGGGGGGACGAATGGCCCTTCGGATTGGTCTGTCCTGTCAGTTGTATACAAAGGGTCTTAAAATTATACCTAAAATAACATATATAAAATTTAGCCTTGCTACTATAACGTAGTTTACAAAATTTTTAAATAATATTCAAGACGTCTGGTAGCAATAATGGCCCACGGAAAGTGTCTGGCATTAGTCAATTTTAATTCTATACAATATACTCAAAAACATATTTGAAAACGATCTTTGCTACTTTAACGTAGGTAACTTAGTTTTTTATGTACCTGTACTTCGTGCTACCTGAGAAACGGCCCCGCTTTCAAGGTAGTGGGTACGCGTACCTCCTAATAACACATTGTACTAAAAATCCTCAAAATTTCAGCTTTGCTAAAATGACGTAGGTCTGGGGGCTCTGGGATCTTACTCTATATGTATAATTTTTCTCGCCCTTAAATTTAGAAAGTACTTATACACCTTCTTTTAGACTTTCTGTCTTTTTGGAGCTATCGGTACGGTAAGTAACAGGAATAATTTTCGAGTGCTGGATCCCACATCCGTTACTCTTGGGTTTTGTACTATGCTTTGTTTTAAACTACTGGATAATGGATGCAATAGTCCGTGATGCCACAATTTGCACAAGTTAGCTCTCTCATATTAATACTTCTCTGCTCGTTTCTGTTCCAGGTTTTCTGGTGCATTTTCTAAATTCCAGGTAGTGGTTTGATTTTCCCGGAAGTTTTTAATAATTCGTCTCCTTGAATTTCGTTCTCGGTAACTTCGTAAAGCAAAACGTTCCAACTTTTTTTGACAACTTTTACAGAAGTGTCGTAGTTCGGAACGTGCCGCCGCGTGGCGGCGTTGCCGTCGCGATGTGGTCGTATTACACAAGTGGTCGATAACAACGGCAAAATGTGGTACGTGTAAGTTGTAATATTCATTTTCAATACAAAATATACGCCCGACCACATGGCGTCGTTGTGGTGTGGTTGTGGCTGTGGTGTGGTTGTGGTACGTGTGAATTGACCCTAATAAAGCACATATAAGAAAAATAAGCTTACAATAAAGCAATTATAAGGGGGATTTGAGGTTATTGTCCTTGTAATTTGTCCCCAAACGCACCCTTATTAGTGATAATTCGTCTCTTATAAGTAAATTACTTTTGGCATTTTTAGCCGCTATGAGAGGATTTTTTGTTAGTTGTGAATTCTCTTTAATATGCCTATATATCATTTTCCAATCTAACTTTAATCGTCTCTTTCGAATCATCAAATTATGATTGTTTACTTTTACAATCAAGGATTCGGTATGGGCGATTTTGGTCCAGGATTTTCATTTTTAACCACTATGTTTCCTTTTCTCCACACATATATAAATTTAAAAAAAAAAATTGAAAAAATACTCACACAAATAAAAATACAGCGATTGACGTTAAGAGCTGAACGACTCAATCAGTAAATGGTAAACTAAAATATAAGTTATACTTTTTCTGGGAAATGCGCCGGAAGTGAACGGTGTAGTAGAAGAAATCACACTGTCGTTTAGCTGCAACTTGATTTTTATTAACACGCACTGTTACTTCCATTTCAAAATCATCTCTAATTACTTGATAAATACCTTTTTATTCCAAGACAATTTCTAATACCTATATACAGGGTGTCCCAAGACATAGTGTCAAGCGGAAGTCCAAGGACAGAATACCCCTAGGGGTACCCGAATTAGTTTGTCTTCCGAAATAGGTGAACAGTAGCACTTTCAAAAACAAAAGCAATTGTGAGCCGATATGCTACTATTAAGCCATTAAAAAAATGTTGAATCCTAAGTTTGTTAAAATGTTTAAATTAAAGATCTCTTTTGAAACTATTTAAAAAAAAACTTATCCCAAAAATGTCTCCAAAATTATTTTTAAAAACTTGCCAATTTCGTCAGCTATTTGCCTTGTAAAGGGCAATGGGCATTTTGTATGGGGGGGTGGCATAGTTTTTTTTCATAGTTTCAAGCGGCCACTTTCCAAATATTGCATGTAAATAGATACTATCATGACTAAAACATTTAAAAAAAAAATGGCCTAAGCTGTAACAAAAAAAAAGTTATTTAATATTGAATGTTGATAAATTATTCCTAACAATTACTATAATAAGCAAGATTTTTACAATTTTTCTAGTATGCGCTTGCTTCTACATATATATTACCATGATTTAAACCAAATACCAAATACTTCTGGACAACAGCGCCCCCTCCCCCCCCCAGATTTTTTTAAATGTGCAATTCACCGCTATTGGGGCCAGTTACGGGGAATATGGTATATATTACCATGATTTAAACCAAATACCAAATACTTCGAGACACAGCACCCTTCCCTCCCCCACTTTTTTATTTTTTATTATGCTTTTCACCGCTATGGGGCCAAGCTACGGGGGTATGTATTAAGACTCTTACTCACTAAAACCCTAACCACTTTCCACCTCAACCACTTCCAGCCCAAACGTGACCGCTCCACTCCATCGAAGCCCAGGGGAGCGGTGCTTCCCCGGGTTCCTCTTAGCTTTGCTGTAGGCGGTCCAACTTCAGCCCCCAGACAAGGCGGGAACCCTCTAGAGGGCACCCCTTCCCCTTACCCTCCGTGATAGAATATGAATAAAACAACAATAGAAACAACAGATTTTCTTTATTTGCAGACATAAAATAAAATATTTATAGGTATTTCTGATTTATTCATCCTCGTAGATAACGATAGAAATTAAAAATTCAGCTGGAAGAGAGATCCTTGGTTGGTGTCTTGCCCATCCTAAGAACCAGACTATGGACATGGTGTGTGCACAGCAACCTAACGTTCGGTTACCAACAATGCAACTGCAATAGTAGTTTTTAATTGCATCGCGGCCCAGACTGGAGTTATCAATTTCCAGGTATGTATAGTATTTTTTGCTCTGCCTATGGCGTGATTGAATCCTCCCGCGTAAAATCCATTGATTTTCAAATCGGTTGATTGCCTCCCTGCATACTTCTATATGGTACGACCCGTCGTTCTTTATATGCTCCCCGTAGTAGCTTCTAGCTTGTTTTACTTGGTATGTGCCAAGAGCGAATATGATCATATCATCTTCGCTCAATCTTGGAAATTCATTAACGATTTCTTCGCTTGTAATATTTACAAAAGCAGCTCTACGCGCATTAAGGTTGTTTTCGGTTACAAATACACTTAGAGTGTTTTCCTGCGTGGACCTCTGATTTATTTGAGTTACAATATCGGCTGTCAGCCTGTGGTCGGTCAGGGGTTTGCCGAAATTGTTCAACAAGGCACCAGCAATTCTTATTTCTTTTGAAATATGAGGCATGGCCCTATTGTTTGTGGTATGGCGCAGTAACTTAAATTGGTTTTTCAAGCGACCGTTAATTGTTTCCACCCACCCAGCGGCATAGAGTAACCTTCCTTGAGTCATTTGCTTGCTCGGTAGAGAGTTGTGTTTGAGCGCGATGTGTTTTACTTGCGGGCATTTTTGGATTATATCCATAACTCTC
The DNA here is from genome assembly GCA_963576735.1 of Bedellia somnulentella. Classification (NCBI taxonomy): domain Eukaryota; kingdom Metazoa; phylum Arthropoda; class Insecta; order Lepidoptera; family Bedelliidae; genus Bedellia; species Bedellia somnulentella. The sequence goes on from OY755195.1 coordinate 2,903,127, forward strand.
CATTTGTTCTCTTGAATCCCGAAAACCCCTGTCTAAAATAAAAACATCCCCATTCTTGTATACCCAATGAAAGGGATCGATCGCATTTTCCAACATTTTGTTGAGAATTGACTCGTCTGATGTTACGGCGTCATATAGACCATATATATCTATTATATGACCATCAGGGCACACCATTAAAAATGGTTTGATCAAATTCTTGAATTTGTGAAGGCTGTACGATTTTTTTCGAAAAAAGTAAGTAGAGCTTTTTTGTTCATAAATGTACGTCCCATCAAATATTACTATGGCCTTTCGTTCTTCTAAATCAGCTGCGAGATTGCGCATGCCATTGTGCTAGAATAACCAATCACGGCACAGGGACGTCAAGGCCGAATCAGGTTTGGTCCCAAACGCAGGTAAAAAGGTGTACCGGTACGTATAATATAACACTCTCCCATCGGTTGCACCTTTGAAATATTTTTGGTTTTTACGATTCTGTTAAAAGTATGTAGGTTAGGTATACAATGAGTTTTAAATATATATACAAAATATAGAAATCTATGAAGTTTGTCAATGAGGAGATTCGTGACTCCATTGGAGCCTCAGAGACAAATGTGGGAACTCGAAGCTGATCTTTGTCAGCGTGGACGTCCGGCCCGAACGGACCGTCCATATTAAAATTATGGTTGGTGGTCGCAGCCCACCCACCAGGTAAGTTTCCAGTTAGAGTTAGGAAACAGGAATCACTCTGGCCTACGGAGCCACGTGGTGTAAAAAATTTCATTCCGACTTATGTGATCATAGCCCATGTGCCGAGGAACGTAATCGCGCGTCAAACATTCTATACGGGACCTTTTAAAGTGGTAAAAAGATTTTCTGGACATACGAAACATGCTTGATAGCCTTTCGTCGGGTTCTCCAGTATGTAACTTGGCCATTAATGTAGCTAAAGCAGTGGCAGGATTTTTGATCTGAGAAAGTGATGGCGTTTGCTCTAATATTGACTGGAAGTTCTGTTTTGAAAAGCCAATATAATAGTGAAATACACTATCGTCGATTCTATCCACATTTTCAAAATCTAAAAAAACCTTCTTTTTAGAATTTTCAACATATCACTGATCTGTCGAGGGGTAAATGTATCAAACACATGACGAGTCATATTTTCTATATCTTGCCATCTAGGATCATGTTCGTGATCATTACAAACATGGGCTCCTCGTGGTATATAGAAGTTTTTTGTGTTCAATACCGTAGTACGCAGGTTACCATTTATTCTCATAAGATTCATATTATTGCAGTGAGAAGTAGCAGCAGCAGTCATCTAATACAGGATCTTGTTGTTCAAGAACAGGTTGCTCTTTAGCAACGTCAGCTGCTTGCCGATGACGACAAGCTCGTTGAAAACATGGTCTGCATATTGCATCTTCATTGCGAACCTAAACATAATTGAACTGAATTAGTATATAATAATACGTTTACATAAGATCGAGCAAAATGGAGATGATTAGTAATGCGGACCAAGACTATTCCCGATAATGGTGTCAGAATGATTATGAAACATGTCCATAATACGTACATTTAGTCTCGACTATTTAAACTTATATTATAAAGAGAAATGATTTATATTTTAGTGTGTATGTTGTAATGAAACTCCTGGACCGGTTTGAAAAATTCTAACACTGTTGGGAAACTATACTATCTGCGGGTGACATAACCTTTACTACATTTTCAAAAAAAAATCCCTATTAAAACTTCAATCCGCGAAGGGCTGCTAGTGTATATTAGCAGCCCTTCGCGGCTACGTACGGATAAAGCGTCTAAGTATCGTATGATAATTAGACGCTTTATCAATTGTACCTCTTTTACCCCTATCTACCTCAATTCTCTTCAAGTGCGGCTCACAATTACAGTTAGAAAGTGACTACCAATGAATGTGAGAGATTCACAACCAAGCACGACCGACATAGGGTATACCATCTGTAATCCATGGCACCTGGATAATCTTTCCGTGGGAAGAGAGCAATAAAGTAAAGCAGAGAGATAATAAGTTTTCGGTGTTCCTTTTTAAGATAACGTTTTTGAGAGCTATTGTTTCCTCTGCCCAGGTGTTTTATGACTCAATTTCATACGTTTAGGGACCGGAAAATTCCAGGATTCAGTACATACTTATACGTAGAATAGAATTATATATGTAGTACCTAGTAAATGAATGGAGACGATAAGTACTTTACTATTACTATTGCGCCAAATGACGCACCGTTCGCGTGATTGGAAAATGTATACAAATAAGTAAAAAAAAACAAAACTAAAAAGTGTTATCATGGGATAAAGAGAGTATTGAGCACGCCCATGCGCTTCATCATAGGCAAAGGGATTTTAATATACTTCTCTTTCGTGGTTAATAGAAAAAGAGCGTGCTCGAGATTGTTCGACAGACTATTGCAGTATTGTGAAATAATAGTGATATAGAACAGCTTTTAGTATCTTACCTCTGTGATATTCAAGACGTCACTCAAATATGTTCTCAGGAACGGATTTTCCGCGATGTATTCCGTCAAAAGACGAAATCTTCGGCGAACCCGTCCGCCCACACGTCTTAAACTGTGTTGACAAACAACACACCTTTCCATTTTCAACAAAATCCAAAGAGTTAGGCAAAATCAAAGTCCAAAGAACACAAAAACAAGTCCGGATCGAATAAAATGTAGGTTGAGAAATAGTACGCGCGCACACAACTAGAGGGAAGGATTGCGAGTGAGAGCAGAATACGACGAAAACCGAACGCGGACGCATGCCATTGTGTTAGAATAACCAATCACGGCACAGGGACGTCAAGGCCGAATCAGGTTTGGTCCCAAACGCAGGTAAAAAGGTGTACCGGTACGTATAATATAACACTCTCCCATCGGTTGCACCTTTGAAATATTTTTGGTTTTTACGATTCTGTTAAAAGTATGTAGGTTAGGTATACAATGAGTTTTAAATATATATACAAAATATAGAAATCTATGAAGTTTGTCAATGAGGAGATTCGTGACTCCATTGGAGCCTCAGAGACAAATGTGGGAACTCGAAGCTGATCTTTGTCAGCGTGGACGTCCGGCCCGAACGGACCGTCCATATTAAAATTATGGTTGGTGGTCGCAGCCCACCCACCAGGTAAGTTTCCAGTTAGAGTTAGGAAACAGGAATCACTCTGGCCTACGGAGCCACGTGGTGTAAAAAATTTCATTCCGACTTATGTGTTCATAGCCCATGTGCCGAGGAACGTAATCGGGCGTCAAACATTCTATAATATATTTTGTAATAAAAAGTGTAAGGGTAGAACAAAGAAAAAAGTGAGCGCTTGCGCGGCTCCTATTGTCCCGCAGACAATAAGGTAGATAACGCGAAATGCATCTGGGTTTCACGTAATTTCTACGAAAAATGTCATGAATCATCAATATCATCATGACTCATGATTAGCCCGCAGTTAATCATGTTATCGCAACTGACCCGCAGTCAGTCTCGATTTTTATTGATTTCCAATTATAACTATTAGCTGACATGACGTGCGAAATAAGTGGAATACTTATAATTTTTGTTTTTATGTTGACTGTGACAATACATACCTTCGTTATTTTCATCATCAGACGAACACAAATCATGGTGTATTCGACGGCGGTGTTGTTTTTCACTTTTTTGTTTTATCTTCCTTATTTTCCGCTCGTATCTTTGTAACTTTTCTTCCGCGCTGCGCTTTGGCATTTTCACAAGAGAACATGTGCGCGTTGGTTGCCATGCACGATAAAAGAATGGGAATAGACCTGACCGGATCGATGGAGGAACAAAGGAATGACGCTTTGAATGATTGAAATGCTCTAAAGTACGTGCAGTGTTGCCTGTACAAGCTTACAATAAAGCAATTATAAGGGGGATTTGAGGTTATTGTCCTTGTAATTTGTCCCCAAACGCACCCTTATTAGTGATAATTCGTCTCTTATAAGTAAATTACTTTTGGCATTTTTAGCCGCTATGAGAGGATTTTTTGTTAGTTGTGAATTCTCTTTAATATGCCTATATATCATTTTCCAATCTAACTTTAATCGTCTCTTTCGAATCATCAAATTATGATTGTTTACTTTTACAATCAAGGATTCGGTATGGGCGATTTTGGTCCAGGATTTTCATTTTTAACCACTATGTTTCCTTTTCTCCACACATATATAAATTTAAAAAAAAAAATTGAAAAAATACTCACACAAATAAAAATACAGCGATTGACGTTAAGAGCTGAACGACTCAATCAGTAAATGGTAAACTAAAATATAAGTTATACTTTTTCTGGGAAATGCGCCGGAAGTGAACGGTGTAGTAGAAGAAATCACACTGTCGTTTAGCTGCAACTTGATTTTTATTAACACGCACTGTTACTTCCATTTCAAAATCATCTCTAATTACTTGATAAATACCTTTTTATTCCAAGACAATTTCTAATACCTATATACAGGGTGTCCCAAGACATAGTGTCAAGCGGAAGTCCAAGGACAGAATACCCCTAGGGGTACCCGAATTAGTTTGTCTTCCGAAATAGGTGAACAGTAGCACTTTCAAAAACAAAAGCAATTGTGAGCCGATATGCTACTATTAAGCCATTAAAAAAATGTTGAATCCTAAGTTTGTTAAAATGTTTAAATTAAAGATCTCTTTTGAAACTATTTAAAAAAAAACTTATCCCAAAAATGTCTCCAAAATTATTTTTAAAAACTTGCCAATTTCGTCAGCTATTTGCCTTGTAAAGGGCAATGGGCATTTTGTATGGGGGGGTGGCATAGTTTTTTTTCATAGTTTCAAGCGGCCACTTTCCAAATATTGCATGTAAATAGATACTATCATGACTAAAACATTTAAAAAAAAAATGGCCTAAGCTGTAACAAAAAAAAAGTTATTTAATATTGAATGTTGATAAATTATTCCTAACAATTACTATAATAAGCAAGATTTTTACAATTTTTCTAGTATGCGCTTGCTTCTACATATATATTACCATGATTTAAACCAAATACCAAATACTTCTGGACAACAGCGCCCCCTCCCCCCCCCAGATTTTTTTAAATGTGCAATTCACCGCTATTGGGGCCAGTTACGGGGAATATGGTATATATTACCATGATTTAAACCAAATACCAAATACTTCGAGACACAGCACCCTTCCCTCCCCCACTTTTTTATTTTTTATTATGCTTTTCACCGCTATGGGGCCAAGCTACGGGGGTATGTATTAAGACTCTTACTCACTAAAACCCTAACCACTTTCCACCTCAACCACTTCCAGCCCAAACGTGACCGCTCCACTCCATCGAAGCCCAGGGGAGCGGTGCTTCCCCGGGTTCCTCTTAGCTTTGCTGTAGGCGGTCCAACTTCAGCCCCCAGACAAGGCGGGAACCCTCTAGAGGGCACCCCTTCCCCTTACCCTCCGTGATAGAATATGAATAAAACAACAATAGAAACAACAGATTTTCTTTATTTGCAGACATAAAATAAAATATTTATAGGTATTTCTGATTTATTCATCCTCGTAGATAACGATAGAAATTAAAAATTCAGCTGGAAGAGAGATCCTTGGTTGGTGTCTTGCCCATCCTAAGAACCAGACTATGGACATGGTGTGTGCACAGCAACCTAACGTTCGGTTACCAACAATGCAACTGCAATAGTAGTTTTTAATTGCATCGCGGCCCAGACTGGAGTTATCAATTTCCAGGTATGTATAGTATTTTTTGCTCTGCCTATGGCGTGATTGAATCCTCCCGCGTAAAATCCATTGATTTTCAAATCGGTTGATTGCCTCCCTGCATACTTCTATATGGTACGACCCGTCGTTCTTTATATGCTCCCCGTAGTAGCTTCTAGCTTGTTTTACTTGGTATGTGCCAAGAGCGAATATGATCATATCATCTTCGCTCAATCTTGGAAATTCATTAACGATTTCTTCGCTTGTAATATTTACAAAAGCAGCTCTACGCGCATTAAGGTTGTTTTCGGTTACAAATACACTTAGAGTGTTTTCCTGCGTGGACCTCTGATTTATTTGAGTTACAATATCGGCTGTCAGCCTGTGGTCGGTCAGGGGTTTGCCGAAATTGTTCAACAAGGCACCAGCAATTCTTATTTCTTTTGAAATATGAGGCATGGCCCTATTGTTTGTGGTATGGCGCAGTAACTTAAATTGGTTTTTCAAGCGACCGTTAATTGTTTCCACCCACCCAGCGGCATAGAGTAACCTTCCTTGAGTCATTTGCTTGCTCGGTAGAGAGTTGTGTTTGAGCGCGATGTGTTTTACTTGCGGGCATTTTTGGATTATATCCATAACTCTCCATTTGTTCTCTTGAATCCCGAAAACCCCTGTCTAAAATAAAAACATCCCCATTCTTGTATACCCAATGAAAGGGATCGATCGCATTTTCCAACATTTTGTTGAGAATTGACTCGTCTGATGTTACGGCGTCATATAGACCATATATATCTATTATATGACCATCAGGGCACACCATTAAAAATGGTTTGATCAAATTCTTGAATTTGTGAAGGCTGTACGATTTTTTTCGAAAAAAGTAAGTAGAGCTTTTTTGTTCATAAATGTACGTCCCATCAAATATTACTATGGCCTTTCGTTCTTCTAAATCAGCTGCGAGATTGCGCATGCCATTGTGCTAGAATAACCAATCACGGCACAGGGACGTCAAGGCCGAATCAGGTTTGGTCCCAAACGCAGGTAAAAAGGTGTACCGGTACGTATAATATAACACTCTCCCATCGGTTGCACCTTTGAAATATTTTTGGTTTTTACGATTCTGTTAAAAGTATGTAGGTTAGGTATACAATGAGTTTTAAATATATATACAAAATATAGAAATCTATGAAGTTTGTCAATGAGGAGATTCGTGACTCCATTGGAGCCTCAGAGACAAATGTGGGAACTCGAAGCTGATCTTTGTCAGCGTGGACGTCCGGCCCGAACGGACCGTCCATATTAAAATTATGGTTGGTGGTCGCAGCCCACCCACCAGGTAAGTTTCCAGTTAGAGTTAGGAAACAGGAATCACTCTGGCCTACGGAGCCACGTGGTGTAAAAAATTTCATTCCGACTTATGTGATCATAGCCCATGTGCCGAGGAACGTAATCGCGCGTCAAACATTCTATACGGGACCTTTTAAAGTGGTAAAAAGATTTTCTGGACATACGAAACATGCTTGATAGCCTTTCGTCGGGTTCTCCAGTATGTAACTTGGCCATTAATGTAGCTAAAGCAGTGGCAGGATTTTTGATCTGAGAAAGTGATGGCGTTTGCTCTAATATTGACTGGAAGTTCTGTTTTGAAAAGCCAATATAATAGTGAAATACACTATCGTCGATTCTATCCACATTTTCAAAATCTAAAAAAACCTTCTTTTTAGAATTTTCAACATATCACTGATCTGTCGAGGGGTAAATGTATCAAACACATGACGAGTCATATTTTCTATATCTTGCCATCTAGGATCATGTTCGTGATCATTACAAACATGGGCTCCTCGTGGTATATAGAAGTTTTTTGTGTTCAATACCGTAGTACGCAGGTTACCATTTATTCTCATAAGATTCATATTATTGCAGTGAGAAGTAGCAGCAGCAGTCATCTAATACAGGATCTTGTTGTTCAAGAACAGGTTGCTCTTTAGCAACGTCAGCTGCTTGCCGATGACGACAAGCTCGTTGAAAACATGGTCTGCATATTGCATCTTCATTGCGAACCTAAACATAATTGAACTGAATTAGTATATAATAATACGTTTACATAAGATCGAGCAAAATGGAGATGATTAGTAATGCGGACCAAGACTATTCCCGATAATGGTGTCAGAATGATTATGAAACATGTCCATAATACGTACATTTAGTCTCGACTATTTAAACTTATATTATAAAGAGAAATGATTTATATTTTAGTGTGTATGTTGTAATGAAACTCCTGGACCGGTTTGAAAAATTCTAACACTGTTGGGAAACTATACTATCTGCGGGTGACATAACCTTTACTACATTTTCAAAAAAAAATCCCTATTAAAACTTCAATCCGCGAAGGGCTGCTAGTGTATATTAGCAGCCCTTCGCGGCTACGTACGGATAAAGCGTCTAAGTATCGTATGATAATTAGACGCTTTATCAATTGTACCTCTTTTACCCCTATCTACCTCAATTCTCTTCAAGTGCGGCTCACAATTACAGTTAGAAAGTGACTACCAATGAATGTGAGAGATTCACAACCAAGCACGACCGACATAGGGTATACCATCTGTAATCCATGGCACCTGGATAATCTTTCCGTGGGAAGAGAGCAATAAAGTAAAGCAGAGAGATAATAAGTTTTCGGTGTTCCTTTTTAAGATAACGTTTTTGAGAGCTATTGTTTCCTCTGCCCAGGTGTTTTATGACTCAATTTCATACGTTTAGGGACCGGAAAATTCCAGGATTCAGTACATACTTATACGTAGAATAGAATTATATATGTAGTACCTAGTAAATGAATGGAGACGATAAGTACTTTACTATTACTATTGCGCCAAATGACGCACCGTTCGCGTGATTGGAAAATGTATACAAATAAGTAAAAAAAAACAAAACTAAAAAGTGTTATCATGGGATAAAGAGAGTATTGAGCACGCCCATGCGCTTCATCATAGGCAAAGGGATTTTAATATACTTCTCTTTCGTGGTTAATAGAAAAAGAGCGTGCTCGAGATTGTTCGACAGACTATTGCAGTATTGTGAAATAATAGTGATATAGAACAGCTTTTAGTATCTTACCTCTGTGATATTCAAGACGTCACTCAAATATGTTCTCAGGAACGGATTTTCCGCGATGTATTCCGTCAAAAGACGAAATCTTCGGCGAACCCGTCCGCCCACACGTCTTAAACTGTGTTGACAAACAACACACCTTTCCATTTTCAACAAAATCCAAAGAGTTAGGCAAAATCAAAGTCCAAAGAACACAAAAACAAGTCCGGATCGAATAAAATGTAGGTTGAGAAATAGTACGCGCGCACACAACTAGAGGGAAGGATTGCGAGTGAGAGCAGAATACGACGAAAACCGAACGCGGACGCATGCCATTGTGTTAGAATAACCAATCACGGCACAGGGACGTCAAGGCCGAATCAGGTTTGGTCCCAAACGCAGGTAAAAAGGTGTACCGGTACGTATAATATAACACTCTCCCATCGGTTGCACCTTTGAAATATTTTTGGTTTTTACGATTCTGTTAAAAGTATGTAGGTTAGGTATACAATGAGTTTTAAATATATATACAAAATATAGAAATCTATGAAGTTTGTCAATGAGGAGATTCGTGACTCCATTGGAGCCTCAGAGACAAATGTGGGAACTCGAAGCTGATCTTTGTCAGCGTGGACGTCCGGCCCGAACGGACCGTCCATATTAAAATTATGGTTGGTGGTCGCAGCCCACCCACCAGGTAAGTTTCCAGTTAGAGTTAGGAAACAGGAATCACTCTGGCCTACGGAGCCACGTGGTGTAAAAAATTTCATTCCGACTTATGTGTTCATAGCCCATGTGCCGAGGAACGTAATCGGGCGTCAAACATTCTATAATATATTTTGTAATAAAAAGTGTAAGGGTAGAACAAAGAAAAAAGTGAGCGCTTGCGCGGCTCCTATTGTCCCGCAGACAATAAGGTAGATAACGCGAAATGCATCTGGGTTTCACGTAATTTCTACGAAAAATGTCATGAATCATCAATATCATCATGACTCATGATTAGCCCGCAGTTAATCATGTTATCGCAACTGACCCGCAGTCAGTCTCGATTTTTATTGATTTCCAATTATAACTATTAGCTGACATGACGTGCGAAATAAGTGGAATACTTATAATTTTTGTTTTTATGTTGACTGTGACAATACATACCTTCGTTATTTTCATCATCAGACGAACACAAATCATGGTGTATTCGACGGCGGTGTTGTTTTTCACTTTTTTGTTTTATCTTCCTTATTTTCCGCTCGTATCTTTGTAACTTTTCTTCCGCGCTGCGCTTTGGCATTTTCACAAGAGAACATGTGCGCGTTGGTTGCCATGCACGATAAAAGAATGGGAATAGACCTGACCGGATCGATGGAGGAACAAAGGAATGACGCTTTGAATGATTGAAATGCTCTAAAGTACGTGCAGTGTTGCCTGTAGGATAAGGGGACTACCAGGTAAAAAAATATATATCAGAGAATGAAGCGACGAAATATAATCACTATTGGGGGCACAGATTTTCCCTATTCTACACTTATTATTCTCAACCCATTGTTTTGCCTTTTCTAATTGTGGTTGCATAAATTTCTTACCCAATGATTTTGCTTTCGGTCCATAATTGTGTTCTATAAGGTGCCAGTATTTAGTTCGCGACATGATATATAATGGAAGCATCTCTTTTACAAATGAGGCCATGAGAGCTAGAGCGGCCTAACTTCATAAACAAAAGTTTGCAGTATTAAGGAAAATCTAGATGCCCTGATTTCAAATATTTATAACTTGAGTAAATAAAATGTATCCTAACAACCTTTGCTGCTTTAGTGTTTAATAAGAGATGTTCTTTTTATTTTAGTGATTTTATTAATCCTAGGTACCTTATTTTATTAATTTAATTTGAGATAGGCCACTCTGGCATTTCGGGTTTCAGATTTATTGAAGAAAAAAAAGCAGTTAGTCCAAATTATGTATTAAAAAACATATCCTTACATTAATACACCTTCCTAACAATCTAAATCACTATTTACTTCTTCTTCCACATACAAATCGTTCCTTACTGCAGGATTTTCCTTTATATTGATATAAAAGTTATGATTTATCGGGGGAATGTATTGTAGGAGTTCCAGTAAATCCATTTTCTTCTCCACGCTTATTGTTTTTCCCACTGGATACAAAATGTCAAGCTCTAAATTAGCTAAATCAACAGAATTTCTTTTCTTTAAGTCCACCTGTTCAAACAAGACCTCTGGATTATTTGAATATTTAAAGAATACAGTGAATTCGTGGGTCTTGTGATAAAGAAGCCACTAAATACTCAACCACTTTACTTTTGATTTCTCTGAGGTGACTTTTCGATTGGTAATATTACTTTCCAGTTTTTTCGTGGAATAGAAATCTTCTTTTGTCATTTTTATAATTTTAAAGGGATTCTTTTTTCTTGCAGCCTTTATAACTTCAATCCAATCATCTGGTATGAAAATATTCTTAAAAAACTTTTTCTGTTTTTCTATCAATCAAAAGTCTTGATCACAAGCCAAGTAACAGTGTCCACTTACAAAAAATTCTGGTCAATTCTTTCCACAACATAGTCTGGATGGCTGACAATGTATTGGCAAAGAGTAGCCATTTTTATATTGCCGTTTTGGCCACCACATTGGTCGGAATATAAAATTAACCTTTTGGTCTTGACATTTTCTTTAATGTAACGTAATACGAGAATCTCGTAAACAAGATCCTATTTCTTGAGGCCCCCTTGAAGCTACCGTTTCGTCCCAGACACACATAGTAGCATTGTCATTTGCAGCATCATGTATGCCCAGGTTATAGGTCCATAACTGCCTTTTATAATAACATACTCCAGTTGACACTACTGGAGTAGGTAATGTTTTCATTAGATCGAATACAATAACAGTGACATCTGGGTCTTCTTTAGCACTGTTTTTATCTTTTGTGTAATTATCTTTTGCAGCATCAGCTTTTGAAAGGTGTAACTCTAGTTGGTCTTTTTCTTCTTGTGAACAAGCTGCATCTATCTTAATCTTAAGATTATCGCATTTCTTACATGAATCGGATATAGGTGCATGAAATGACAAATTGAAGTGTTCATTGGAAATTTTTCTGAACATAAAATCTGACACCCTTTCTGACTCTGTAGTATCATCACAGTACATTGAATACAGTTTTGGCAAACTTAGATCTGGAGCTAAAAATCTTCTGTTCATACTCTTGTGTAGTGAGTAATGTAATTCATACTTAGGGAATCTATCAATAAATTCTTTGACTTGTTGAAGCTTCTCTGCACTTGTCTTATTGACTGGGACATGCTTTCCCTTTTATCAATAGGTGGTGTAGGAATGAACAATTTCGTTTTTAAAACTCTAGATATTCTTCCATCAGATACTGCAAATATTTTTTTTAAGAATTCCTTGCATACCGTAGTGTAGTTAATGTGAAAGTGCCTTTGATGCAAAACTTTACACTATCACTGTTGAACTCTCTTTCCTGGCAGTTCGGAGCATCTGTACAACTGCAAACTTCATAAGTCCAATCTGTGAGGTGTCTAGCGAAATAGTTCCCTTTGAGTATTCCGTTGAGAATTTGGGTATTCTTGTCTGCCAATGAAGATATGGCATCCAGTAATACCCTTTGCATTTTCCTCAGCTTTAGAGAGATTATATAATTGTTGTAATTGTCCCTCTCTTGATTTACAACAAATGCGTCTCTCACTTGGTTTAAATCGGAGATGCTCGCAAATATGCGAACCAATAGGTTTGCTCCAAAATCTCTTATTTTGTTAAATTCACCTTCAATTAAACAGTATTTGGAAAAACCGAGAACCGTACATCTGGTACCACTTTCAAAATTTGATCATTTCCTCATTTGCACCTTCACATAGTAAGTCCTTTCCGTGTTTAAAGCACTGCAACACAAAACTTAATGAATTTTCTTTTGGTAGTTTTGGTATGTAAACAACATACGTTTTTCTTTGGATTATTATGTCTTTTGCATGAGTTTCGATTTGGAGTTTGTCGTCGTCCAATACTATGAACATTTTCTCCTTCTGAATTATAATGTATAGGGATGCTTTTGCGAATAAGCTTACATTCCCAATCCATGGTGCATGTTTGTCTCCATTCAGTTGAAGAAGATAAACCTACTAAAGACTCATTTGCCGTTACTACTATTGATATGATATGAAAACATACGTTCGTAAATGATTTTTTTGACGTGACGCACCATGATTTTTCATTTTTTTTTAATTTGGTACGTAGTTGGCAGCTGTGGCTTATTAAGTATTTTTTTTTGGTAGTTGCACAACTCCGCAATAAATGGCAAAAAATATAAGCGTAAAAAAAATTTTTTTTTTTTTCATCCAATTTCAAGGATATGAATGTCTTTAAAAATATGCATTATGAACCCCATTTCATGCTCTTTAAGGCTGGCCATACACGGACAGCTTGAGCAGTTTGCCAGTGACCAACATACACGAACTGCTCGAGCAGTCAAATTCAACTGCTTCAAGCTGCCATTGATAACTGCTTGCAGCAGTTGGTATCAACTGCTCGACAAGTCCATTCAAATCAGTAGCGACATGGATTTTGAGGAGGAAGCACTTCTGCTGCTTTTGCTCATACGACGACGACGCCGGCGTAAAAATAGAAAATTGTGGGTTCATACAATATTAGAAACACGAAATTATAATGGAGAATTTAATCACTTGTTTTTGGAACACATCTTTTGACGAATTGTGTAATATACTCAAGGAAAAAATTAAACGTGAAGATACTATTATGAGGAAAAGTATTCCACCAGAAGAAAGGCTAGCTGTAACACTAAGGTTAGTAAAAAAAAGTGGTATTTTTTTATTGTTTATTCATTGAATATATCAGTAATAATATCATCAGATAGAACAGACGAAGGTGGAAGGTCTTCATAGGATGACTGAGAAAACTCATCATTAGCTGAGACTGGTGCAGAGTTATAAGGCTGGTCACTTGTTGATGTAGAGGGTGCAGATTGATAACCCTTGTTGTAACTTGAATAGTTGTAATTAAGTCCACGTTGCTCACTAGCTGAATGTGCAAAATATCCTCTATTTTCACCATAATAGCTTGACTGTGTATGCTGGGATATTCCTTTAAAGTATTTAATTACGTTGATGATTTCTGACCTTGCATCTAATTTATATTGATCTTTAATTTTTTTAAACTCTCCAGCTAGTGATAGTAAGAACAATTTGTCATCATCTTCTACTGCAAGATTTGAACTGGGTTTTTCATCAATACGTTTAGATAATTTTTCAATTAGGTCGTCCTCAGTTTTATGTCTTCTTTTTAAAGCACTATAACTTTTTTTTGCAGATTCTTTATTATGATCGTTCCCTTCAGATTTTTCTTCCAAACTGTCTGATTTGTCTGGTCTTTCCTCAATGACCTTTAAAAATGATAACTGCTCATAATATGGGTAGGGTCGTATCTTGGTGGCTGCTGAACCACTCTGGTTTAATTTTTCTCGTATACCTGGTATACCCATCTCTTAATACTTTCCATTTCTTCTGTAATGACATAGCTGTAACAATGAAATTTACATACATTAATAAAAAAAACTACTCAATAATAAAAACTACTAATGCTATTTCTCTTTTCAGGTACTTAGCCACTGGACAAACATTTATGGATTTGCAATACAGTTTTAGAATTGCAGCTACTATAATTGGCGGTATAGTGAAAGATGTATGTAAAAATATATGGATGTATATGAAAGATATGTGCATAGCACCATTAACTGAAGAAGATGGAAAGAAATAATAAATGGGTTTATGAAAACTGCACAGTTTCCGAACTGCCTTGGTGCAGTGGACGGCAAACATATAAGAATAATAAAACCCGCACAAAGTGGATCGGCATATTATAATTACAAAAATTATTTTTCTCTAATACTAATGGCCGTGTGTGACAGTAATTACATGTATACTTTCGTGCATGTAGGTTCATATGGAAGGCATGCAGATTCGACTATTTTCGAAGAAAGTACTTTTTACAAAAGGTTACTGGAAAAGAAATTGAATACACCTGCACCTTCTTCAATATCGCGAAATGGATCTGTTTTACCGAATGTATTTGTAGGAGATGAGGCGTTTAGCTTACAAGAAAATTTGTTGCGTCCTTATGGAGGAAAAAAATTGCCAGAGCAAAAGAGAGTCTTCAACTATCGATTATCACGTGCGAGACGGTTTATTGAATGCACATTTGGTATATTTGCTAACAAATGGCGCATATTCCATCGACCACTTAACGTAGATGTCGAATTTGCAGTAGATATAATAAAAGCAGCATGCTCTTTGCATAACTATGTAAAGCAACGAGACGGACATAAATTCGAAGACACATTTGAGGGTCTTCCAAACATGAATGTTCACATGACAGAATGTTCGTCGAGGTGGACCTATGTTAACAACAGTCAGAGAAGAATTTGCAAATTACTTTGTGAGTGAAGAAGGAAAACTAGATTGGCAATGGAATATGATATAAACTAGCTGTATATCTACTACCTTACCAATAAACAGTGTGTAACTTTACACAATGCTATAAAATGTTTTGTCTCTGTCACTCTCATTTAATGTCAAAAAAAAAAAAAAAAAAACATTTATTGGATCCAAAATAGTACACAAAATATAAAATAAAATTACAATGCACTGCCTCCCAAAAGGGTTGCCCGTAGTGCGGGAGGCAGACTTCCCAGGAGGTCTTTACATTGGGGTCCAGGACTTATTTACTAATATTTGGATGAAAACAGTCAATTAAAAATGAAAATATGAAGACAGTGAAAAAGAAAGTAAACAAATTAACACAAATGCAGAAAAAAAAAATACAACTAAAAGGATACCTAAGGGGATTCGTTATACAGGTAAAGGCAAATTAAGAAAAAAAAAAGATTTAAAAAAAAAAACAAATACAAATTATAATGATTTTGAATCATTATCTTAGAATGTAAATTTATACCAGTTGATTTAATAGTATGTGTGTGCGGTTGAGTGCGTAGTGCGTGTGCGTGTGCGTGTGTGTGTGTGTGTGTGTGTGTGTGTGTGTGTGTGTGTGTGTGTGTGTGTGTGTGTGTTTGTGTTGTAAATATATTACACCTATTCTATTTTGTAACAGGGACAAAACATTTTATAGCATTGTGTAAAGTTACACACTGTTTATTAGTAAGGCAGTCATTGTGTTAATATCTATTTGCTATCATTTGTATTCGAAAATAAAAAATAAATTCATATTAATTACTCACCGATTTTATTTTTTTCCGCCACTGGTTTTTCTTTAAAGTTTTCAATTAGTTTCTCACAAATAGTTGCCCATGCATTATTTTTCTTTATTTTGTTACTGTGGTCATCAAGTTTATAATTCCATATAAGTTCTTGTGATTTTATTGCACTTATAAGCGCGTCACAATCGATGTTGTCGTCCATTGTAACAAATGAAGCGTGTGGACGGGAAGCGTCCTCGACGTGGAATGAAGAGCGCGGGGCCCGGAGGTAACTGCGCGAGACCAGTCGACAGCTCGAGCAGTCAGTGTATGCCTGGTGACTGCTTGACCGCACGATGAAATTTCACCGTGCTGCCGACAGCCCGAAGCAGTCGTAACTGCTCGAGCGGTTCCGTGTATGTGTTTACGTAGAAGACTGTAGTTTGCTGTGCAGTCGCAGCTTCAAGCAGTCTATCCTGACTGCTTCAAGCTGTCCGTGTATGGCCAGCCTAATTCTAAATTTATTTGGTTACTCTCGCTTACTTGGTTTAGCTAATATCGCTGTTAAAAAATTACCATGATTTTTTGACATTTTCGTAAATAAGTCTAAAACAAAAGAAGTTCAAAGGCTGATGTTACGCATATAGTGTTCTTAGGGCCTGCCACTACTGCACCTCAAATTACAACCACATCCCCTGCGGGGGCCAATCTTCTTAGGTTAGCCTGCTAGACCCTTTGATCATTTCCTCATTTGCACCTTCACATAGTAAGTCCTTTCCGTGTTTAAAGCACTGCAACACAAAAGTTAATGAATTTTCTTTTGGTAGTTTTGGTATGTAAACAACATACGTTTTTCTTTGGATTATTATGTCTTTTGCATGGGTTTCGATTTGGAGTTTGTCGTCGTCCAATACTATGAACTTTTCTCCTTCTGAATTATAATGTATAGGGATGCTTTTGCGAATAAGCTTACAATCCCAATCCATGGTGCATGTTTGTCTCCATTCAGTTGTCCACCACATGTTCTGTTTCTCGTATTTCTCCAAAACTTTATATCCACACAACGGAGTCTCAGGTCCAGGTTTTGCAAATATGAAATCACTCGTATCGGAAATATACTGATGTCTAACAGATACTAACAGATTGATGTCACGTTGAACATCATCAGTAAAAAGAACTGGCACGCCACGGCCCCTTTTACCTTTGATGACAATTCGCTTGAAACGGTTAACCAGCATTTTTTCATTGCTAGAAATTGCACGATCGAACTCTTCGTAGCAATTTTCTTCTTTGCTGCTTTTTTTGTATTTACTTAGCAAAAGTCTTTGCAGTTCGCCAGGCCTTCGTCTATTTAACGGCACTAAATGGTCTCTAGAAGCGTAATATATGCACCAACATTACTTGTTTCAGAATTAGTCAACTGAGATGCAGCAATTAAAGCCTTGCTGCAAAGGAAACTCTTAAGAATGTTCAAATCATTCGCTAAGGGAACAATTGTGATTTTGTTCAAATTTTTCATATCATAAGGTCATTTGAAGCTTGGCTTGAGACCATTTGAAGCTTGGCTTGAGACATTAAATTTCCAATTGCCTTCAATAAGCTGAATCAGGGTCTTCAAATCAGCTTCTACATTGGCAGTTCTAACACATTTTTCCGCTTTTTAAGTTGCCATTATTGCAATGTTACAGCACTGCTTAATACTTGTGCTGATATTCATGGCGAATGTTGGAGCAGAATATCGATCTGTTGTTTCGTCATAACTGGCTGCATTTTTGGTTCCTGTCACAATTATATCGTAGCGTTCTGGTTTCAGACAATCCATTAGATCCCTAATTGAATTGTTAAGTTTTTTCATCTCTATCAGTAATTTGGCAAGCTCTCTCATTTTTCGCGAAGTAACGTTTATAAAATGTTTTTCTCTGTGAATCCTTAAATATTGAGCTCCAAATGCACAAATTATTGGGTCTTTTTTTGCTTCCAGTGAAATTTTATCAGGTCTCATTCTAGGGAAGACCTCAGTTTTGAGTTAGTTGTCTATGATCAAATTTCGCAACATAAAATTCTGCGCCTCAACTTGGGAATTAGAACTTGTAGCTGAAGGCGCACATGTCTTTCTGTGTTTCCAAAGTTGTTTTCTTGAATAAAACCCAAGACACTTGGGGCAAGGTAAGTACTCAATGTGAGGATAAACAACTCTCTTCTTCATAGGTTTAACGCATGTCGAAACATTAATCAAGTAATTGCCCCTTTTGCATATCTCAGTGCAGAGTTTTTTGCGCAGGGTACTTTTTTTGGGATATGACAATATTTTTTGCACCTCAGGTTCATTTGCGTGATTACGTTCTATATGTCTTGCAAAATTCAAAACGTCAGTCTCGCAAAAGAAGCAATGATCTTTTTTCCTAATACGTTTTATTCTTTTATTTGTAACCTGAAATAAAATTAGGCCAGTAATAATATTTATAATAATACAAAAAATGTAGAGCTGTGTAGTGGCATAGAATAACACAACCCCATTTTGGTCGGTGGGTGTACGTAAAAAGCGACTGAAGGAAAGGGGTTTTTCAGGGACATTTGTGCCATGCGGTTGGAGACCCATGATCTACAACCTTTATTTTACCATATTTTCCTTACTCATCTTTTTCTCACTCATCTTTTCCTCACTCACTTTTTTTCCTCACCCATCTTTTCCTCACTCATCTATCCAAACGTGGCTGAAGAATATCTGATTTCTTAGCTATAGCTACCATCATATGGATGTATGGAAAAAATAATTTACATCTTCTAAAAACTTAAGGAAGGACTGGTAGACTAGCAAACTTACGAAATAGTAAACTTCTAAAAAAATGCACACTTCTTCTGGCGTAGAAGGATGAGGAAAATGAGTTTTAATATTATTCAAATCGGATAATTGACATCCTAAGACTTCAGCAGCCTTTAAATTTGTAGCACAACTATCAAATGTGACATTTGCAACGGTCACACCAACCTCGTCACACTTCTGTAAACAAATGGTTATTAAATTTGCTTTCTGCATTGATACCCGCCATTAAATATAAAAATATCCAATCGGCAATTTCCAATTTTCATTCATTGAAACCAGCATAAATACTAAAGCTTGAGTTGCTATTGTGTCTTCGTCTTCACCTTCTATAGGACCTGCACCAAAGTTAACCGTGCCAAGATTGCGTTTTTTGTTGAATAACTTTTGTCTTCGAATTGCCATCGAAGACTAAAGAACATAACAACGGGTTTAACTACAATTCGCTTTTCTTTTTTAACACTCTAAAAGCTTCTTCAGTAAACCCAGGCTCAGCATTCACCGTTGAGTACCACCTAGAAATTGTCCTGGTATGCGGAAGAGCTTTATTGTAAGTCTCTCTTATGTATTTATATGCAGCAGGAGAATAGTAATGCAAAGTAAGCGCAAATTTTCTTAATGGTGCAGTATAAAGCAATGATTTTTTTGTTTCTTTTGGTTAATGATTTGTGCAAGTCAAGAAGTTCAGCTTTATGCACTAAGGCATTTTCTGTTTGTGCATCAAGTTCAAACTTTTTTTTCATATCACTAATGATTAATTTATAAGACTTATTTTTTAGTTTTTGTTATCTATTTTGTCTTTGAATTTTTCTAAATCTACTTGAAAGTGCTTTCCTAGCCTTACTTTCTTTTAATAATTTCTTCAACACAATTTTTCTAGGAGTATCAAAAATTGATTCCGAATCACTTCAGAAATTGGTTCTACCAATTCCGAGGTACCTGATTTTAAATCTCTGGCGTCGTATGGTACAGCATATTTTTTAGATATTGTCGACCTGTCTTCGTAAAGTATTTATCTTCGGTTTTAAAATGCTCTGAACATTTGAGCGTGTGGTCGCTCGGTAGCCATGTCTCTTCGTTCCGATTCCTTTGGACGATTTTTATCCATGCTTCTCTTTTTTCATGACCAGGGCGAGGAAACCTAAAGAAAACGTTATATTTTATATATTCCATATGAAAACTTTCACAAACAATCCAAATTCATATTTTTGTTCCGACCCGAGAATTGAACCCACGACGTTCACGTTACTGTTACAGTAAAGTGCGTTCCAACCATGACTTGGCCATGTGGGCAATAATATACTTCATAAATAATTATTATCATAGTTAATGGTCATTAATGCCCACGCGTCCTTTCTGTATGGTTAAAATTTCATAATCTATGATTTATCACACTAAATATCTGCATTTTGTAGAAACTAAGTAAATAATTATTTTTGATTGGTTTTAAGTAATAATTGTATTTACTTACCGATGATGTCACACCACTATCTTTTTTTTTAGCACTAGATCGATTTTACATGTTTTTAGCACGCAAGCCGGCATTTTAGAGTATACTAAAATACTTCGGCACGCGAGCAGTCGCTTGAGCGTTAAGCCAGAGACTAAATTAAGTTGTTACCAACGGGCTTTTCTCCAAATTCTGCATCAAATAACTCATTCACCTCTTCCCATGCCTTTCTTTTTGTAATCTTATTCGAATACTCAGGAAGACGTGAGTCCTATATTACTGGACGGTCCTGAATTGCCATAATAAACGTTTCAGTGTCAAATGACTCCATTTTGCGCATGTGACGGACAGCAGCACTCTGGACCTGTCTAGTGTCTGTGTTGCACTGATGTTCGGTTCCCACTCACGCGCTGCGTCACACTCCCTCCACTCTTTCTCCGATGTCGTCCGACGCGGTCGCGCGTTTGTATCGATACAATCGGGATGCAGTAGCGCGTTAGTAGCGCGTTGGCATCGCTACTGTAGCTTGTTGCAAATGCGACTACACGCGTTAGAAGAGATGCTGTCGCGTGTTAGGAAACGCACGACTGAATCGCTACAAAAAGTCGCCGTGTGCGAGGGCCCTTAGGGCATCCAATCCCGCAGCATTTTTATGATCTCGGTATTTGCGGGATTGATATTTCTCAATCCCGCGGGATCTCGGTATTGGCGGGATCCCGCAAGTGTGTATGTGGTACATTAAATTGTATATTAGTAAATATAGTGTAAGGATTGAAGGAGACAAAAGAAATAAAAATCAACATAGCTTTATTAGTTTTAATTATCAAATCAAGTAAGAAGTACGATTATAAAGACATATTAATTTTTTTGCAAATGTTTTCGTAATATACATAATGTATCTAATGTATCATCTGCCAGGCTGCTGCGAATATGTGAAGCTAAATATCCGGCAGCTGAAAATGCCCTCTCGGCTTCTACACTAGTAAGCGGAATGCATTTAAGTGCATTGTATGACAAAGATAAATATTTGCCTAGTGTACCTCCAGATTCATACAAAGTCATCTCTTTTTTATGATGGAGTCAATAGAATTGATTTGGCACAATGTGCGCCTAGGAGAAGCAACTGAAGCCAAGGTAAGTTCTAATTCCTCTTGCAGAGAGAGAGCTCGGGGTTCGTTGTCTTCATCGATTTGTGCCGATTCATTCGCTTCAAGAACAGAGAGCGGTAGGTCGTCTTCTTGATCTTCAATATCATTTCTTGATTTCTCGTCAATTGATACTCTGTAATTCATACATACATACATACATATACTCACGGCTATAAATCCCTAAAAGGGGTAGCCAGAGCTAAGGAATTAGAAATTCCTCAGCCACTTTTGGAAAGTTGTGTGGGGACAAGATGGTGAAATAAAGGTTGTTCAAATGTAGGCTGTAATTCAATCTCTGGATTAACTCCTTTATAATCTTTTTGGCGGCAAGCTAAAGGTTTCATCTTCTTCCGAGGCTGAATCTTGCTGGAGTTGGCGGTAACCACCAGGATTTTGGAGATATATCATCAGCGCAGTCAAATTGGTTCTTCTCTGTGAAATACGTCGTCGCAAGGAAACACCTAACTCGGCAGCTAACGACGAAGTCGATTTGAGATCATCTAGTTTATTTATCATAAATTTCAATGTTATTTCTGCTGTTAACAGACTAGCGTCTTGACGACAGAGAACCTCAACAGCAATCTTGACAGGTTTGAGTGTTTGTTCCAGTTTTAACAATGTGGTTAGCTCTTCCTCTAAAAAACAGTATTCTGTGTTTCTACCAAGACCAAAGTCGATTAGAGTTTTAGCAATGCACAGTTTTAATTTATTAAATGTTTCAACCATATTAGCCAGGCTGCTCCATCGGGTTTTGCAGTCTGCTTGTAACTGCAAACTTTTTCCTAACTCTTTCCTGATTGTAAATTACTAAACATGTGCACCACTTTGCGTACTTTTTTAATAATATAATTGAAGTTCGGGGCTAGATCAGCTTCAATATTCGGGCAAATTGTAATATTAAAAAAGTCGTTATCATTTTGTGAACCCATTTCATCTACAGAGCCTGGCTCTGGCGCCTCTGGCGTGCTTTGGCTGGGGTACTCTGAAACTTCGTCTATCAATGTTGAAATTGGCGGTTCTGCTTCGCCATCTAAAGCGATAGTCGTTTTTTTTATAAATAACATCTAACTGCAAAGCATGGGCATAGCAGAGTTGATGATTTGAGGACATTAATTTACCAGCTTTAATCATTACTGCCCGGTATCATCTGTTGCAATTGCAACAATATCTGTGTCTAGGTTGATGTCAAATTCCAAGATAGATTTTCTTCCTAAAAATTTCTACACAAACTTCAGCTGGCATATTACCAAATATTTTAACCAGACCTAAATTACAAAACGTTGGACTGGTATTCACAAAAGCATGTATATTTATGTTCATAAAACGTCTGTTACTCGACGATGTCCATTCATCAAATGTCAAAGAAAAACGGTTACCATTTTCTTTAAGTTCGGATAAATCTTGTCTTATTTTCATTCTAAGGGTCATTCCGCACTTCATCACCATCAATAGGATTGACGTTTCAGATTTAGGTTAAGTGTACCCGCCACCTTTAAAAAGATCTCTTAGGTCAGATGACGTAGCAAATACACGAAAAGGTATTCCGCCTTTGGAGGCCATTCACTCTTTCTTCCATAGAAATTCTATTTTGGACAGGAAAATGGTCTGAGATCTTGACTTTTTTATTTGAAGGAGATTGAAGAGACGAACCTGCGTCAAAAGAAGGCCCCGGCTTCGACCCCGACTCCGAAGACTCCGAACACGAACTTGCTGCTTTGCCACGCAAATCTTGTATTCCGTGCTTTGATTTTAAATGGACGTGTAATCCCTTTGTAGATCTAGCAGTAGTTTTCAATACCGAATTGCACATTTTACATTTGGCAGTCAAGTCATCATCTGATTTTACAACTACTCTGTGTAAAAAGTATCGGGAATATGTCAATAAAAAGACCCGCGTAAAAGAGGTCGTTCAATTTTTTTACTGCATGTTGGTAGCACTTTACTGATTTAGCGCGCAAAATTTGAGCGGGATCTGTCATTTAATTTTTTTTAAACTACGTTTTTTGTTGGTCATAGTTTTGAGTCCTCGGCGATTTTTACAATGGAAAATATTGTTGAACAAAGATTGTGCCTTAAATTTTGTGTTTCGAAATATATTTCATGTGGTGAATCACTAAAAATGTTGCGAAATACCTACGGCGAATCGTGTATATCGAAAACAAGGGCTTATGAATGGTATAAGGCTTTTAAAGAAGGCCGAGAAGTAGTAGTAGACTTGCCTCGTTCTGGTAGACCTTCAACCGCTACGACCAAAGAAAACATCGACAGAATCAAGGAGCTAGTGCTCGAAAATCGACGTATGAGTCTGATAGAGTTGGCTTGTGAGGCGAACATATCTTTTAAGTCCGTCCACAACATTCTCATTGACATTTTAGGCATGAAACGCGTCGCCGCTCAACTAGTTCCAAAAGAGCTCAATTTTGTTCAAAAAGCGCAGCGAAAGCATGTCGTTGAAGACATTCCCGAGCTTCTACGGATCCGACCTTTACGAAACGTATAATAACTGGCGACGAGACATGGGTTTATGAGTACGACATGCAAACAAGCCAACAGTCTTCAGAATGGTGTCTCGAAAACGAGCCGAAACCCAAAAAACCGCGGCAAAGTCGCTCCAAAATCAAGGTGATGCTGACAGTTTTTTTTTGACTACCGTGGTGTAGTTCACTCCGAATTCCTTCCAGAGGGAGAAACAGTGAATAAAGAATATTATTTAGGCGTCATGAAGCGTTTGCGTGAGAGTATCCGCCGAAAACGTCCAGATTTGTGGCAACACAACTCATGGATGCTGCACCATGATAATGCACCATCACACACAGCCATTATAGTGAAAGAGTTTTTAGCGAAAAATTCAACAAAAGTTCTCGACCAAGCACCGTATTCACCTGATATGGCTCCGTCTGACTTTTTTTTATTTCCCAAGTTAAAATTACCACTTCGAGGAAAACGTTTTGAGTTGATAGAAGCCATAAAAGAAAATTCGCTGAATGAGCTAAAGGCCATACCGCAAATAGCCTATGAAAAATGTATGGAAGACTGGGTGAAGCGGTGGAGATGTTGTATTGCAAGCGATGGGGCCTACTTTGAAGGCGATAAAATAAATGTAGATGAATAATTTGTATTTTTTGTTTTATTGACAAATTCCCGATACTTAGTACACAGAATGTATGTCCAAACTTTACTCGTATACGTTTTATGCACTGAACTTGTCATTTTCGAGTCGATAGTTCGTAAATAATGTTAGTAAACGCAAAAAACAATTAAAAATAAAAATAAATAAAAATAAAAAGCGTTTATTTACGAGAAACAAGAGTTAAATAAGGTGGTAGGTTTTTTAAATAGTTCATCTTGTTCTACCTTGCGGCGTGTAAATACTTATTACATTGGTTTAAAATTGGTTACATTTAATAAAATAGTAAAGCTTTAATTTTTCATCAAATATTACATTTTTCTAAAAAGCCTTTCACAGAGTATATACAATTGTCAATCAAATAATTAAATAATACAGTTTTAAATTTATTAAATGTCAATTTTTTCGTGTCGTCACTAATAGTATTATATAATGTAATGGACATTTCGTAACAATTTCGCTGGCAAATAGCCAGACATTTTGCAGCAGAATGCTCGTATTGCATATTGTGATTACCCCGTTGGGGTCTAATTTTTGGCGGTTTTAAGGTAAACAATTTTGGATTTTTGTAAACGAAAATTAAAGTCTCATAAATGTATAGCGAGGGAAACGGTAATATTTTTAACTTTTTAAATAGCGGTACGCAACTATCCAAAAAGTCAGCACCGCATAGTATACGAACACACTTTTTTTGAATTTTGAAAACTCTATCTGAGTCAACAGAGTTACCCCAAAGTATGATTCCGTATCGTAAAACTGATGACACATATCCGTGATAGCAGGTAAGGGCGGCACCCTCTGATATGACAAACCTTATACGGTAGATGACAAATAAGTACTTCTCCAGTTTTGTGCAGATGATGTCTACGTGAGTTTTCCAATCACAAAAAGAATCCAAAGTGAATCCTAAGAATTTTGTCGATTCGACTTCCTTTACAGTTTGACCGTCATAATTTATTTTTAAATTAAGCGGTTGTCTCCGATATGTCCTAAATTGTATAAATTCAGTTTTATTAAAATTTAATTGCAAATTATTATTTTTAAGCCAAAGAATTATATTATTTAAAGTAAGATTAATGTCATATTCATATGTATCCAAATTTTTGCATTTTATAAGTATAGTAGTATCGTCAGCGTAAAGAATGCATTTATTCGCTGTCGTCTGTGACAAGTCATTTATATATAGTAAAAATAAAAGAGGGCCAAGGATACTACCTTGCGGTACGCCACATTTAAGAGATTTACTATCTGATTGAAAGACATTAAGATGTTTATTCTGGATACTACAAATTTCCACACATTGTTTTCTATTTGTCAGATAGCTTTCTAGCCAATTATACGCTTGTCCTCTTATACCGTATCTTTCGAATTTTTCTAATGCTGTGGGATGATGAACAAAATCAAATGCTTTTGTCATATCTAACAGCATACCAATTACTGGTAACTTCGAGTTAAGACAATCTGTTACATCCTTTAATAAGTTAAAACAGGCTAAGGTGGTAGAGGAACCCTTTCTAAAGCCATATTGGTTTGGGATCAATATCGAATGAGCTGTCAAAAAACTGCATAATTTATCATGCATCACTTTTTCAAATATTTTTGAGATCACTGGTATAAGTTTGATTGGCCTGTAGTTTTTTAAAATATTACGTTCACCTGACTTGTGCAAAGGTTTAATTATGGATAATTTAAGACGATCAGGAAAAGTTCCTTCTGTTAGAGACTGATTTATTATATGGGTTATTGGAATTGTCAATTGTGTAGAGCATTTTTTTAATTTTAACAAGTTTTTGTACGATTCTTACAGTTTTGAAAGGAAAACAAAGCTGAAAAAATAGGACGATGAGATCATGAAACTCATCAAAAGCTTTATTAGTATTAGTTGTTTCTAATACACAGTTGAAAGTTAAAGCTGATATGCATTCGGTAAACTTTAAAACATTTTCTTGTGAGAAATCCCTCATTTTTTTGAACACCCAGTGTGGTTTATGTGAAATACCTTTTACCCTTCGAATGTCACAAAAAAGAATTTGGCATGATTCGTGATCAGATAGAGCAAGAAGATGAATTTCGCCCTTTGTTTCCGCTATATTGCTGGCTATAAGATCTATACAAGATTTTTTCCTTGTCGGTTTGTTTATGTGGTTTACAATATTATAGTTATTAAGAATTGCAATTAGTTCTTTCGAAAATTTGTTATCCTTTAAAATGTCAATATTCCAGTCTCCACATACAATTATATTTTTAATGGTTTTACCTTTATTAAGTCTCGTCAATACTTTTTTTAGTTTATTAAAAAATATGGATGTATCTGAATTGGGGGTTCGATAGATACAGACCACTACAAGATTTATGAGGGGTATTTCAACTGCACAACATTCGAATTCTTTTTCGGATGCTTCTTTAGATATCCAATTTATTGTGTTATAATTCCAGTGGTTTTTTAGAAGAATACAAGTCCCACCTCTCTTTTCGTTTTTCCTGCAAAACGCGGAAACAACTACATAATTATTTAAATGTAAATTTGTCACGCAACCTTGTTTTATAAACGTTTCACTAAAACATAAAACATCAATTGTTTCATTCTGTTGTGATTCTAGATCTAGAATTGCAGGGATAATCAAATCTTTTTTACTTAAAATGCCTGCTATATTTTGATGAAAAATGCCAATTTTATTAATATTAGTTACGAAAAAGATCAGTGTTTGTATCTAAAAAGTTGTCTTGACTTAAATCGTCAGTTTGAGTAGCTATAGTAACCATCTTAGGTTTTGTCAACAATTTATTTAAATTCATACAATTTTGTTTTCGAGCTAAGTATTCAATATGTATTATTTCCATCGATATATTCTGTGCAATATGTCTAGCTAAATAACCAGGTCGTCCTAAGTAAGAATATCTTAAATCTAGATATATAACATTTTTAAACTGGCTACTCATAAATCTAAGGGTATAATTAATTTTAGAAACATTAAGATGATTATTGTAAAGAGATTCACAGAGAACTACATTAGTGTGATTCAATTTACTTAAATAATAATAAAGTAATGAACTGAATTTCTCTCTCTCTCTGAATTCTTTTAATTATCTATGTTAGGGCCAGCGCTGACTGCCGGCATGGCATGGCATGGCATGGCATGGCAAAGGATTTCGGTAAAGATATAGCATTTTTAATCTTATTACCATGAGTGTAGAATTCATTTTACTTCATTTTGACACAACGATGCCGACGTTCTGTCCTACCGCGGCCTCCCTCGGCATCGTTGTGTCAAAATGAATTCTATGTGCATGGCAATAAGATTAAAAATGCTGTATCTGTACCGAAATCCTTTGCCATGCCATGCCGGCAGTGAGCGCCGGCCCTTAGAAAACGAATTTTGTTTAACGAACGAATAATTACTTGTCACTTCAAGTAAACAAACATGGAAGCCGGCCGCCCCCGGCCGCCGCGGGCGCGACACGGCCCCGGCGATTCACTCTTTTCGCTCGCTTGTCAGTAGTCGCGCGGCCGGAATTCAATACACTTACATTGACGAAACGTCTAAATAATTTAACAGGTTCCCTGTCCAAATCATATGTGATTCATGGTATACAAGGCTGCCACGTCCATGAATCATGTGTGATCAAATTTACAAGCAATTTTAGGTGCGTTTTTCTCCTGGACGTGATGAGATAACTACACGTTTTTAGTATGAGGTGATTTACATAAACCAAAGTACTTGTGATTATTTTTTTATACTAGAAACCCAATTTTGGCCAAGTACTTTGCTTCACAGAATTACCTAAATTTACATAAAATAATGAGAAAATACAAAGGAAATACGATATATTAGAAACATCTGACATTTCGTCATCGTGACATGTCGATATCATCAAAACATCGCGCTTGTCGTGCCACTTCACGCAGTTACATGAGATTCCAGCTTTCTTGAAACAGTTTTTCCGCGTTTCAGCTTTTTCATAATAACTTCTTTGGGAAGGTTTCTTTTATTTTTTCGCAAAGTTCCACATAGATCGGTATTTTTGTCTTTCAGGTATTTTGCCAGAGATAACCCAGTATAATAGTTGTCAGCTACAATCAGCCTGCCTTCGTTTAGAAGTGGTTGGCACAGTTTCACTACAACAGATCCAGGTTTATCTAGTCCTTCTATTGCAGTTCCAGATCCCGCGTGTATCGCATATGACCAGGTGTAACTATTCGTGGAGCACATTTTGTAAATTTTTGCCCTTGGTGATTTATCTGTGATTCGTCTCCTGACAATATTCTTGAAACTTCACCTTCAATATCACTGATAGTTTCCCCTTGATCATCATCCCCAGATCTTTCAAAAGACTCGTCATCATCCTCATCATCAGGTTGATAAAGTTCACCACTCCCATCGCTAAAATCTTCACTTTCGGCATCAGATTCTTCTAGTAGTTTCCGTATAACATCCTCTGAACAGTTCCGCGAACTCATTTTTATCAGAAGTATCAGACCAAAGCCTTTTATCACGAAAGTATGCAAAAAAGTTCTCGCACATAACCTCAAAGTATTGTTTCTCTTTTTTTACAGGAGGGCAAAGGAAATCAAAATAAACAGCCTAATTATGGCATGTAAACATTATTATGGCATGTAAATATTATGAATAAAATATGATACAAATTACGTTAGCGACAACCGAAGGACTTAAAAAAAAACCAAAATTGTTTTAACTAAGTTTAATGTAAAATAACTATAACTAATTACAACTAGTCTATTCGATGTTAGAAAAAGGAATATGAAACAGAATACAATATAAAATTACGAGGTTCCGTGGAATCGCAGTGTCAGCAGTGACTGCGTATTACTATGCACCGAAGTCACGTAGGCAGCGTATGATATGATGTCACCTCGCGTCAGCGATATAGTATGGACAGCGGTACATAATTCCTCCCCTCTGAGAACAGCGACTATTTGAGAATTTTGAGAGCAAATGTCGCTGGAGTTTGCTTGCTATGTTCATTTCTCTCGTTGCCAATGTCTTCATAATTGTAGATTTTTGCTTCTGGCTTACTATGGCTGCTATCGGTAGATAATCTCTTCTTTAGTTTAATTATGGTAAATGCGATGAGGGCGGTTAATGCTGCAGTTGTGAAGAAGTAGAATGGTACTGTGGTGTGATATATTATGTGGTCATTTAATTGTAAAGGGAATTCCATTAACAGTTGATCTTGTATGGTTCGTATTAATTGTTTTTAAATATAATGAATTAGCTGGAGACTGTTCGCTTCGTTTTTCAAAATTATGTGGTATATCCATTAGCTTCAACGGTTGTTCTTTACTTCGTCATTGTCGTTAAAAATTGTAAAATCTGGTGTTTTCAATATGCAGTTTACTGGCACTGTTACTAAGTAACTTCCGTGCAACATGATGACTTCTTCTCTTTTACAGCTTAGATGGATTCTGGTAGTTGTGGGCAGGTGAAGTATATATCTTTGATCATCAAATTTTCCTATTTCTTCTTTCAGGAGCTTTATACGAGTAAAGTTGCAGGTGATTGACAGGGTCTTCTTTTCGATCAGGTCATGTATACAGTCTGATGAAGAACGAGCTTGCCGGGTGGATTCCTTCTCACAGAGATACCAGTCACTGAACTTCGGGCATTCTGCCTTCATGTACTTGAATGAATTGTCAGTAGTTGCTAGGAATGGAAAGGAAGGAATGAGGATTTGATTTTGTTTGTTAGGAGCTATTGCGAATTTATAATATTCGAAGGTTTCATCGGAAACTATTGGAAATTTAAATATTATAACGATTTGGTTTTCAATAAAATAATATCCTGGCTTTATAACATCGTAATATTCTCTTAACTCTAGACTTATGATATGGTCTTTACCGTATATAACTTTTAACTTATCTATCATAGAGGCTAATACGTCAACAGCAATCATAGAATGATGGGTACTGGAAACGAGAATAAAAACTAACATATTTTCTATCCTTAATAACTCTGAAATAAGACTATCTATGTTATAATCTAATATGTTTAACAGTTGGGCAAACTTGGCATACTTAACTAAACTATTTTCCTTATGATATTCTCTATCTAATAACTGCTCTAAGGTTACATTAATTTTACTTTGGTTTTCGACCAACTGAGATAAAACATTATTATGTTTAGTCATCCAATCTTTACTAGGACTAATATGGTTATTAAATTCTGAGACTACCTTGTTCTGGTTTTTCGGTAAGAAATCTATGGCTGCATTAAACTTTAATGCGTCGGTCTAATCTAAATTTCCTGTAATGCTTTTTACCACTGATCCAAGTCCATCGAGTAAACCTCTTTTCATACGGTTTGGCTCTAGAGACTTTAAATGTTTCAATGTACTGTCAAGTTTACTAGTCAAGTAATTAATTAGTAATTCGTAAAGTGATAAAGTATTATTACTAAGTCGATTTTTGTAGGTCTGTAACTGATTCTGTAAAGTTATTATGTTATTCGTAATATCATCTAGTTTAATATACTGTATAAAATTATGATAATGAGTAGTAAGTCTTGACAACCCTAACTTATAAGGTAAGAGTCCAGGTCCGTCTGCTAAACTCTCAAGTTTTATCTCCTGAGTCCACGCCAGAGGGACCGTCATTATCGTCAGAATCCTGTAACATTTTGTTACTTTTAGGGGTTCGTTTAAGTCGAGATTTTGCTATGGGGCCGCGTTTCTTGGAAGTATATAAATGTATGGATAAGTCTGCTAAAACTATGTCATTGGTAAAACGAGGTGCTGTTTTTTGTCGAGCTGCTAGCGGATTTTTAATGAAAACTGGCTGTTGAGGTGAATACTGAACTTCTGGTTCTGGTGTTAGATTCCTGTTATCAATTAAGTTTGTGCGATTGACAAGTGAAGATTCAATTATAATGTCATATACCCTTTTCATTTGTTCTTTGTGGTTCTGGGTATACTGCTGCAAAAGATGTTCTGTAAAGTTAACGTCTTGGGGATCTTTAGGGTCAAAGTGACCATTTAATAACTCAAACGGTCTACATTTAGTGAAACTATGGATAGAGCTATTGTAGGCTATGAGAGCATATGGAATTAAATTAATTATAGGTTCATCTTTTTGTTGTAATTTAAGAAGGCGTTAATGTTCTAAAATGGTTGAGTCCCATTTAACATTAGTGTTGGAATCGAACTTGGTGGAAGTTAAGTAAATTAAAATAGCGACCCAGTGTTGTACTGGTTGACCTAATGTCTGAAGGGCCCTAACATTCTTGGTAATAGTATCGCTCAAGAACCTTAGGGCTCTGTCAGATTCACCCTGCATAATATTTAGATTAAAATGTGCACTAAGATGATTATTAACTATATTTTTTTTTATTGTTGTACCTTTCACATAATACATTCCATGTTTCTACATAATTGAAATCAGATACCTCAAGATTTGCTATAACCCTGGCTGCTTCACCTTGTAGGTATGAGCAGAGGTAATGAAATTTATGAATGGGTTTAATATGATATTGTTATGAATTAAAGATTCAAATGTGTCTCTGAATTCAAGCCATTTGAAGTAAGAACCATCAAACTTAGGTATAATGATTTGAGGTAGCCTAAATCCCATTGCGCCCTGATTGGTGCAACAAGCATGCGGAAGGAAGGCAGTATCACATATAAAATGTGAATGTGTTTGTAAGTAGAAGAAACGGCAACAAATCCTTAAATAAAATAAGGGGTAGGCTTATGTCCATGAGCAGTTTACGATCACTGCCAAACAACTGTTATTTTACCTTCTAGAGAGGTCATAAAAATACAATATTATATAAATACAATACATAAAAATATAGACATAAACTTTATATAAAATATACTTAATTACTAATAATTATTCATTCTATGATAGTTTTTCCAACATTGACCTATGCAAAGAAAAACATCGCGCACTCCGCATACGAAGTTGGTACTCGACCTTTTTTGTAGAGCAGTGCACCTGACACATCTACCCCTACGATATTTATCTTGTTTTTTGCTGTTTCTTTCACCTTCGGCGACGTCACGACGCGTGGGGTAGTGCATCAGACTTGCATCCAGCCGGCGGATGGAAAGGTCACCTGCCGGCTGGATACTCCTTTCTCTTGGGCGAGTATCAACACCGTATTGCTGGCACAGTTGTTCTACCAGCAAATATCTGAAGTTGCGGTGCGACATTTTTCTTTGCTGGCCAATGTTGGCTTTATATATAATATATGAATTCAATACACTTACATTGACGAAACGTCTAAATAATTTGATATACCATTTAAGACCTCTTTTTCTCTCCAGAAGGTAATTTGACAGTTTTTGGTCTTTGAGGTCTACACTTCCCATAAAACTATTGTACGTCTCAACTACAACAGGTTTGAGGCAGGTTTGACCTGCTCTCTGACCTTGCATCATGTCAGCAATGTGGTAAGTCGAAATTGTGGTGACTAATCTGACGTCTTTCCACGCAACGACAGATACATCACCACAAAAACAGCTTACCACTGTGCCCTTTGGCACATTTTTCTCATTTAGATCTTTGATGTCCTGAGGTGTCCCTTGTCTCCTTCGTTTCAACGTACCAACAACATCGGTTTTATTGGATTTCACAAACTTGGCCAAGGCTACTGAATTATAAAAATTTACCATAAAAAGACAGTAGCCTTGGCCCAAGTATCCCGACATGAGATTTATTACAGTTTTGGCAGTCGATGAACAGAAGCCGACAACTGGCAACGATGAAGCCGTTCCTTTACCAGTATAAACAACCGTTTTCAGGCAATGCCTCAAAGTAAGAAATAGAATCTTGAGACATAGTTAACTTTATGTCTCTTTGTCTTTTTGTTCAGGACAGTTCTTGTCAGTTGCTGAGTGGCTACCTGAACAGTGTACACAAGCTATTTCATTAGTCTGGCAACTATCACCTGGGTGATTATGACTGCATTTAAAACAACGTGGCTGGGACCTACACTGGGATTTAACATGGCCAAATCTGCAGCAATTCAGACATTGAATAGCTGGTAAAAATCAACAGGCAGAAATGTATTGTAGCAATATACATTTTTGGGAAGCAATTGGCCATGAAAAGTTATGACAACTGATTGAGTCGGAACCCAAGAAGGAGAACCGTCATTAATGACTTTTCTGTTTAATCGGCGGGCTTTCAAAACTTTACCACAACCTGCAGGTAACTGAATATTTTCTACAAATTCTATAATGCTCCATTCAAAGGGAACACCACGAACCAATCTCATTTTCATAATATCAAAAGAGGAAATGTGAGCCTTGAAATTATTAGCCTCGAGAATGGGTTTAGTCAGGAACTCATTGGCAGCTTTAGCAGTACTAAATTGTATGGCGACTCTATTTCTCCCGAAACTTTTTATTCCATCAGTAACAATATTTTTTATATTATTGTTAAATAATAGTTTACCTAACTTAATAGGACGAATGGTAGTCCCAGCAGATGGATAAGCAACTATTTTGCTAACATGGACAATAAATGGACCGCCTTCTGGATTATCATAACTTTTAATACCCTCCAGAAGGGAGGGATGGGTATAAATAGCCTGAATAGACGCTGAAGCTAACTCAGGGTTTAATGATTGTTTTTTTAACAGCTGATGCAGGTTCGTCAGAGATATCACGATGTCTCTTCCTATTATCGCTTCCTTGAGCCGTAAAGATTTCAGGGGACAAAACATCCATGTTAATGTCATTAGATTCTGGTGGGTCCGGAGGCCGGAGAGGGGTTTTGAGGTTATCCATATTAGATAAGGACAACCTCGGAAATCTAACTACAGGAAGTTAATTAACACCACTTACCCGTACAACAAACACAAAACTAAAAATAATAAGTTAAAAAACGTGCATATAAGATAAATTAATAAAAGAACAATTCAGCAACTGTGTTCACGAACAACACCTACAGCTCTCTGTTTACATTTATAGCATTTAATCACTTAGACGTTTCAACAGTTTTGATAATTTAATTTCTTTTACGTTGCTGCCAACCTATAGATACTAAAAATGCGCTTTCGGACTCACTGCTGCCAACATTATCGCTCATATCTAACAATTTGGTTTTTATGACGTCAGTAGATATGGCCAACCTCGAATGTTCGACCACCATGATGATGGGTGAAAATTTGTCCGGCAATCCTGCCAACAATAGCGATCCTATCCATTATTCATTTATGTCGAAACCCGTTACTCTTAATTTTTGCGCCGTATCTATGACCTGCGTAACGTATCGGCATGTATGACGGCTCATTGACTCGCTGCTCTCGGGGCGTAGGGACATCAAATTTTGTAACAAGCTAATCCTTCGGGTGAAACCAGAGTCGTCGAATAGCGGCTTGAGTTTTTTTTCCGTATGTCCAAAGCGGTTTTTTCAGTCCAATATTTTAGTGGATCTTGGTGCCTCTCAATCAAACCTGACTCTAAAAACGGTTTCACCATGTTTAATAGAGGTGAGACGTACTCGCTAAATTACGTACTAAGTCTTACAAGTACGAGTACGAAAAAATACTTGTTCCGAAAACTTGTTCCACGAGTACTTAGAAGTATTTACTTCGACGAGTCTCGCGACTTGCTGTTCCGTATTTTATTTAGGACGTTTTATAGATTATAGGCGTATGAACGTACGTACGCGTACGTTAGCTTATCGATCGGAATATTCGGAATAAATTCATGTGTGTGGGTTATATTAAATACCTATGAAATTACTGACGTTCCGTTACCGGTTGTATTAATTAATGGGAACAATGTTACGGTTGAATTTTTACGGTTGAATTTGATACCAAAGTAACCGAAAATAGCATCATACTACGAAAAATGAAATAAAAACTTCCCTTCATATTTTAACAGGCTTAGGACTGTCAGCTTTCGGTGCAGAACGAATAAAAATTACGTACATATATTATGAAAGCTGGCATATTTAGAAGGTTTCAATTCATTTTATATACATTTTTTACAATGTTTTTTTGTTATTTTTGTTTTTTTCTTTTTTCTTGGGCTTATAATTACGTTTAATTTACATATTTTATCACACTATTTTATTTTTTTAAATTTTGGTTTAAGAATAGAAGTTGCTGTATCTTTCTCACACCCAGACGGGTTCTTCTTTCTTAAAATATGTTTCCAGCAACGGAGAACAGTCGTTCGCATGGCACACTTGTGGCCAGAGCATTGAGCTTCTGACGTGCCAGTATAGCTAGATGTGGATATGTATGTTTATTGACTATCCACCACTGCAGCGGTGATTGATTTTTTGGCAGTATTTTATCGTCCACGTATAGTTGAACTTCCACCACGGCTCTTGAGTAGGCGGTTCCATTTGGCCTGATGTTGTGCATTTTTTTATATTAATGCTGCCAAATACTTTTCTCAGCAATGGGGTTTTCACTCGTGGCCTCCTCATTTTCAGCCGCCGCACTATGTGGGAATTTCGTAATTTACCTGTATTTAATTGCATTTTTCAACTTCAACCAAAAAAGCGCATAAATATGCATACTATTTTTACCTTAAACCCTACTAATACCCGTGGCGTATTTACTTTTTGAAACGGTATCACTGGATATTAAATAAAAAAGGCCTAAGTGGGTAGTATATTAACTAATTTATTGACTTGTCATCGAGCAGAAAAATTGATTGTTGTTTTAACACGATTACTGTATAATATTCGATATCAAAGTGGTTTTTTATTCACTCATTGTGTTTATAGGATTTATAAGGTAAGATAAACGTTGTAATTAATATAAAATTAAATGCAATCACTAGATAAAAGTCATCTTAAAGTCACCAAGTAAAAACTACATATGTTTGAGATTATTTTTATTTTCAGAGGGATGAAAGTAAGTTATTTGGCAAAATTTGAGCGTGAAATTATCAGAATACATAGATTGAAGTATTGGCTTTTAGATTTTGCGGCACCCATACATTGTTTTTATTTTTTCAGGATGACCTCATTAACGAAAAAACAAATATTTGATATTTGGATTGCGACCGAAAAGACTGAGCGTTTGAATGCCGTTTGCGCGTTTTTTATCAATTATTGTCGATTATTAGACCTTTCTGATGGGTCTAAGAAAGACATTAAGGCTTTTCTGAGCAATCTTTTCTTTCAACTTGAAATAAAATGGAATCAGTGTCATCGTCATCGGGAACGTTTTATACATAAGAATTTAAGCTGGTTGAACAATGATTTGAATTTACCACAGACTTTTTTGCAAGAAATTCCATCTTCCTTTTCCTCGAGCAAACCAAGAAGACCACAAAAAAGTTTGAAGAATGTTGTGAACGCACAAAGAGTAGAAAGATACAAAATCTCGTTGATTCCACTAGCCCTGAAGAACGCAAATAAAAAAAGCTATGAAGACGAAGGTCGCTGATTCATCTTTATCAACTGAAGAAACCTTGAGCATGATGCAAGATGCGAATTTGTCAGTAAATCAATATGAAACCATACGCACACGGGTTAACACATGTGTTAAAAATCTTTTACCTTCCTATGATAAAATTAAGGAGTGTAAAAAAGAGTGTTACCCGTCACAAATGACTGTAACAGAGACAGTTGCCTCCTGTAATGTTCAGTCATTGGTTGATAACACAATTAAGCGTTTATGCCTAGCCCAGAAAGAAGTGCTAAACTCTATAGAAGAGCTTAAAACTGGGACGAAGGAGTTGTCTTTATTGATTAAATGGGGTTGTGATTGTGCGCAGCAAAAAAAGCACAAACAGAAATTTACATCGCCAGATCAATGTGATGAAAATCTGTTTAGCACGTGCATGGTGCCCATTCAAATGAATTTTAAAACTGGATGTGACAAAATCATAGTATGGCAAAATCCAGCACCATCATCAACAAGGTACTGCCGCCCAATTAAATTAAATTTTACAAAAGAGACTACTGCTTTGATTAACCAAGAGGTGACTTTGATCAAACAGGAAATTAATGCTCTACGTCCAGTTGAAGTCCAAGACGGTAATTTTCACATTATGGTGAAACCAACATTTATACTGACCATGATAGATGGCAAAATTTGCAGTGCTTTGTCAAATGTAGCGTCAACCCAAACATGTTACATATGTGGTGCAAAACCCTCTGA
Source organism: Bedellia somnulentella (assembly GCA_963576735.1). Taxonomy (NCBI): domain Eukaryota; kingdom Metazoa; phylum Arthropoda; class Insecta; order Lepidoptera; family Bedelliidae; genus Bedellia; species Bedellia somnulentella. The sequence goes on from OY755195.1 coordinate 2,940,770, forward strand.
AATGAATAAGCCAACACTTATCTATCTATCTATCTATACTATAATGAGACTGTAACGAGGTCAAAACTGTACAGTCGCCATCAGATATATCGGAGCGGCCGAGGTACTCAAATACTTCTGAGCAGCAATAAATTTCAATAAATTCTTTACGGTAAATAAGGTCAATAAGATCTGAACATCCAATTCGCCGCAAATATATGAGCAGTGGATTTTCAATTACATCTGAACACACAACGGCACAATAATATCTGAAAGCAAAACTCGTCAAAATTATCTGCTCAGACAGGGTGATCATAAATATCTGAACATTTAAGGAAAATATACCTTAAAGCACTAGGCATACAGTTTAAATGTAATCGTACAGATGTAATGAATTTTCCTTTTACAAAATGAGTAGGTATACAAAATATATATAAATCTTCGAAAAGCAACTTTACAGTCTTGTTACAAGAGACACATTTGAATAAAAGATTTGGCAATTTACAAAAATGGTAACATTACTGTCATTGCATATAATTCACTTCATGTATTTATCAAACATTCACAGATTATTGTGCTATACTTACGTATAGATTGGCAATACAAAGTCGACAGGCGAGACCAAAAAAAAGTACAACGGTGTGCGTAAATGAGTGTGTGTGCGTGACATTCTATTCTATACTAACCCTATTAAAATTGATAAAAATTCACGTATTAGTTATTTTTGCCAAATTGTAAACATTAATTGTAATATTATGATGACAGAAGATATTTTTATCATATATTTGGATTGAAAACTTTGGTTTAAGATCTATAATAAGCATATACTATAGACTGGTAATTATTACAATCTTAATTTGGACATAAATGACTAAAAAAATAATGTTTGCCAAAGAATATGTTGTATTTTATTTAGCTTCTGTGCTGTTAAATATTAATAACTTTATCAAAAAAACACCAAAGTTAAGACTTACATACCAGAATTAACGAAAATAAATCATATTTTTTTTCATGTTTTATGGGAAAACCGTTGTAGGCTGTTATCGTGTCCGTGAGAGGTCCTGCCTTTGTTGACGTTTATGTTATGTTTGTCACTTACTGCCAATCTATGTGTTTCTATATCTATGGTTAGTTTAAAGATGCCAAATTAAAATAGGTGTACGAATACTTTGCAATATTTCATCCACTATTGTGTCAATCACCGTGGCCTAGCGGTTTAGTAATTAGAAATCAGAAATATAATCCGTTGCGTCAGGGTTCAAATCCTCACTTGTGTTTAATTTTTGTATTTTATTAAGAATTCATGTTCTTTTATTTATTTTTATTTATTAGAACTTTAGATTTTTTGTCCTCATTTAATATAATTATATATAAATACGTATAATACGTTAGAGAAAACTGCAGGAAAAGGTATAATTTTGTAAAAACTAGTTTATCTTTTTATTTTATTAAAGCTGCATTTATATTAATGGAAAACTAAAAAAATGGCATACATCTTTTCAAAACTTCTAAGTTATTTTACCTCTTGATGATTTGTGCCAGCGAAAATTATACAACTACAAACCCATTCCTATATAAACACCATGTACTTACTTGTTTCTATAAAAAAAAAGAATTGGTCAGTGGGGAACGATTTAGTATTTTTTTCTAATAATATATTAACCGTATAACCGTACAACTAGTTGTACGGATTAGTTGGTCAGTGGAATATACCTCCCAGCAGAAAACTCTTTATAGTTTTGACATTTGATAAAACTAAATGGTGGTTGTGTAGAAAATGTATTCCAGCGTACGTACTAAATAAATAAACAAAGAATTTTAAACTGTATGCCTAGTGCTTTAAGGTATATTTTCTCTTAATGTTCAGATATTTATGATCACCCGTCTAAGCAGATAACTTTGAGAAGTTGTGCTTTTAGATATTATTGTGTCGTTGTGAGTTCAGATTTAATTGAAAACCGACTGCTCATATTTTTGTGGGGAATTGGATGTTCAGACCTTATTTACCGTAAAGAATTTATTGAAATTTATTGCTGCTCAGAAGTATTTGAGTACCTCGGCCGCTCCGATTTATCTGATGGCGACTGTACATTGAAGAAAAAAATATAAAAAATGGTGGAATATGTTTTATTTTTGATACTGAAGCCAAATTTGCTATTTTTGAAAAAAATGTCTGTCTGTCTGTCTGTATGTCCGTTCATCACATTAATTCTACCGGACCGATCTTGATCAAATTTGGCATGAATGTAGGTTATACACCTGGCCAACATATAGGATAATTTATCCCGGATTTCGCAAGGGTTCCCACAGGAGCATAAAAAAACATAACTTTTATATGGTTCCCCATATTTACACGATAAATTTTTTCATCGACCGACTTTATCAGACTCTTCATTAATAGTCTTTTTGGAAAAAATAAGGGTTTCATCCATTTTCATCAAAATAATTGTCCATTTAATTGTTTGTCAATAGTATGACTACTAGATATATAGGATATCACAAATTTGAGACTTACACAGATGTCTGCGTGGCGTAGCGGTATACCGTTTGGTAAACACTAATTACGAAAGACCCAGGTTCAAATCCCGGGTGGGCTAAGTCTTTTTGCGTATTTTTTTTTGCTTTTGTGTTAGGTTAGAATAATAGGATGCACTAATCCTTCTTTTTCACATTCAACTATGCGAATATTTATGAATAAAGATAATTGAAAGCATATTGAATGAATGTTGCGTATTCATTTGGTAGGTTTGAGAATATGTTTTTAACTTTTGTTTATTTAACTATTTTTAACTAATATTCTCATAGATATATTATACTTTACTTACGCATAAATTAATATTCTGTTTAAGCTTCAGAATGCATAGTTTGTAAATAATAGTAAATATCTCAATTTTAATTCAGTACTGCCATCTATTGGCCGATGGTTGCAATCTCTCTCACATCACCAACTTATTGCTCAATAATGTTTTAGTGGCGTAGCTGTACACCGATTGGTTAATACTTAACTAACGGATGACCCAGGTTCGAATCCCGGGTGATTAAAGTCTTTTTGAGACTTTTTTGCTTTTGTGTTAGGTTAGAATAATAGGATGCACTAATCCTTCTTTTTCACATTCAACTATGCGAATATGTATTGAATAAAGATAATTGAAAGTATATTGTATGAATTTTGCGTATTCATTTGGTAGGTTTGAGAATATGTTTATAGCTTTTGTTTTTTAACTATTTTTAACTAATATTCTCATAGATATATTACGTTTTACTTACGCATAAATTAATATTCTGTTTAAGCCTCAGAATGCATAGTTTGTAAATAATAGTAAATATCTCAATGTTAATTCAGTAACAACGCCATCTGTTGACCGATGATTGCAATCTCTCACACATCACCAACAGTCAGTGTAGGGGGCAGCACCGGGTCGCCAAACTGCTATACATACTTACTGAAGATATTTTCATTTTTGAACATAGAAACTTGGTTACAAAATGGTTTGTTTCATGTTTCTTATGAACAATTAAAAAGGTTTTTTGGAACTCATCCCCTAAGAGATTGAAATATATTATACAGATTTTTGATCTATAAATACAATGTATCTAGAAATTTGAATCTTGATGCGATTGACTGAACTGATAGAGTGATCTAAAAACATACAGGTTGTGAAAGTCCTGCTGTTCTCCAGAGACGCGAATCTTCTCGAAAGCCCTCCGAATAAGTCCTGTCGGACTTTCTCTACCTCATCAGGAAGGAGTGCGGTGCCGTCAGGTCCGAGTTCTACGAGTGCAGATTTCAGGGCTATAGTGATTGGTATGACCGAGCTGCCAGTAACATATCTTTCTCCGCTCATTTCCTTCGTCACCTCTTCGCAAGGACGCAATACCAGCATTAATTTTTCAATGATATCCCACTCAAAAGGGGTTATTGTGGGAAGACTAGAATTAAGATTTGACATTGTGCTGTTGAGCTCCTCCTTCAATTCCAACAGCCTTTGCAGCATGTAGAATTTTGAGTTCCACCTAGTGGCGACTTCTTGCAGAGGTCTCTTTACTGGCTTGCCGGCTTGTTCGAGGTATTTTTTTAATTTTTCCCAAGCCACGTTACTTTTTTGAAGTGAGCAACAATCACTTTGGCATTGTTTATTATTTTGGAAACGACCTCGTTCTCTAATGCCTTTTCCACGACCAAATTCAAGGAATGAGCGTAACAACTAAAATGCTTCCAGCCCAATCGTTGTTCAATGGCGCATTTTATATTTGCTCCGTTGTCTGACAAATTTTGTCTTCAATTTCCCATTCCATAACAATTCTTTTCAATTCATCTGCTAGTACTGTGGCAGTGTGCGAGAGGCATTCTAACGCTCAACATTCTAAAAGAATGGATCTTAACACCATATTTCGGTCTATAAAATGGCCCGTCACAGCTATATACCAATCACCGTTTTGAGACGTCCACATATCGGTAGACAGGCATATCGAAGTCACCTCAGATTTGATAAGCGCTTTGACTTCCGTTTTTGTTCTTTCGTACAGGGCCGGCAACATATTATTTGCGAAGTATTTTCGGGATGGCAAAACATAATTTGGGAAAGCAAACGAAATCAGCTCTCGGAACCCTCTGTCTTCCACTATGGAAAACGGTTGCAAATCAAAAAGAACAAGGTTCAGGATGTGACGGTCAATATCAATTTTTATTTTCGAACAGTCTCTTCGCATGTATGATGTTATGGCCCGGGTTGTGTTGACAGTTCTTTGTAAGTTGTTAAACGTACCAACAGTGCTTGGAGCTGACGCAGGAAGCTGACTCGAGGTACTGGCTGGACATGCGGGCTCTTGTTGAGAAGAGTTGCCGGTGCCGGTCGTTGAAAGCTGCCGAGTAGAAGTAGAAGTACCAGGTTCTTATTCTGGTACCGTTACCAGTTCAACTTGTCTTGGCACTAGTTGAATAGTTCCGTGTTTCCTGTTCATGTGTTTCGTTAAATTTGAAACTGAACTTTTATACGAGATGTCCTTTTTACAAATTTTACACAAAGCTATTTCATTCCCGTGATAGCCTAGTGGGTAGAACACTCGGTTATCGTGCAAACGACTAGTGTTCAAATCCTGGGTCGGGCCTACACCAATTTGTCTTTTCTAAAGACATATGTGTGGTTAATTTATCATGGTTGTTAACGGTGAGGGAAAACATCGTGAGGAAACCCACATGGCTGAGTTGTACTTAGTCATGTGACAGTGTATTCGTACAAAACGGCGATAGGCCTGCCCCCTATCACGTGAGTACACTGTCCATGCAAAACGTGGGTACTCTGAACACCAGGTGACAAAGTCACGTGATGTTCGGAAGTATTAGTACCTCTGCCAACCCCTTCGGGGATATTCGGCGTGAACGTTTATGTTATGTTTATGTTTATGTCTATTTCATTCCCCTTATCATCAAAATGATCCCAAGCTACACTTCTTCTCGGAGCCATTGTAGTTACTTAACTAAATCGTATGTCCAAACCATAAACAAAAAAACCCGCCACCAAACTTAGCTACTAACTACCACTTAGCCTACCATCACCATCAACAGTCGAATTATTATCATTAATTAGCAAATTAAATATTATACGAGTAGATCTAAGAAAGAACAAAACAAATAGATTTATACGTATTTTGCGTTAATCCGCTGAGCGACGATCGGTCATCGGATCGGAGACAAAACTAAACAAAACGCAAAATATTTTTATGCACACACAACGCAAAGGTCAAGCAAGAGTGTGAAAGAGTAGGTACGTAATTTTCTATTACTTCCATAAAACAAGGAACAGGAAGAAAAAGGAATCGAACTATCTATCTCAGCTAATTTGAGTCTCGAATTCACGCAAAAATAAACTTTATTTACATACACATACGACTCTAACCAACCAGGTAAGCGTCCGCGGTGTCGCGTCGCGATAACCATCAATCAATTTCCCTTCTCTGTCAATCATTACGCGGTGAGGTGAGAGTACCTATATACCTACGCGTCCGATCCGAACCGGGCGGGCCGACTTGAGCCGAGCGAGAGTTCGGGTACACGACACGCGTCGCGTCGTCGTCGCTTGCTCGCATCCCCGTCCGAGTAAGTAAATACCTATACTGTAGCGATCGGGGCCGGCGAGCGAGACGCCTAAAAAATACTCGTAAAAAATACGCGTACGTCGGAAAGCGAGACCTAGTATTTATACGTCTAAGCTAAAACCTGGTATAAAAACCTGTTCCCGTATATACGTCTCACCTCTAATGTTTAAAGTGGTCGTCGATGGCAATTCTATTCGCTGTGTAGTAGCTTTTATGTCTGAATGATCCCACAAGGAATTTCCTTGACTAGCAGGCCTTTCTGATATATTTAGCGTTTGTAAACTTATTGGGTTTTGGCTAACCAAGGTAGCCAATTCTTCTACTAAACATTGTTGCGAGTTTTGAGCGTTATAATCAACGCCAAACCCTGCTTTTTGGCTACTATTTGTACTGCCCTCTAATTAATGGGGTGACAGTAGACATGGTAATATACAGCGGATATACTTCTGTCCGAAAGGAAGTGGAGTCGATTCTAAGCAGGGCTTTAAGATAGGCACGCAGTCCGTAAGAGTTGCCCAATCTGTACCTGACAGATTTTCCGGCGCTTATTCGTAGCTACAGCCAGCGTCAGGGGTTGCTTCGTGTCCACGAGTCGTGCTACCACTAGATATGTAGAGTTCCACCTCGTTACTACGTCTTCCTTGAGTTTAAACTCAGGTAGAATTAGGTCGACATGCTTCTCTCTGAGCGTGTGCTACACACGGGTTGTGGTGTTTTATAAAATCTTCAACAACGGCTTTTTTCATATTGGCAGCATTATCGGTCACACATGTAACTACTTCTTCCTTTACACCCCATGTATCGCAAATATCCATTATACATCAGCGATGTTTGCAGAAGTGTGAGATCCGTGGACTTCTTTCGTTGACAAATTTGACGAGCACAGTTCTTCAGAAATGTAATGTGCTGTTACACTCAGAAAATATTTGTTGCTTCACAATAATCTACGGTAAAAGATACATGCTGCACACCTTGATGAGCTGTAATTGTTTTTTGTTGTATCTTTTTATAATATGCCGGCAAGAATTTCTCTGACAATGTTTTACGTGTAGGTAGGGTATATTCAGAGATGTACAAAATAGTTTGAAAAAACATTCAAATGCAAATAACCAAATAGTTTTAAATCTTGTATTTCAAATGGCAAATAGGTATTTTCAAAATACATACAAACATTCTCACGCCGATAGTTCCCATTGGGTAGGCAGAGACTATCGATCCCCACTTTGTGTTTTAACCAAATTGATTTGTATCAATAAATTCTGTTGTTATTAATCATAATAATACTCACTTAAAATAATGTAAAAAACTAGACTCACGAAAAGAAAAGAATAAATAGTCTAAGCTTTTTAACAATACCAGTTGTTCGAATAGATCATCTCTCATTTTTTTTCCGGTGAGGTATCATAATCATTCCACAATATTGTTGCCATACGGTAAATGTTATCCGTTAAAGAATCATTCTCTTTATATTTCATTTCATTTAATTGCGTTCCTAGGTATAGTTTAGATCTGACCCCTTTAATCTTAAATTACTTCTCTAGACTCAGATACGTTTCCGTGAATAAATCTTTTCTGGCATACATCAGGTGACTGTCAGCGTTTGCTTCTTTTGCCTCCTTATTTTTCTCAGTCGCGGCAAATTCTGGGTCTGATATTGCCTCAATTACATCCGCGGCTCTTAGGATGCCCTCGAAACGACCAAGAATTAACATCACGATCGTCAACGTTTTTACCTATCACGCTCCTGTATTAGGCTCCTTAGCCGTCTTCTTGTCAACCCGACGCTTGCCACCGATGCAGGACCTTGGATAGAACCAGATGCGGAGGAGCAATCAACGGGATCTTCCTGAGCTCAGCTTAAGAAGCAACTTGGTTCCACTTACTATCCACGCCAAGAACAAATACGTGCCCATCACATGTCCAACAATTACGGATACCAAACTGGTCGCGAGCAGCCATAAACTTGTCATGTCGACTCTTAGTAAGGAACTCAGACAATGTTATGCACGTTCCTTTTAAAGTCTTTTTATTAAACCTAATTTCATCCCGCATAGAAACAATCTGAACTTCACAAGAATGGATCGCGTCTCGGAGCTCTGAAGACGACGCATGAGTTAAATGATGAACTAACGAAGATAAATTAAAAATAATTTATTTTTATAAAATTGGGGCAGAGTTACAGTTATGTACAAATAATTACAATATTAACTTAATTCTAGGCTTACACAACTATTTATATAATAAAATATGCCAGGGGTATAGTATCAAAACAAGCAATGTCCATTGAGACAAATTTTACAGGATTCATTTTTTATCTTTTGTTTATAATTGTAATCTAAAATTGATAAGTAACCTAATGAGTAACATAAAATGAGACATATTTAATAGGATGATGTAAAATCCCTTCATACCTGTGGATCAAAAATCTTCTAATCCAGTCTGTGGGGACTTATAAAAGCCTTTGCTCTACAAAAGGTGGAGTAAAAGCGGTTTTGACCTTATTTTGTTTAGGTATGGGGACCTAATAAAAATCCAAGTTTTCGACCTTGGGAGGAAAAGGCGCGAGCCGCCATCTTGAATTGAATGTGCCAAAATTAGGTTTTTTTTAAATAATGCCTCAACAGTTGACTTTGTGGCAAAAGTGTCTATGGGAAGTAGAAAGAAGACAAAATTACTAACATTTTTCTCATACATGTTTATTCTGTAAGTCTTATAGGTAAAAAGTTACATCTGGTAGAAGAAAAACAAAATTACAAAAATCATCAATTTACTTAAATTTTTATACAAAATTATGCAATTACTTTTTAAACCGTTTTGATGGCCCGGGTTGATTAATGTTTACAACTTCATTGTCATCGCCGATATTTTCTGTCTCATTATCTGTGACAATCCGGGCTTCTAATGATGACATTTCGTCATTACAGTCCTCGTCATCTATTACAATTTCCAACGCATTTCCGCATGACTGACCACTACAGAATCCACACACGACAGAGCATTTTAGTCCAGCTTTTCTGCAGCTACATGGTTTGCCGCATCCTTTTTTGCAGTGACAAGAAATTATCTTTAAAAGCGCCTGGGGTGCTGCTTTCTCTGTTGTTGTTATTGGAGTGAGCCTATTGGTGTCATATCTCCAGCCCCAGTCTTCTGGATTTTTTTTAATTCCATACCATTTTTGAACTTGGTGGTATGTCCTAAACGCATGATACCGTGCAGCGTCCTTTGTCGGTGGCAACGAAGCAAGATTGAATTTACTTTTAATTGTCGATTGTGCGAATCGTTGATACCGGATTTCTTCTAGGGATTCCTTTTCCATGTCGCCTCCGTACAAAGTAAATATAAAACGAGCTCCAGCGTCTTCGATTTCTTCTGGTTTTGCTGCTTCATTTTTGTAGACGGCGATGATAGCATTAAGTTGTGGATTTTTCTCAACAAGGGAACAAAATTTAATTTTCCCTTAGTTGAAGAGAGACGATGTGGTATCGCAGCCACTAAAAGCATGCAGAAAAAGAATGTTCTTAGCAGCTTCTTTATATTTAAAACAATCAGCTGAGTATAACTTTTCAGCAGTTCTGCCTCTACCAGGCTTTTGCATGTATATGTTGCTTTGAGGTGGAGATAGTGCTGTTAACAAAACCAGAAGATCTACGTCTTCACCAACGACAATTACATGTTCAAATGTTTCACACAAAGATATTGCTGTATTGACGATTAACACGTCAGCATCTTCTTCAGCTTGCTTGACTTCAATAGCAGCTTTTTCCATTTTTTGTTTCAGCATTGTTATAAGACGGCTTTTGTTGTTAGTATTAGCCAAAAATCTTTCTTGTGATACTTGAGCTGCCATCGTTTCATCAAAATGTACATCTGCTGACATATGTTTCTTCGATCGTCGTAGTCTTTCTGCAGACTTTGTATTTTCCTTTGCGCCATCAGATGGATATCCATCAAAAATAACGACTGCATTTGAACCATAATGATTACGTACATACTGAACGTACCTCTCACAAATTGTCTCAAACTGGTCATTAACATGCCATACTACTTTATGTAGTAGATATCCTCCATCTACAACGGTTTTTGTGTTATTTCCGAGTTCCATTTTTTCTGGAAGTTGTGTGCAAGCTGCATACAATGAAGATTTTGTGCCTTTGCGCATGCCTTCTTCTGAGAATAAGGATAAAGGGAATGGCGCAAGCTCGAATTTCAGGTAGTCTTTCACTTCATCGTCAGTTTTCCTGGCGATACACATCCTTTGGAACAATGTTAATGGTTCGATCGTAAATGTTTCTTCGCCGAACTTCACACTATTGTTAATTGCTGCCAATGGAAGTACCTTGTCTTTGCGTTTTAATTTAATAGACTCAAAATTGTCATATGTGTGTACCATGGTCGACATTCCCTCAATACCTTTTTCTCTTGACAAATGACAATTTATATTTTCATTTCCAACTACTCCGGTGCTAATAGAAATGAGTGAATCGATTTCAGGAAAGGGAGGATGTTGTGATAACCAGTCCAACAGTTTTTTTAAGTCTTGATTGTCACGAGATACCCGTGACGTCCTTGTATCGAGATGTTGTTCTGATGTATCCAAATGAATATTACAATATTCTTCAATGGAATCGCAAACATTGTGAAGTGATATCATTCCTAAAGTCCACAGTACGAGTACGCTGTCACTGATTCCACGGCCACGAGTAAGGTCTCCACAGCTGTGCATCATCCGCATTAAGGTTTGCTCGATTGTCATATCACTCCAGATTCCTGACCAAAACTTATCTGTACGTCTGATCGTAAAATAGCCAAGCGAAGTGAATTTGTGATATTCAACCGGATCCATTTCTTTTTCCAAGTCTAACATGCTTTGCAAATAAAGATGAGCAGATTTTGCATAAAAAAAGTGGCCGCTTGCGTGAAAATAAGGAAGCATTCTTTGAATGGTGTCAAGATGCAGTTGCCAGTTTCCTGATCGTTCTGCTTCAATGAAATGCTTTACTAACGTGATCATTTGGAAGTATTGAATCCATAGTTTGGCTGTAGGACCATTGCCTTCTAACTTTATAAGCGCTTCTTTGAATTTGACAGCCACAACTCTGAATTCATCGCTTTCATTTACTCTCAGAATCGTCGATTTATCTACATGATCAAGTAATTGTTTCATCACATTACAATCGTCGTCTGTAAACTCAATGGATTCCAGAATTATATGTGCCAAAGCAAGATGACATAATATATGTGCACGAATTGCACGAGCGTAAGCAAGACCAGCCAGCATTTTTTCTACACTATTTTCAGCGTAAATAGTAGAAAACAAATCTTTTAGTCCACTGCCTGCCATTATAAAGCCAATGGCACCCAAGAAAGACATGAGTAGATGGAATCCTCCAAGTCTCAAGACAACATTTCGAAATTCGGTGTTGTTTGCGACAATTTCTTGAGCTTTTGCATATAGTGGCTGGTCGAATGTAACGAAGACAGTTTTTTGGTTGGAACATTTTTCGACAGCTAAGCGAAGAGCCGTATAAATCGTATCATATTGGCTAGGTGGAAAGTTTATGAACGGAAGACATATTATCTTCGATTTTACGAATTGTTCTTCAGCCGTTGCCGTCTCCATAAAGCCGTTCCATCCTGGTAGTTCCAATTTAGACCATTTGCCGTAAAGCCATAGCAAGTCTGGACCGAAGGCAAGATGTCTTTTGAAAGTGGATGGGTTTTCTCGACATCTAAAATTTTCACCATTTTTAAACCCGTATTCTTTTTTTTATTGAAAACTGAGAGTTCAACGCAGCCAAACTTTCCTACGTCTTGAGCCGATGGCAAATTAGACAATCTTGGGATGTTTTGATCGGGTGATACGGCATCATAAGGGGTTACGCACTGGATAGCTCCCATAATGTGAACAGTATGCAAACCATCTATTGTATTGACATTGTGATCCGCATTATCACAAATAACTTGAGAGAATGAATCTGGGTCAACCAAGGTGCCAGCTGCATCAGGACGAATAACGGCAGATTTTTCGAAGAGTGTAGTTTCAAAGTACGACGCCGCGAAGCCCAACGAAGACAGTAAGTCGATAAGTTTCTTTGATCCAAACTTCTTGTACAAATATGTACTGATACCGATCAAAAGTGGCGACAAAAAAGATCTAGGTCTTGCTGCTGAAATCACAGCATGAGATATCGCTTCGCATATTTTATTCCATTTGTCAACAGAGCCACGTTTTTTTTTCACAATTATTTCTTGTAATAAAAGCTGTAGAGTTTGTGGAATGACAGAATTCACTTCATTCAAAAAACTGTCAGATGGTGGTTATTTTGACGTATCGTAGTCCTGTGAACGGATATCCGCTAAAATAATAGCAGCAGCTTCTTTGACAACTCTGAGACGTTCTTGTTCAGGATTAGATTTTTTATCGCTGTACCAGTTGTCCGACAGTAGTTTATATCCCGTATCTCTAAAGCAGATGACAGGTGACTGATTGTTTTTCTCAATGATAAGAATATCATCACCATACTTCTTCATAAGTCGTGATTTAACGGTCCTCGAATCTGGGCGGTATTCGCCCTCGATTTAAAAGTCAAAAAGTCAAAAAAGTCAAAAAGTTTATTCTTCAAAATTAAGTTAAAAACTAACATTTTTTGAACGTCAAATGTTTTTAAATTTATCATTAGTCCGTTGCTTCGGAAGGTGTTCGTAAAGAGAAGAAGCAACAAAGAAACTCTTTACATTCACATTTTTTCATTTTTTCAAAACATGGTTTGTACAATTTCAGTTTATTAACATGTTTTTACTTTATAAAAGATTTTCTATGCGACAAAACCAAACGCTTGTTTGACATAATAAAAATAAATTGTCCATCACAAAAAACCAATCACATAACGTGAGAAGAAAAATCCTCACCAGACAATTATTCCTGGGAATAACGAGGGAAGATTTATAGCTTTACGGACACGGTCATGTGCGCGTTGGGTCCTTGTCGTTTAAAAAATCTTGAACACTGTAGTAAGATTTCTTTAAAAGCATTGCTTTAATTGCCTTTTTAAAAGATGCCACAGGCAATTCCAACATGTCAGAATGAAGTTTGTTGAACATTTGGAGGGATAGTCCCATAAAGGAGTTACTTACTTTATTAAGTCTCCACTTCGGTACGTTAAGTTTGTCCTTATTTCGAGTGTTAACAGTATGCCTATCACTAACTTTACTAAATTGACATATATTCTTTTTAGCATACATTAAATTCTCAAATATGTATTGGCAAGGGACAGTTAAAATGCCAATATCTTTAAATTTTTCGCGCAACGAATACCTCGACCTCAACATGTAAATAGATCGGATAGCTCGCTTTTGTAAGACGAAAACTTTATGAACATCAGCCGCTTTACCCCATAATAAAATACCGTACGACATAATACTATGAAAATAACTGAAATACACAATGCGAGCTGTTTCTACGTCTGCTATTTCTCTAATCTTACGCACGGCATACGCTGCTGAGCTCAGCCTTTTAGAAAGTGTTAGTATATGGGGTCCCCATTGCAACTTAGAATCGATTATTATCCCTAGGAATTTTGTCTCTTTCACTAATTCTACTTTTTCACTATCAATAACAATATTGTTTTCAACTTGCCTAACATTTGGTTCATGAGGTCGTCGAGGGAGAATTGGCACTCTTCGGAATTGCCGGCAAGGTACGAAAAGATATGCTCCATTGCTTCATCTACATTATTCGCGGGCCGATAGCCTCTTTTTTATCCCGATGATGTTCGAGAATAGAGCCGTTTTAAACATGACTGATGGTACCTTCCATCCACGGCAACTAAGTCTATCACATGTTGAATGCGATCTATTATCTGTCGTCCCCATTCATCACCTCGTTCTAGAGCTGTTTTTACGATTGTGTCTTTCACTCCTAATTTCTCCACTAGGCAAATTTTATCTCGATCCAATAACCCTTCTTTTGACTGTTTTTTCAAAAAGTCGTCTGTTATTTTTTCAGCACATATAAAACACTGCGTCTTAAAATTGAAACTTGGAATAACTGATCGACGTGACGTTGACGTCGCTGAGGGCGCTTTAGCTTTTTTATTGTACGCGGCGATCAGTTTGTCGTTATTATAATTCTTTTGACATGCGGAGTGCACTATCACTGACGACAATGTTTTCAAAAAGCGCACATGTTCTTGATGGCCACGTTTATCACTCGATTTAATAAGAGTCTGCACGCCTCTCTCTTTCACAAGAACTGAGTCACTTTCACTTAAAGTTTTTTTGCAAATAAAACATAAATTCACTTCCGTAGCCGACATAATATTGAAAATAGCGAGACCTATCAGCGTAACATAATTACGTGCAGCCGATAGCGAGCAATGAGTGCACTGAGGCTGCTGCATCGCACCGTCCATGACTTACATACTCATATGAGTTAAAACAGGACCGCGAATGCGCGTCATGATGCCGTCCCACTCTCTCGCCTAATCAGAGAATGCGGAACGGCAACGTTTCATACACCTTGGCCATCGCCGGCATGTCTCGCGGATTACCCCGCGCCGCGTGATAGCTAGCTACCAAGGCCAAAATACATAGAGGTGAATTTTTTTTTTGGAAATATTTTATTCCGGCGCTTGTAACTTTTTACCTATAAGACTTACAGAATAAACATATATGAGAAGAATGTTAGAAATTTTGTCTTCTTTCTACTTCCCATAGACACTTTTGCCACAAAGTTAACTGTTGAGACATTATTTAAAAAAAACCTAATTTTGGCACATTCAATTCAAGATGGCGGCTCGCGCCTTTTCTTCTCAAGGTCGAAAATTTGGATTTTTATTAGGCCTTCATACCTTAACAACATAACATCATAAACGCTTTTACTCCACCTTTTGTAGGGCAAAAATACCTACAGACTGGATTAATTGAGAAAATCTGTTGGACGTAGCTGATTTTGAAGCTAAGCTGCGGACGGAACCATTTTTGATTCTCACTTCATATGACATAACCAAGTTTGATTCTAAACTGAATCACAGGGGTGGATTTAGTGAACAATCAATCCACTTGCAGTCATCTTGCAGGGACTTCAAATAATAGAATTGGTATTTTTAGAATCGTTGCTTAAGTCAATATTGATTAGTGAAACAAAAAAACATCATTTTTGATCAACATAATTTTTCAACATTCCATAAAATTATTAGTTCCGAAAGTTTTGATTATTACTCAGACAGAAAAAAATAAAGTTGCAACTGTACGTCGTGAAGGTCATTTAGGCAAGCCCAAGCCCTGAAGTGGGTGTTAGCAACTTGAAAAAAAACAAGAACTTTAAAAAATTGTATCTTTATTAACTAATCAGCTTCTTATCTATAAAAATATATGTTATTCCGCAGAAGTGTTATGTTAACCTATGGAAGAAATGGTATAAAAATAATATATATTTTATACCATTATATATATATATATATATATATATATATTATTTTTATACCATAAGAAAAGGTGGTTCTTCTCTAGGTTCACATAAAGTTTCCTCAATTTCCTCTTCGTTAGGCTGAATTGCAGCGGAACTTATGACATTAGTATAGAAACTTAATTCCTCCAAGCTTTGCCAGTTATCTCCATAATGTTTGGATAACAAGGTCTTCACATCTCTTATTTTTAATTCTTTGACTGGTACGTTTGGTTTAATTTTGGAAGGAGCAATCAAACTCATATTATTTTTTTGCGACAGACGTTTTCATATTTACCATTACGGGTTTTAGAAAAGAGTTCTGACTGTATCAATACATTTCTACCATCTTTTTTTGACCTTTTGAATCTTTTATATTTTGAAAATTGGACTTTCCATTGTCCAGGTGGTTTTAATATGGTTTCCGCTTCTTTTTTAAAGTCGTACACATGAAAATCTTCGCCTATTTTCACAATGGTTGCTTGTTGTGGAATTGTATCCATATATTGTTCTGGAGTAATTATTGTGGCGATTTTACGAAACACTTTTTCACTGTTTCCACATACTCGATCTGCTGGCAAATATGAGTGCCCAGTAACTGGAAACACCAATTCAACCTTTTTGATGGAAGGATGTTCTAATAACCATTTGCAGCACATTGTTATGATTATAGAATTCTTGTTCTGACCTCCGCAGCCGTCTGAAATCAGTCTTATGGTATGGATATTAGAAAGATCAGTCTTGTTCAGATGATTATATAAAGCAGATGCAATAGTATTTGAATTTTTGAAGAATTTATTTTCTGTCCAGACATTTGCGTAAACGTTATTTTAATTCATAAGTTCCTTCAACAATGGTAAAATTAAAATGGTATAATTGTCGGCTATAATAACACGACTGGTCGGGGACTTTAGGAAGGTTCATGTTTTTCTGACAATCATATGAAATAATTTTCACACCGTCTTCTTCTGTCTTTAGCAGCATATAAAAAGCACTTGCTCATAGTCTATGTACTCGCTTTTCTACTCTGAACTGGTTTTTCTTATTCTCATCTTTTTCTGTTTTTATCTTCTCCTTCAGTTGTATACATGTTGACCACATATCAGTTGCTGGGCTACCAAATCCCAAGTTAAATTCAGTGTTAAACACGTGCCTAAAGTAGGACTCTTTGACTTGGACTGGGATTGGACTTTGAGCTTGGTAAATCCTATAAAGTTTTTTTTATATTGAGATCGCTTGACAAATATTTACGAGCTGAAGATCGGCTTCGGCAGTAATGCGGTTCCGAACATTGTAATTTACAAATAAAAAAAATAAAAACAAAAGATTTCTCAAACAGTTTTGTAACACGTCCTTTTTTCAAGGTAAGCGCTGCTAAAAAGAGTTTTTGACAAACAGTTATAGACAGCCTATCAACTTTCACGTGGTATTTAATTGTGAACTGTTTTGTAGCTCTTGAAGGGATCTGGACTCCAGTTATAGGATCTAGCCTAAATGTTCTTGGCCTTTTTCTTTGAATTGGTACGGCCTGACAGCATTTTAAAATTATTGCATCTTGACTAGTTTTGGTAGGATTTTTATAAAAAGCAGCATGAAATTTCTTTAACATCTGACCGGTTACTTTACTGCACTCAAACACTTTGCTTTTATGCTCACATCTTGGTAATCTTGGCAAAGACTTTGCAGAATATCTGAAACAAAATACACCAAAATCAAAAAAAATATAACAATTACTGTAATATAGCTATTAACAACCAAATTGTATCTAATACAAATTAAAACACCCATTTCATTTGAAATATAATAATACTTTGTGTGTTAGTAAAAGTTAGTAAAACTCAAATGATTCCATAAGTATAAATAAAAAATACTTAAACTAATGAATAAATTCTAAACAAACCATATTTAACTTTCTCATAACAATACTGTTTATAATACAATATGAAATCTTCCCCAATACGTCCCTGGTACATAAAGACGCTTACCTGGCTATCTTTGCTTTGTTTGCCTTCCAATTTTGTGGCTGTGCAGTCCGTTTCCGTGCCTGGTTTTTATTGACAGTTAAATCCATTTCGCTTTATTTGTAGCAATTTAACATGGAAAACACAGAATTTCTGTATTAATTTATAATAAAACTAAACAGTAAACTACAGCGTACTTGGATTGACGGCCATACTGTTTTGATGAAAATTAAGCTCTCTCATTGGCTGCCGAAAATCTAGCCAGCTTTGATTCTAAACCTTGCGGACGTAGCTAAACATGCCAACTTAAATTTTTGTAATGAAATAACTCTGGACAGAGCCAAAACTGATACGAAACTGTTTTTGCATTCAAATCTTAGGCTATAAATAAAAATGTTGCCATCATCAAGTCAATTTCAATAATATGTGGACATAGCTAGTTTTGATACTATTCCCCGCTTAGGTAGCAGTGTTGTGTTTAATAAAACTTTGCTGTTCTAAGTTGCTAACAAACCTTATTCCAGTTGGTTGGTCCAACTTAACTCCTCCCTCCCTAAGAAAGGAATTATCTGAGGATTTCACAAAACTCTTCAGAGGATTCCGTTTTAAAATTTGTAACATATATTACATTTAATAATAACCTGGATACTCATTACTAACATGATTAATAGGAATAAACTTATAGTCCATATGCTAACACTATAAACCACTATGTCACTTGAATCATTATACTGTTTTGTCGAAGTTTAAACCGTTTTTAAGATTGCTTTCACATCACTAAAGACAATATTTCGGAATTTAATCCGATGCATCCTCTTTTCTAGGGGTGCGAATACCTTTGAGATGTAGACGGTTGCCAGATTGATGTCCAGTTCTGCTGCATTGGTCGATCCCATAAGATATTTTCAGCAACTTGCGTTGTGCATGTTATATTTGTTCTTAAAATATAAGTCCCTTTGATCTGCTGCTTGTTTACACGGAGAAATTAAAACTAACTGATGGTAGGCCATTTTAACCACATCATCATAATGTTTATCGATGCAAGCAACAAATAACTAGTTTTAAAAAAATAAAATAATTTAGCAGTACTAATATTAATAAGTTTATTCGCTTAATTCCGCTTAATAACAGGTGCCTAATTCTACACGACCATCTTTTCTGTATGTCGGTCCACAAACTATATAGAGATTACGTAATCAGACTAACTACTGCGCTACTTAGTAAAACAGCAGCAGATCAAAGGGACTTATATTTTAAGAACAAATATAACATGCACAACGCAAGTTGGTGAAAATATCTTAAGGGGATGAACATTCCAGGAGTGATAAAAAACGTTACAAGCACTACCCCATTTCTTCCGGTGGTATTGGGGCATTTAAGGGAATTTTTGGGCGATGCGGTTGTAAGTAAAGTAAAGTAAAAGTAAAAGACATTTATTTGGCAAATTGGTAATAAAAAAACAACACACAGTAAAAACACATCGAAAACAAAAAATACAAAAGTTAAGAAACAAGTAACCTATTGCCAAAATGGTTATCGGCTCAGCATGTGTGTCCGAAACGGTACACAGACCATTCCAAGACACGCTGGTTTTCAGCCGACACCTACTAATTTAAAAATGAAAAACAATAATAAAAGAAGCACTCGTTATAGCATAAACACCCAGCAATGAAATAAATGAAGAAATACTAATAAAAAATATACAGTAAATAATGATATACTAGAAATATAAAAATAATAATATATAAAAAATACAATGAACATTAAGTCAATAAAACATATTAATATAATGGGGACAAAAAATATAGGGAAAATATATGTGCTTATTTGGCAGCTAAAGATAATTTATGTATTGTAAAGTTTTTTAACGTGGTATTTAAATGTCGCTGTACTGCTAAGATCTTTTAGGGGTGGGGGCAAGTCGTTCCAGCATTTCGAAGCCGCGTATCTAAAGCTTCCCCGGAAGGCTGTGGTACGATGTTTCGGCGTTACCAGTAGGTATGAGTGTCCGCGCGTATGGTACTGTGACACTGTCCGGGACCATATTAGTTTCTCAAATAAGTATTTGGGATATTGAGTTTTTATAACACCAAAGAGAAGTGTGGCTAGATGGAGCTTTCTTCTTGTCTCGAGCTTCAACATATCGTTAGTTTTCAAGTAGGGTGAAACATGGGTTCTGGGTGGTATGTCGAAACAATATCGCGCACATGCATTCTGTACTCGTTGTAACAGTTTCCTAGAGCGAGCCAATAGGCATGGACCGTATACCACATCTCCATAGTTTAGTTTGCTAAGGATGAGGGATTCACAGAGTCTAATACGGATGTCAGTTTTTAAATAGGGACGTATTTTGTACAACACTTTAAGTCTATAAAAACAATTTTTTACAGTGTTTATCACATGATTTTCAAAGGTTAAGTCTGAATCAAACATCAAACCCAAACTACGCGCCTCATTCACTTTCTCGATTTGCGTGTTCCCAATTTTAACCGCAAAGTTATGACGTTCCATCTCACGCTGCTGATGTTTACTTCCTATTATCATGTATTTTGTTTTTAACGGATTGAGCACTAGAGAATTTTTCATAGACCATTCCTCGATACTTTTAAGATCTAAGTTTAGATGTTGTATCGCGTTTTCTGTTTCATTCGGAGTCATTGATATATATAATTGTAAATCGTCAGCAAATATTTGATAATGGCAATGTTTAATACTTTTTATAATGTCAGCGGTATAAAGAATAAATAGGATTGGAGCTAGGTTCGATCCCTGGGGGGCTCCTCTGGTAACTGGACAGTTCTTAGAATATTTTGTATTGCCACTGTGGTCATGTAGCTCCACTATTTGGGATCGTGATTGCAGGTAACTATCGAACCATTTAATAGCGTCGGGATTAAATCCATAATAGGCTAGTTTGGATAGTATTAATGTTCTATTCATACATTCGAAGGCACGCGAGAAATCCAGTAACATAAGAACTGTAGCTTGGTTTCTATCTCGGGCACAGAGGATGTTATCTACAATATCTATAAGTGCGGTCGAGGTACTATGATTCTTACGAAAACCTGATTGATGAATTGGAAGTATTTCGTTATCTTCCAGATATTTAGACATTTGACCATACACAACTTTTTCGAGTATTTTCGATAGACATGGTAGCAAGCTAATGGGACGTAAATCTGCCATTGATTCGGGATTTGATATTTTTGGAATGGGTCGTATAATTGCTGTTTTCCAACTGTCGGGAAAAACTGAGTCAACAATAGATTTATTAATAATATGAGTGATAATATCAAGTGTATAGGGTAAAGTCATAGAAATCATTGAAAGTGAAATTTTATCTATACCTTGGGCATTGCTTTTAAGGCTTTTTACAATCCGGTTAATTGTGTCAGAGTTTACCGTATTCAGTTTGAATGTCGCGGTACCATGTCTATGATATTCGTAATATGTCAGGAGAGATATGTCAACACTGTCTTTACCGGGTACGTTTAAAAAATGTTCGTTTAATATGTCAGGGTCGTCAAAGTGCTCGGGCAAGTCAGTGTCAGTATGTTTCCGCAGTACGGTGGCTTTGAGATTTTTCCAAAGACTTTTCGGATCTTTTGAAAAATTATTTACGTACGAGTGAAAGTAAGCTTTTTTCTCATTATAAATTGAAATATTTACTAATTGTTTAAAACCTTTGTAATAATTTTTTTTGGAGGCGGTTTTGCAAGCCCGATATTCTAAAAAAGCTTTATCCCGTTTTGCCATCATATATTGTAGTGTCTCAGTTATCCAAGGATATTTTCTCTCTCGTATTAAAACTGTTTTGAACGGAGCATGGAGGTCGAAGAGTGTTGTCAGGCAGGAAGTTAGTGCATCAACCATATCTGATACCCCTTTCATATTAGAAATACTATTCCAATCAATCTGGTTTAAATCTGTATGGAACTGATCAGAAAGAATATCATGGAGAGGTCGGAAAGTCATGTACTTTGGGGAAGGTTTTGGTTTACGTACTTTACACTCAGCGGTTATAAATGCGTGGCGTCCTAAGGCTGGGATGTAATGAACACTAGTTGTCAATATGGCAATGTCGGTCAATATAATGTCTATCAAGGTTTCACTATCGTCTGTAAAATGCGTTGGCTGATTCACTACTTGTCTTAAACTTAAAATATTATAAAAATCACTTAACATTTTATATTTGGTATCATTGGTATTGAAATAATTTATATTGAAATCACCTAAAATTACAATTTTGTCATGATCTCGAAACGATGCAATTGTCTCTGTGAGTGCGTCAAAGAAGGTTTCAACACTAAGCCACGGGGGGCGGTATGCCGTACCAATAATTATAGTGACAGAATTAATCCTCAGCCGAATCCACATTTGCTCAACTTGAGGAGTAGAAGGGTGCTTTAAAACAGTGGCGGACAGTCCACAACGAATATAGAATCCTACCCCACCTCCGCGCGCGCGCCGGCCGGTCGCGCTCCGCGGCACGTGCCGCAGTCGGTAGCCGGGCACGACTGGGGCGCGCTGCTCCTCGCCGCGCCGCAGCCACGTCTCGTTCACAGCGAGTACGTCGACCTCGAAACGCTGGATACATGCGATCAATTCCTCATGTTTCGTACCTCGTGTTGGAGACCCATCACCAACAGGGGTCCGTCTCTACCCGGGAAACCGGTTTCGACTTAGCTGTCCTAATTAAGTCGACTCATTCAGTAGGGCACGTACGTTTCCAACAAAAGAAAAAATAAATCACTAATTGCTAACACGCCATCGGCATACGACACTCCTGTAAAAAAACGTTTATGCAGAAGAATTATCGAGTTAAATTAGACAATATCCGGGCAAAACAAAAAACTTTAAAAGATCAATGATTCAAATAGAAATCTGAAAAGGAAGGTTATTTCACTTAAATCACTACTGGCTGAACTTGAAAATAAAAACTTGGTTACGCTAGAAAATACGCTAGAAAATAATCACATCTTGAGTACTTTGGGTATTAAATGCAGTGAAATAGTCAAACTCGTAAAAAATAATTACTCTCCTGAATTGAGAGCATTTGCATTAACACTGAATTTCTATTCGAATAAAGCGTACAAATACGTACGTAATAGTTTTAACACATGTTTACCCTCCGTGAAAACACTAGGAAAGTGGTACAGATCAATAGACGGTCGTCCTGGTTTCACAAAGGAAGCTTTTGAGGTGTTGAAATCTAAGTCTGAGAATTCTACGTCGTTACGTCCTATATACGCTTCCATTGTATTCGATGAAATGAAAACTGAAAGGAAAATAGACAAAAATTTTGGATTTGTAGATTTTGGTGGAAACGTTGTTTTTGACACTGATTGTAGAGAAGAATGCACCGATGCTTTGGTTTTCTTACTAGTACCCATGCATGAAAAATGGAAAGTTCCCATAGGATATTTTCTAATCAATAAAATTACAGCGGAATAAAAAAAATTTTTACTTACTCAAGCAATTGAACTGTGCCAAGATGTTAACATTATTGTTAAAGCTGTGACTTGTGACGGTTGTCCAGCAAATTTAGCAATGGCTAAGAAATTGGGATGCAATCTTGATCCTTTAAATTTAAAAACCATATTTAAAGTCAATGGCAAAGAAATTGCATTTTTTCTTGATCCTGCTCACATGGTGAAGCTTGTTAGGAACAGTTTTGAATTTTATAAATATTTTGAAGATTTTGAAGGTAATTTAATTAAATGGAATCATATTGAAATATTACATCAATTACAGGAAAATGAAAAAGTTACGTTCTTCACATTTATTATTTAAAAAAAATATCATGAAGGTCAAACTTGCCACTCAGTTATTTAGCAAGAGTGTAGCAATAGCTCTCCAATTTTGCATATATATTTTATACATTGATAAATTCCAGGACACTGACGGGACTTCTAATATGCTACTTTCCCTTAACGATCTGTTTGACATATTAGATTCTAAGGTTCATGGTTATGGATTTAAACGTGCATTAAATGCTGAAAATGCCGAGCAAATCATGAAAAAACTTGACGAATGCAAAAATATGCTTCTGACATTAAAAACGAACGCAAAGGGAAAAATAATCAAATTAATTGAGTCGCCAAGATTTACTGGCTTTTTAGGCTTGTGTGTATGCATTGAAAGTTTAAAATATTTATATGAAGATTTGATCTCAAAAGAGAGGTGCCCTTATATTTCCTTTCACCGCATAAGTCAAGACCACATTGAACTTTTTTTTTGCAATGTAAGATCCCACGGAGGTTCAAATAATAATCCGACAGCCAAGCAATTTTTCGGAATTTACAGAAAGATGCTAGTTCACGTTGAGCTTCAAGGCTTTAACACCGGTAACTGCATAGCCTTGGAAAAAATATCAATATTAAACTGCAGTTCCGGCATAAAAAGGATCAATTTATCAACTCAAATATGTGATGAGCGGGAAGTCGATGTTGAAGAAGTGGATGTTGATCTATTGGAACAAATATCTTTGTCAGAATTTTCTGAAAACATAGTTGAATATGTTTCTGGATCGGTCGTTAATTATTTGTTAAAGACTGTTAAATGTAACAAATGTTTGCGAGCTTTGGTTTCCTTAGAAGAAAAGCGGAACAGTTTTATTTTTGCCAAAGATTGCGGTGGACTTGTTTATCCGTCAAGTATGGTTACCAAAATTTGCAAAAGGAGTGAGCAAGTCTTAAGAAGTTTCTCTAGCTTAAACTCAAATATCTGTTATAAGGATAAATTTATTTTAATCAACAAAACTTGAGGCCACTAAGTGTATGGGGCTTTTTAAATTGGTTTTTGGGCGATGCGGATTGAGACCCATCACCGATGATACTTTATTTCTACTATCTTCTCCACTATCAATTACCAAATGTGGCTTAGGAGTTTCTAGCTTTGAAGCTCTGGCTACCCCTTTTTGGGATTTATAGCGATATATATGAGAATATGTATGTATATATAGTATATAGTAGTATATGTTATGTATGTATAATAATATGTATCATATAACTTTTATTTATTAATATAATCGTAATCTTTTTAATTTAATTCTATTAGTTTAATGTAACTCTAAATAAATATTTTCCTTTTTTAATATTTTTAGGTTAAATAGGCATTGTTTATATCGTTTTTGGACCATATAAATGTATTTCTTTCTTTATTGTCAATAAAAATATGAATGTTAAAATCTATTATTATTTTTTCCTCCAAACTAATTTATCGATATCATTTCTTAAATGCGACGATATTATTCCCCATCTTTATGAAAGAGTTCAATGTACTGCGACCTTGAGACAGCCAATCAGAAACTTTGTACTCCGTACCCCGCTACCCGTGCTTTCCTCCTAACTTTGCGGATTTGGATTCATACAAATATAAACTACATGCGGAGTCTAATGGGGGTGGTCTGTGATAAAAGTGGATAAGCGAGATAAAAAAAAACAAAATTCTTACGACTTCTTTTTTGATTTATATCTTTTATAAATTTTAATTAAGGCTTGACTCTGCATTGCAGGTAAAACTCTCTTTTCTAAACGGGAAACATCGGTACCATTTAAAATTTAATTAATTACATTGCACCGTGATAGCCCAGTGGGTAGAACACTCGGTTATCGTGCAAGCGACTAGTGTTCAAATCCTGGGTCGGGCCTACACCAATTTGTCTTTTCTAAAGACATATGTGTGGTTAATGTATCATGGTTGTTAACGGTGAGGGAAAACATCGTGAGGAAACCCACATGGCTGAGTTGTACTTAGTCATGTGACAGTGTATTCGTACAAAACGGCGATAGGCCTGCCCCCTATCACGTGAGTACACTGTCCATGCAAAACGTGGGTACTCTAAACACCAGGTGACAAAGTCACGTGATGTTCAGAAGTATTAGTACCTCTGCCAACCCCTTCGGGGATATTCGGCGTGAACGTTTATGTTTATGTTATGTTTATTATGTACATTGCACCAGTTATGAATTAAAAACCGGATAGACACATTTAAAAAGTATTCTTGTATGTCATTTTTATTCAATCCGCAAGTTATAAATTCTAAAAAATCGGTCGAACTAGTAATTTTATTTTTTATCAAAAATAGTAAATTTGGGATGTGGCCTCTATTTTCTAAAAATTCATTAGTTAATTTAATTATTTGCCCGAAACTTCGCGCAGCTTTTTCAGAAGGGTAGTTAAGTCTTCTTTTTTTTGCCAAGCAATATTCTTTTTGGGTGATCCATTTATGTATTGGCAGTTCGTTTTTCGATATAAAATCACCCCTACAATCAATATAATCAAATTTTTTACCACCTTTCTAACAACTCATCCTGCAGTATAAGCTCGGGAATGTTGGGTCAGCCTTTCCCTTCGTGCCTCCTGTAGTAAAAGTTGTACATCATTGGACTTTTTTATTAAATTTTGTTGCTCATCGGTCTTCATGGGTTCAAATAGCGCTTGTAGGTGAATGATGGGATCTGCAGCATCTTCTTTACAATTAAATGAATCCGAATGAAATTTTATGACCCGCGTTACCAATAATGATTTATAAGTGCATTTGAAGCTGTGGCAGGATGGATCATTGGCCCGGTAATTGTATACCCTCACTAGTCCAAAAAAAATTTCAATGATATCTGAATTGAAATATCGTCGACGCATTATTTTGATATTCAGAGAATTGAAATTCCGCCACAACTTCATAAAGCTCTCTAATGTGGTTATGAAATTGCTAATTGAAGGTACAGTACCTTCACGTCCATTTTGATGAAGAAATTTAATATCTTTTATTTTTTTAATTGCTGTTTGCCAAAAAGCATGATGTGGACTAGTTTCGGTAACAGCGGTGCGCAAACTTTTTCCTTTTGTTGTTTTTCCCGTAGTTGCTGCACCGTTCACACTATCAAACAGTTCATCAAAAAATTTCACAACATCGGCAGTGTTATTCATTGTGTCACTTACTTGCCTACCATCAATATAATGGGCTGCAAAAGCAAAAAATAATGTGTAACTTTTATTGTCACACTGACATTCACATATCAAAAATTCTGAACTAAAACTTTTATTTTCACTACAAATAGATGTAAGATACCCCCCCTCTCCTATTTAGGATGTTTGTATTAAACATTTAACATTGCTGTTTTATCAATAAGAATACATCATTGGCCACAGCATCTGTTGCAGATGTTTGTTGCAGCGCTCATGGATTTATAATTGGATCATGGACCTATAATACTAACAAAACTGAGCAGTATATCTTAGTGCAGCTGCCATTGTGTTGCTCGAAACTCGTACGCAATTTTGAACCTGTAATTGATTCAAAACAAATAAATGAATTGCATATTTGATTTAAAAAAAGAAGTGGTAGTGTGATAGAATGTTTTGACGTAGGTAGGTACTATACCTTCATTTTTTTAATTTTGTCTGGAATAACATGCTGATCTGTAAGTTTATGTAGAAGACGAGATTCCGCATGATAGCTATCGTTTTGGTATATATCTATAATGTCTTGCCATTTCGCAATTTTATTGTCAATTTTGATATTTTTTGTTAAAAAGTTATTTCTTAGTCCTTTGATTAGGTGCGGTGGATCGTAAATCACACTTAAACTTAAACCATTCAAAACAATTGTTCCATCTGAAAATCATTTGTAAAAGTTCATAAAAGTTACAAATGCTCACTTTTAATAAAGACAAAAAAAACCTATTGCAAAATTTAATTAGTTTAAAGATAAATATATTTTATTTTGATCTTAAAAGATGTTATGCTAAGGTATCAATATGAATCAAAAGATACCTAAAACATGAAAATCCTTGAGACCCTTTAGATTTACAAATAAAATACTGACATATGCTTTAAAAACATGATGAATCCTCCTCCCAGGGAAGCCGGTTAAATAAATCTATACTTGTGATGGGGCAGACTAAACAACTTTGTACGAAAACACTAACTTTATTTTAGGCTGGTAAACAAAACTATACTATAATGCACGGTCCGAAAAGTATTCGACAATCAAAGTACTTCCGTACGCATGCCCTAGCAGTATGGTCGTTGAGCCGGTCCAGGCAGTTCCAGAGATGTGGAAGCTACGCCGTACACAGCACAACTGAACTAGCGAAGGCGGCGCGTCGGCTTTTATAGGTTTCGAAGCGGTCACTAGTTCATGTTCGCAGACACTCGGCGCTGCGTTCGGTATGTATCGGCTGTCATTTGAGAAGGCGCGAGTTTTAAAAGAGTGCTTGTTACAGTCTCCCCCTCTGACTGTGAAGGCGTCCCGACGAAGAGTCAGCAGAACTTATGATTTCTTTGGCCGACCTCTGGGGCGCCCTGTAATGGTAGCAGCTGGAGCAGTCAGTGGGCGGATTGTCTTCTTAGGTCGTCCTCTCTTACGGAGTGGTTGTTTTGGTAAAGGCAACGTGTCATCGACTTCGTGGTTCCCATGGTATGGAGTTAACGCAGTCGAATGATAGATGCCAACACTTGAGTCAGTCGTCGATGTCAGAGCAAGTTCGTATGATGTTGGCCCAAGTTTTCGTTTAATGATGTATGGCCCATCTCGTCTTGGAAAGAACTTTGCTGTAATACCTTGGCTCGCTTTACTTATTGGATGCAGGTTTACCAAGACAAGATCTCCAACATTGTAGGCTGGAGACTGTCTTCGCTTCTGGTCCAATCTGGCTTTTCGTACCTCTTCTTTTTCTTCTTGTACTTCTCTAGCTACTTTCAGGGTATCGACGTATTGGAATAACTTTGGTGTGATTTCAGGTATGAAATTTTCAGATAGTAAAACTCCTTTTAAGTCATGTAAGTTATCATCTGTTGTTCTCAACTCACGACCAAACGTCATATAAGCTGGTGTAAATGAAGTTGAAGAGCAGATGGCCGTATTCATAGCAAATCGAATGGTTGGAAGTTCGTCAGGCCAATCTTGGTGATTGTCGTCCAGAAAAATTGCTAATTGCGTCTTTAGGTCCCTATTCTTCCGTTCGACTGGGTTGGCTTCTGGATGATACACTGGCGTGAAAGCATGCTTTATTTTTAAGCAGTAAGTGAGCTGTTGCATGACTCCACTAATGAATTGAGTCCCGTTGTCACTTATGATTCGTCGGGCTATTCCATATCTCAGGAATATCTCATTTAATAGTACTGTCGCGCAATTCTCTGCAGTTGCTGATTCTAGTGCAAACAATTCAATCCATCGTGTTGCAACATCTTCCACTACCAGTATCCACGTTTTGTTACAGGGCGAAATTGGTGATGGACCAAATAGGTCTATAGAGATAATTTCAAATCTCTGTTTCATTACAGTAGTCTGGAGGAGGCCAGATGGCTTTTGATTGGATGGCTTATATCTTTGACAACTTATACAATGTCTCACGTAGCTCTCAATATATTTGCGCATCCCTTGCCAGAAATATCTTTGAGAGATTCTTTGGAGTGTTTTCTCTGCTCCATAATGGCCAGCCATTGGATCATCATGATACACCTGAAGAACATTAGCCCATTCATGTTCTGGAACTACTAGTTGAGCATCTTCACTGTCAGTATCTGGATTGTGTCTGTATAGTAATCCATTATTCATCAAATAGCCCTTGTGACTCCAATACACAGCATTGTCATTGTGATTAGCATCTTCCAAAGCGTTTATGATTCGTTTTATATTTGAATCTTTTAGCTGTTCTTCTCTGATCTCAGCTGGGCTTCGTGTGGGCATATCAACTGTAACAGAGCAGATTCCACAATCAGCAACATGCAGAACGTCGCATGGTGGTCGGGACAGGGAGTCAGCTACCACATTCGTCTTCCCAGGGGCATATTAAACCGTTAGATCGTAGGATTGTAGTTGAAGCGCCCATCTCACTAGTCTTCCGGACGGTGATCTTTAGTTCATCAACCACTTCAACGCTTGCTGATCAGTTACCACTGTCACAGGCAATCCTTCCACATATCCACGAAACTTAGATAGTGCCCATATCACAGCCAGTGCTTCTCTTTCAGTTGTAGAGTAATTTCTTTCAGCTGGAGTTAGAAGGCGACTGGCGTATTCAACTGGGTGCTCATTTTCACCCTCCCCCTGGACCAACACAGCTCCCAATGCGTAGTTACTTGCATCACTTTTAATAACGTAGGGTTTGCTTTCATCAGCTTGTCCGAGTATTGGTGCAGATGTAAGCCGATGCTTTAAATCTTCATAGGCTCTTTGTTGTTCTGACCCCCATAACCAAACTGCATTTTTCTTCGTCAGTCTTGTGAGGGGCTCCGCTACTGCAGAGAAATTCATTATGAACCGACGATACCATGAACAAGTTTGCAAGAAGGATATAAGGTGTTTCAGGTTCCTTGGTGGTGGTAAGTCTAGGATTGCAGAAATTCTTTCTGGATCCATCTTCAGCCCTTCAGGGGTGATGTAATGACCCAAATATTTAATAGATTCGCAACAAAACCGACACTTCTTTGAGTTGGCAGTTAGATTATATTCTCGGAATCTATTAAAGACTTGTTGTAAATCTTCTAGGTGCTGTTCAAAGGAGGCAGAGAACAGAATCAAATCGTCCAAATACGCCAGTATCTTTACATTTAGGCTTATTCGGAATCTGTCTATCAATCTCTGGAAGGTAGCAGGTGCATTTCGCAAACCGAACGGCCTTCTATTGAATCTGTATATTCCGAATGGTGTGATGAATGCGGTTTTATCTTTATCGGTCTTACGTAAACCGACATGCCAATACCCGGATTTGAGGTCGATCGAAGACATGAAAGGTGTCGGTTTTGCATCATGCAGAAGATCATCTATTCTTGGAATTGGGTATGAATCTGGGGTGGTGATAGAATTTAGACGCCTTTAATCTACACATACTCTAAATTTGCCTTCTGGCTTTGGTACCATGACAACTGGCGCAGCCCAAGGAGATGCACATGGTTCTATAATACCCTCTTTCAACATGTCTTCGATTTCTTGTTCCAACATCTTTCTTCTAGGCGCCGACAAACGATAAGGTGGAACGGAAATAGGTGCGTTCTCGCCTGTCTCTATTGCGTGTTCAGTGAGTGATGTAGGATGTCCATTGCTCTTGAAAACATGTTTATTTATGTTAAGAAGTTCTTCTAACTTGTTTCTTTGACTGTTAGTCATTCCAACACCAATCTCGGCTACATCAATGGAATCGATCCTTATGTCAGTATCGTCAGATATAGTAAAGAGAGCCATTGAATTTGGAGACAAGGTAGTTTCTTCATCAACTGCATTCATCTGAGCGTCTCTCATCATGTAGTTTAGACGAGGTGAGTATCCGTCAAAAATTCTTGTCCGTTTTGGAGGACTAGGCAAATCTATAGGTATTAACCTATATGGTATATGAGCAGTTTCAGTTGGAAGACTAGCCTCTTTAATGGGGCAGGAGTTTCGTCGGTCTTTAGTTACGATAGTCCCAGGACTTGCCGATAGTAACGCTGCCGCTGGTGATACAACTGCTTCTGGAGTATTAGTCATCGGGGAAATCAACTTTGCCATGCCAAATTCTTCGAGGTCTATCATGGAGCACACATTATGGCTTTGGTCGTCAAAGACTGCGAAATCCTCTTGGTATAACTCGTAGATAGTATCCGGATCTTCAAGGCAGTGCCAGGTGAATTGAGGCAGATCTAAAACCATCTTTGCATCTTGTATGAATCCAATTCCCAGTAGGGTTCTATTATTTTGAGCATTAGGCAGGACTATGAATGTTGTTGGTACCATATATCCACAGATTTTAACAACAGCTTTTGTAGCTAAAACGGTTTGTTGTTTAGTGAATCCATCTGCGAGGGTGACCGAAACAA
The DNA here is from genome assembly GCA_963576735.1 of Bedellia somnulentella. Taxonomy (NCBI): domain Eukaryota; kingdom Metazoa; phylum Arthropoda; class Insecta; order Lepidoptera; family Bedelliidae; genus Bedellia; species Bedellia somnulentella. The sequence goes on from OY755195.1 coordinate 2,972,051, forward strand.
GCTTTTCATCAAATCTGTACCCTTTTGCTTTCAAGCAACTATACAACTGGTATGATGCGATACTCGATTTGGCACACGTATCGATGTGTGCAACTCCATACATGCCATCTATGCTGATGTACACGACAGGTCTGGCTCTAGCACCAGTTTCCACATTTACAGCACAGAAACTGACGTTTTCAATTTTTCCACTGAGATCGTTTACTGTTGTCTTCTTGCTACTGCACACTGAACAATTGGCGCGTACTACTCCTGGTGCACCGCATCCGTAACAGCTGAATTTAGGACGTGACGGTGATGGTACTTGCGTAACAGCTTCCATGAATTTAGGTGGCATAACCTTGTCTTTTTGCATATTTTCAGCTTTTTGTCTCTTTCTACATTCATCACCCGTGTGACCAGGGAGACGACAGAAACCGCAACGCACTTTTGGATGAGGGGTATCCATTGCCTTATATATATTCGAGGTACCTTGTTGTCTTTCCACTGAAGTACTTTGTTGTCTCTCCATTAAGTCTCTTTCTACGGATCTCGCTCCTTCCAATAATTTATCAAAGCTGTCCACACAGCTGCGTATTACCCCAGTGCGGATCTCTAGACGCAACAGACCATAGATCATGTCAATTTGTTGTTCCTCAGAATGTCCGGGTTTTGAGGGTAGTTGTGAAAAGAGCATTCGCTTCTTAGCAATGAAATTTTCGGTTGATTGTTGTGGTTGTTGTTTCTCTGACATTATTTCTTGATATATAATATATGCAGGTTTCTTTGGTGCGAAGGCATTTCGTATGCGTGTTTGAAAGTCACTCCAAGTGTCAACAGTATCTTTAATTCCTTGCCACCAAGTAGCAGCTTCACCATGAAGAAGGAGAGGTAAGCCAATTAATGCGTCACCATCAGTGATATTTTCAATTTTTTGTATACATTTATGGCAGACAGGAACGCTTCTAGTAGTTCCGGATCCTTTTGTCCACTGTAGAAATGTGTACACGCTGCTAAGGATCCGCTTCTCTGAGGACGCACCGCCGCCAGTAATTGTGTAAACTGATCTTGACTTAAGTTTGCCATCTTGTTTTTTCTTTAGGTACTGTAGTTGTAGTCTTCCGTCCTTTACTTGTGATGTAATAAGGTGGAGAACTCGCCCCACGTTGGGCGCCAGATTGTGATGGGGCAGACTAAACAACTTTGTACGAAAACACTAACTTTATTTTAGGCTGGTAAACAAAACTATACTATAATGCACGGTCCGAAAAGTATTCGACAATCAAAATACTTCCGTACGCATGCCCTAGCAGTATGGTCGTTGAGCCGGTCCAGGCAGTTCCAGAGATGTGGAAGCTACGCCGTACACAGCACAACTGAACTAGCGAAGGCGGCGCGTCGGCTTTTATAGGTTTCGAAGCGGTCACTAGTTCATGTTCGTAGACACTCGGCGCTGCGTTCGGGATGTATCGGCTGTCATTTGAGAAGGCGCTAGTTTTAAAAGAGTGCTTGTTACATACTTAATTAATCTCATACAGAAATTTAAACAATTGATAGTTAAAAAATGATGATACCTGGGTGTAAACCTGACTGCAATTGTTCTCTTCTAGTATCATTCTGTAAACTTTAGACACATGATCTAAATGATGCACCTTGATCACATATTAAAGCAATGGGTTTCAACCCACATTCGTGTACTATTTTAATAATATCTTTAATAATACTTTTTAATACATGACTCTTTGTTGCACCTTCACAAAAATAAAATGCGATCGGCTGTTGCCACTTGTGTACAGCTCCTCTTAACATGAAAACTAGGGCATGATCTGCAAAGCTGTTACTTTTTTTGTCAAGATCGACAAAGCCAACAATTTTGTCACTTTTTCTGTCAAAGTGGACTCCAACATCCAAAGCCATTTCATCAAGTATAACGGAGCAAAGTTTTTTGTTCACCTCCCAATTTTGAACCTTTGATAAAATACAGTCATTTAATATTATTTGTTTATTTAAGAATTATAACTACTTAACCAAGGAATATAAATAATAATAAAATATTGCCAAACCTCTTTCTTTATAATATTGAAATACTATTGATTAATACCAGTTTCCATCTCAATTGTAGATATGAATTTATTAAGTGTTGAAACACTTGGCAATATAAATATTTTACTTAAATACCGGTAGCACTTCGGTACTTGCTTCATTATTGATAAAGCTATCAATTTTTCATCCAGTGAAAATCTTCGGCCTTGCTGCTTTTTAGTTGAAAGCCTGAGTTGCATTTCAATCAGTTTTTTGCATGTGGATTCAAATTTAAAAACATCTTATCAAGGTGTTGCTCTTTAGTAAATTTTGAAGCTTTCCTAGCGCGGGTCAAAAAAATTATTTGGCGTTTAGCTTTTCTGTATTCCTAATAAATATTTTTCTCTGTGGGTGTCAAGTTGTTTATTTTATTTATTAATATTTTTCTAGATACCACTTTACGACCAGTTTTCCAACCTGTTGAAAGTTACGACACATAACATTATTTCTTTAAAAATAGGAACCTACTTATGCTGAGAATAGCACTACCCCATTTCTTCCCGTAGAGTTCATATGAGGCAACTTAGAGGTTTGTGGCGTTGTTGGAGATCCATTATCAACATTATTTTACAATATTTTCCACTCTCAGGCTGGTTTTAGTATCATGCGGACCGTCACGTCAGTACCGATAGCTCCGCGCGTACGTGATCCGCACTGATCGTTCGCGTATTCCGTTTTACTAAAACGGTTTTAGAATTGTCCTGACCACCACGGCGTACAGTGTGGCGTACAGCTCCAAAGTGGCGGCTGTTATTAGTTATCGCCCTATATTACTTAAGAAAAACTTAATTGAAACGAAGAAAAAGACTACATGTTCTCCCTTTAATAGAGCAGAGAATCGCGGGAGAATTCGTGACATTATACGGCAACTTGAGGATGACGAAACAAAGTTCTTCAACTACTTTCGTATGTCGACCAGAAGTCTTGGCGAACTACTGTCAAAGACAAGAAATAAACTGTCCTGTCGCAGATCACTCGTGTCAACATTGCGGACGGTCGGTCGTCCGTACGGACCCATCTGCATTATTCTAAAACACTCCTTAAGCTTAATCCTTGATCGGTACTGACGGTCCGCATGATACTTAAACAACGCTCATCTTCCTAAAGTGGCCGAGGATTTTCTTTTACTGAAGCTCTGGCTACCGGTTCTAGGGATTTATAACCCTGTGTACATAAGTATGTATTTCATTTCAAGAAGTATATAATAAAGCAAAGAATTGACTAATTAGATTGAAAATAATATAATAGTTTATATTACCGCATATAGGATACGTTTGCCTGGAAGGTGTAGGAGGCGAGTCTTCTTGTATTCCTGTGGCTTTTTTAGCTGAAAATATGTTACAAATAATAGTTCGGTACCTTAACCCTTTCAGGACCATAAGGTTTCTAATGCTTATTTTGAGTTAAGTGTGGATAATTATAGTTTATTTTAGACCAATTAAAGATAATCTGAAGAAAAAGTAAAAAAAAATCATGCGGGTTTTGTGGAAATTTATGGGACACATGTGTCCCTATGGTCCGTAAGGGTGTAAAAATTCCTATGTTTGACATTATCCAACCAAGTTTTTTTTCAATGCTTCTTTAGTAATTCCGGTATTTTTTTACATAATAGTTATAATAAAAGCATGTATTTATCAAGTAATATTTTATTTATTTAGAAAACATAAACTTATCAATGGTATTCAGAGAAACAATTCCTATTAGTAGTGTAGCAAAGATGAACATTACACACAACACATTTGTTGTTAGTGCGATTTTCAATTTTGTATTTCGCACAGTTTACACACCGCTTCCTGGAATCCGTCTTTTCCATGGGATGTGAAGGTAATGATCTTTTCAGAGATCTCCGTACCATACTTGTTGCCGATGTGGGGACAAATCTTTGTCTCAAGCTGAAATTATTTATCAAACTCCGAGCTATAACTTGTCTGAACTGCAAACAGGTCAACAAACTACATCCGGTTTGGCTTTGCTTTTCAGCATGGAGTTTTTTGTAAATGATGTAGGCATTATTCACCGCGATGTCGAAAAAATCAAAGAACAGTCTAAGATAATATTTTATCTTTGATCTCCGATCTAATTCGTAGTACACTTTTCGCTGGTCCATCAGGTCAACGCCCCCCATGTTTTTTTTGTAACAAGTTACAATTTTCGGGCATCGAACGTCGACCTTCTCCGCAGAACCTGCCACCCTTCGTTTTACCGTCTCGGTTTCTGTAGGTGGAAGAAAGTTTGTCAATAGATGAACAGCTTTGTTGTCCATCCACTTCACAAACGTTATGCCATGGTAGTTTGTAGTGTAGTTTCTCTGAGTCCAATGAAAAGTTGGATGAGGTTGGTTTGGTGTGGATGTAGATGGCTGGGGAGACTCCGATCTTGGTGGCTGCGTAGATGGTTCCTCGATCTCAACATAAGAAATACCTTGCTCGTCGTCTTGCGTCAGTAGTCTTTGATCTTCTTCGTCAAGTTCTAACTCATCTTCGTCATCACTATTGTCAGCCAACAACACGTGAAGTACATCATTTTCGGAGAGTTCAAAAATTCCACGTCCCCTACGAGACATTATCTGCAATAAAATAACGTGATAAGTGAAGGTAAATTTGGAAAAAACTAACTTTTATTTATGCGTTGTTTGTGAACGAAAAGTTCCTTTACTGACCGTAAGGAAACCGGTGTCCCAAAACGTAAACATAGCTTTTTTATGGTAAATAACACTAAAATTACATTGAAATGTATGGAAAAGTATTGTTTACTTACCAGGCAGTTATTATTTTGTATTTTCTAAATCAGCAACTAACTTTTACATATATCTATAGCCCTTAGAAATTTTTAATAATAGCGCCAAGAAAATTACAATATTTACCCGCCAATAAAATTTCACAAATGACACTTACGGTGCGCTGGCAAAATAAAACAAAAGAAGGTGCGTTCGAAAATCAATAATTAAAACAAACATTAGCAATTAAACCTTATTTGTTTAAGTTATTTAACTTTTATTGCTGGGGACAAATACGTCCCTGTGGTCGTCAAAGGGTTAAGAGCCCCCGCAAACCACAGACTTTCCATCGGCCAACAGTTTAGTCGGGTTGGCCTGCTAGTACGCACACCGAGCCAACTAAATAGTTTAGTCGGTGATGAGTACGCAAACTAGCCAACACTCTGCCGACTATTCTCTATTTGCTAGTTTCTATCCAACCGTTGAAAAGAGTGGCCGCACAATGAAAATTAGTAAAACATTGTATAGAATTGTCATTATTGCTCTCATACAACGGAGGAGGAAAACTAAAAAGAGAGCCCGAGAATATTGGGTGCATCCTATCTTAAGTGATAGATTATTAAATGGAAAATTTTACACATTACATTCCAAATTACTCGATTACCCGAAAAAAATTTTCGCCTTTTATCGAATGAGCATAACCAGCTTCAACGAACTTGTCAAACTAATTGGACCAGGAATAGCGAAGGAGGATACAAATTTAAGACTATCTATACCTGTGGAGGAGAGATTGAGCGTTACGATAAGGTAAGATAAACCACAAAACATACATTTAATTCTTTTATTATAATTTAAATCACAAAATTACAAGTCATATATTTGGGAATCATCTGAAAAATTAGAATAATAAGACTGGGCTGAGAGGTTGGAATCAGCTGGTGATGTAACATTTTGAATGTTTGTTTGTGGAAAAGTGGGGGATGGTGTAGAATTGGATGTATAAGACTGTAATTGTTGTTGTGACGGCAAGATGTTAGTCCCTCGTTGATAAACTGGAAAAGTGTTTAAGGGTTGCTGCAGTATGTTGTATGTTGGTTGATAAGGAGGCTGAACACGCCTACCAAGTCTTATCTGTTTAAATATGTTAAGAATACCAATCTTAGCATCGAGTTTTTCATCTGCGGTTAAATTTTTGAGGAATGGAACAAGAGACAATGCAAAGTTTACATCTTCATCAACATTATTCTCATTTAAAGCTTTTAATATTGCTTCGTCCAAATCCGTTTGCTTCGAAACGCGAGTCTTCTTCTGGCGAATAGGTGCGGAAGTGGATGGACCAGACTCTTGTGCGGAAGTGGATGGACCAGCTTCTTCATCATCTTCTTCATTTTCTGAATTATCCTGTGCCAGGTTACCTTCCGTTGGACGATTTTCAATGCATGGAAGTAAAAATAATAATTGTTCAAAGTAAACATATTTACGCCTCTTGATCGAAGCCTGCCCCGACTTTGTGTTCTTTTGTGTGTTTAATTCTCGGCGAAAGCAAGTCCGTAAATTGGCCCATTTTTTTTGTATGTCGCGACCTGAAAAATAATAAAATAAAATAAATTCTTTACAGGTATCTGGCTACTGGAGCTAGTTTCAATTCATTGTCTTTTGATTATCTGATGGGAGCTTCTACAATACGAGATATTACAAAAAGTACATGTGAGCAAATATGGAATATGCTTCAACCGTTATATATGCCAACCAAACAAGAAGATGACTGGATTAAAATGGCAGACGAATTCTACAGTCGCACAAATTTTCCTAACATCATTGGAGCGATCGATGGCAAACATATACGGATGATACAGCCAGAACATTCCGGTTCATCATATTTTAACTACAAAAAGTTCTTCTCCTGCGTTTTGATGGCTTGGACAGATGCCGATTATAAATTTGTGTACATTGATGTTGGTTCTTATGGAACAGCTAGTGATTCGGAAATATTTAAAACATCAGAAATGGGTAAACGGCTATCCGAAAACCGATTAAATATTCCTTCCGGAAGGCAATTGCCTAATGATGATGGCGGAGATGTTATTCCATTCTCTGTCGTAGGCGATGAAGCCTTTGGACTTGGAAATCATATATTACGGCCTTATGCAAAAAGAAATTTAAACTACACCAAGCGAATTTTCAACTATAGACATACAAGAGCTCGACGCATGGTTGAATGTACTTTCGGGATTCTAGCTAACAAATGGCGTATTTTTCACCGTCCAATTGATGTAAATATCAATTTTTGTGTTAAAATTATTAAAGCTTGCTGTGTCCTACATAATTATGTACGAATCAAAGATGGAATACATTTCAAAGACACTCTTTACAGTTGTACTATGAATAACTTCATTACAAATGGAAATAACCGAGGAAGAAATAATATGAATGACCGCGTATACCATTTTCGATCAATTCATACATTTCCAAGTCATGAATCAAATCCAAAGAAACGCTTGTATATAAAAGCATAGCATCCCAGCTTAACCCTGGCGATGTTATCAGCCCCGGATCTACGATTTTTTCGAACCGGGGCAAGAACTTGATATAGCGCTCCCTCTCGTGAGCGTTTGATTAACACTAAGTGGCATTTTTGGTGGTCGAAAGAATACTCTTTAATAAATTTGTACTCTTTTTTATTTATTACTAATAACTTTTTCTTTAGTGTGACATCAAATTAAATGTAACAACAACAATTAACAACGCTCCCGATAATCAAGACATTTTTTTAATTTTCCTCATCGTTTTTTTTTCTCTTTTATCTTACTACAGCTTTACACGGCGTGCTTTCTTTTCCGCTAAATAATCTATTAGCTCATCAAATCCCGTCTCAAAGGCAGTTTTATTTTCAATAGCTAGAATCGTGAGACCAGTTAAACGTTCTTGGCTCATTGTTGAACGCAGATAGTTTTTAATTATTTTCAGTTTGCTGAAACTTCGCTCACAGCTGGCAGATGTCGTCGGTAATGTGCAGTATATCCTCAAAGCTATACTAACATTAGGAAACGCTTCTCGCAAGTCATTCTTACACAGATGTTGTAAAAGGTCGAATGCACTTGATTTTTCATCAATTTCCGTTACTAGGTCTTTGAATACAGAAAGTTCCTGGCAAAAATCAACTGCATTCAAGTCTTTTGAATATTTTCGAGCTAGATCGGCTCCATGTTTCTGCAGATCATTAGTCGACATATTTAAAAATGCGTGACCACTGAGGAAGGCGATGTTTTCATGTAGGCTCTTTGTTGTTTCATTTTACTAATTACTCGGACACGCAATCTAAAATAAACTAAACAACGATCGTCCCTTGGCGTATAGGGTTATTCGGCTCGGCTCATGTAGCCTCTAGTGCTACATGTGACATACGGGGGAATCCCCGGCAGTGATACGTACGTTATCAGTATTGCCAATTTAATTGTCTAATTTAAAACGTAACGTCTAACGTAACGCCTAACTTAGGCTACAACTATACAGACTGTACTAAATTGATTTTGGCGCCCTCTGAAACTGCCGCCCGGTGCAGGTGCCCCGGTTTGCCCCCCCCTAGATCCGGGGCTGGATGTTATATAATACGCAGGGTCAAGCCCGTAATGCTGACGGCCACTATGCCTGAACTTTTCAAAAACATCACAGAATAACAAAACATCACATTTCAGATACATGTCTGTGTATTCTTCTAGATTTTTAATATGAAAAGTATTTCAAATATTTTGAGCACATTTATACTCTTTATCAGTTATGTGGGACTCAGTTAAAGTATTATAAAACTTACTTTTTTGAGGGAAGCACTATTCATCAAATTTTTACCATGAATCGATATAATCATATGGGTATTTGTCTAAGAAGTTTTTATTGCTCTTTTGATTTAAACTCTTGTAATAGGTGTTTTAAATCCTAATTTATAAGATTTCTAATTAAATTATCTAAACCGCAATTTAAAAACTGAAATAAATCTAAAAATTTAATTTGAATAGAAGATGATGGATTTGTTACATCTTTTAAGTACTTGGTTATTGTTCAATTATTTTCTTTCGTTTTCGGTATGATCTTTAAATCACCGGGATATTTGGCTAATTCAGCAATGAACAAGTGTCAATCATAATTTGAAATATTATGAAATAATACTGGTATGAATGGACAAACACGGTATAATAAATAACATTGAAAATGAGCAGCTCCTCTGAATTTACCAGTGATGTGATCATGATCGGCGACTTTATGAAGTATCAGAGACTGTTCACAAATATGACAGCAACTAGCTGAATTAAATAGTTTTTTTCCTTCTCTGTTAAGGTGGTCATTGGTTTTTTATCATTAATTATATTTGAAATATATTTCACGTCTCTTATTAAGATGTCAATAAATACTTTAATACAGTCTTCACCTCTGTAAGAAACATATTTATTTAAACTTGAATCATGGGAACAACAAACCTGCACCTTAGAGGCATTAGGGTCAAAGTTAATTTTACAACTTTTCAGGAGAGGCAAATAAAGATTTGAAAAAATCGAAGCTCTTTTATTTTTGTTTTGAATGACTTGATTTCTCGTATTTAAATACCTTAATTGTATAGGTAACCAAATTATATTTGAATATATATACACGTGATGTTTAAAAGAAACAATTCAGGTTTTTTAAAAATGTGGAACAGATTAGAGCTAAATGCAATTAAAAATAAGGGCCTATGTTTAAATGGACCTTTATGCCTTTACGGCAGATTTGATTATGAAACAAAAATTAGGGCGCCATGCGTCAATAGAGCCTTGTGCTTTTCTGTGAAATTAATCGAATTGGGGCTCTATAGTATTATAGACCCTTTTACTTCTCAGTGCATTTAAGGGATCAATTATCTAAGTGGCACTTAGCTCTTTATGCGTTTGATACAAATCTCAAAATTACTTCAAATATATGATCTATGATTGAATAGAGCCCAAATTACAAAACAAATTCGGAATAGTTGAAAATTATTCGTGGTCTATGTAAAGTTAGAATTGTATGCCGTTAATAAAATAACTGAGTTTCCTACAAAATTATAACTTTTTAATCAATCAAATCAATAATAATAACCTTTTAATACTCGGAAGTAAAATGAAAGAATTCATTTTGAATCAAATTGTTTGTAATAAAAAAAGAAATTATTTATTACTAATAATATCTACACACTATGGCACAAATCAATTAAAATTCAACAATAAAAAACTGTGTAAGATATAATAATTAATTAAAGCAGTTGCTTTTTAGAAACTAAATTCTTATTAACTTATTAAGTAAACTAAAAAATGCGCTATATATTATACGCTAGAAAAATATTAAAAAAGCTAGGTAATGAGATCAAGTTTAAATCAATCAAATCAGTCTTTAGTTTTCTATTGCTCTTCAACATCAGCTTCCGGAACATCACTCTCAGCGTCTGAATGTGTGAGGTTTTGGTAAAAAGGATGACAAAGCTTTGGAACCCATTGAAGAAGAGTCATCAGATCATTAAATTTTGCTGTAGAAATAGGCTTTTCTCTTGTTCTCATGGCTCTCAAATCCGTGGGTATGCTAACTTTAGCTTTAGAGTTTCTTAAAAGAGAAAGCTCAGAAAAATTGCTCGTGTTGAAATCTGTCTTGTAGTATAGTATACCGCTATTTTCTTGTCGTAATTGCCACCATACAGTCTCAGATATCTTGAAATCTTGTTTCTGAGAGTTCTTTTTTCGAAATATCAATGGTGCTCCCTTTTTTGTCAACTCAACTACATTTTTGAAGTCATTAAGTGACATCTCAGTCACAGAAAATGGGTTTTTCCCTTCACAAGAACGTATAAATTGAGCCCAGTCCCTCGGAGTAACAAGTTCCATAGTTTTTAGGTTTTTCTTTTTTCTCTCTATAAGTGAATGAGCGTGATCCACTTCCATGTGCGTGTGGCCTTTTAATAAAAATTTATGGTTGATGGTTTTTAAATTAGGAAACTTTGCAAGAATGTATACATAGGAAGACACGATAATACTATTTCTGTTTTGTCCGGTGCAATTATCGGAATATACAGTTAGATCTGTAATCATCTCATTCAAATTTTCTTCAGCCCATTTGATAACACAAGAACCAATCTCGTTCCCTCCTCTGCCTGCGTAATTTTCAGGCCATACATGGTTGCTTGTTTTTTTTGTTGTGGTATCGTAAATAGTCAGATTCAAGGTCCATAATTTTCTCAGATAAAATGACTGGTTATTCGTCAAGTTTGGTGTAGGTAGGCATTTTTGCAAATCCAGTGCTATAACTCGCTTGTTCATGGATTTTGCTGCGTCCTCTTTATCTTCCTTTTTCATCTTATATCTCTTTTCAGCTTCTTGTAGATGTTCCTCTTTTTCTTTCATAACCTTTGTCATCTCCACTTCATTATTACTGTCTTTAAGTTGTCTCGCAAATCGGTCGCAATCATCGCAGGTATCTATACCGGGAAGTTTAAAAGACAGATTAAATTCTGTGTTGAAAATCTGACGATATAACCATTCTTTTGCAATGGATTTTTTATTTTCACCAGCAGCTTCCATTTGAGCTACATATTTAAGGTGCATCAACTTTATATTGAGTTCAGGCCCAAGGTATTTTTTTTGGCTTTTATTACGACTGTAATGACTTTCATAAATTGGAAAACTAGAAATGTGTCTCTTTACAGAAGCTTTGACTGGGTCTGGAAGTTTGTTTCCGGGTACGTGACGTCCTCTTCTATCTTCTTCCACTATGCCACTGTCTAAGACCTTTTCAATGCTGATGTGGACAAACTTTTTACTTATCGACAGTGTATTTAGGAACATAGTTTGACAAACCTTTTTTCTGTCAAAATCTACGCCTAGGTAGTAGGTGTACGTAAATTTACGTCGGTCGTTTTCTAGCTGGGAATTGGTTCTTTGTCTAGCTTTGACATTCTTATCAACGAAACCAGATACAAACTGCCGCCTTTGATCCCAGCTCAAACATTTTTTCCAAAACATACATACATACATATACTCACGGCTATAAATCCCTAGAAGGGGTAGCCAGAGCTAAGGAATTAGAAATTCCTCAGCCACTTTTGGAAGTTGCGTGGGGAAAAGATGGTAAAATAAAGGTTGTTGGTGATGGGTCTCCAACCGCATCGCCCAAAAATCCCTTAAAAGCCCCAATACCGTTAGTCGCCTCTTACGTACACCCACCGGAAGAAATGGATTAGTGCTATTCTAAGCCGACACTACACAGCAGAGCCGACACTACACAGCAGTATTTTCTCCAAAAATGGCACCATATTCGGTGTCGTTGTTCAGGAGATATTTTGCCCGCACACTTCATTTTGCAATTGCAAGCTGGCTTCATGACGCGCTCGGGAATGTTCTTTTCTATTTTTGCTACTGCTGAGGTGTATGCAGATCCAATAAGCCTTTTTTGTTTCGCTACAGACCTTTTCCACAATTCTTCGTTTCGCTTCCTCTTAGTTGGCCTTTTCTTGGTTTCAGATTCACACACAGGTCGATTTATGACCTCCACAAACTCAAGGGGACTTGTAGTTGGTGCAATTGCTTTATTATTTTTTTCAGGTGTGGGTGTATTTTGGGGTGACAGGTGTATTTCGGCTGCTGTAGTAATATTATTTATATTATTTGGTGACCTTTCCTGATCATCCTTGGTTTTATTGGAACTTTCAACTAATTTAGTTGTACATTGCACCTTTTGATTAACAGCAACAGGTGGACCAGGTGACATGTATGGTGTATGTATGGCTGCTGTGGTTATAGTCTCAAAGTATTCTATTTCGGCTGTTGTGGTTATAGTCTCAAAATATTCTAATTCAGTGTCATGTTTTTCGGAGGTGTCAATCAAATCAGATAGCTGAATTAAGTCTTCATTCGTATCCTTAAAATGTGTAAATAACAGATTTTTTTTAACCCGTTCTCTTGCTATGATCTCTTGATTTTGATCACTATCTGAAGAATTTTCATAGCTGTCTGGAATGAAGTCTTTATCAGCCACGCTGTCATCACTTTCGTAATAGCCAGACAATAAGTTCATTTCATTATGAAGAATTGACTCTGAAAAAAAAAGAAATACATAATTATTCTGAAACAAAAAAATTAGAAAGAAACTTAAGTTAGCATATTACTGTTTTTTATATTAAATAAAAAAAACTCTCAATAAAATAAAGTAAGATTTTCAAACGATCATTTTGATTAACAGTATATCTCAATAGGGTTCATGATTGATTTATGTAATTAATAGTTACTACCTATTTTAGTTATGTCCTCTGAAAGGTTTCAAATATGTTTACTACTAATTAACTTGAAAGCAAATGCAATGTTAAGCACAAATCCATAAAAAAACTAATATCCTTTCAGTGACAGTATTACGATAACTTTTCGAACATAATTGTGTTTCCATGCCAAAATCAATGTCAAAAATACGTTAAGATTTTCAGGTTATTAAATTGATGGAAGTCAAACTTACCGTTTAAAACGTGTAATTTTGAAGAACATACAGGTTCCTCCTCTGGTATTCTCATATTTTCAAATATTCTTCTTATCCTTGCACTTTTTTTGTTCATTTTGCAATATTAACTTTCGTAAAACTTTCGCCAATCGTCTACTTTCGCACCAAAACGTAACTGCTGTCAAACGTCAACAAACGAAGTCCAAATTCAAACACAAACAGGTTAATATGACCATCTCTTTTCATTGCACACTATAATGTATAGCGCTATCTCTTTCTTTACACTACGACCTACACTCCCAAAAGTATAACGCGCCATGATCCAAGGTCGCGCACACTTCACCGGAGCATAAGTGTCTAAGTAGACTTAGCGCCTTTGATTTTAATAATTATTTGCTTACCATTTGAAGCATTGCGGTCTAATCAACAATAGGAATGTATGCTTTTACTATATTTTTGTCACTTAGGACCCCATGCAATCGGTTATTTTTTTATATAATCGAGATAGGTATACGAGAGTAAAACCAGCTGATGTAGAAAAAAAAACTGAATACAATGAACTAAAATAAAAAAAAACGGAAAATTGACTTGGACCCTAATGCCTCTTAGGTGCAGAAACATAGTATCCAAAACATGATGGTTGATGTTGTTTAAACTGACTTGTGTTTTTAGAGGTTTTAGCACTATGATTTAATAAAAGAAAAGAAAAAAAGAAGAGACATTTATTCACATTTGAACTACTAACTACTACAAAGTTTGCTGAAACATTAAAATTAAAATAATAAACCTTCAAAATCAGCATATATGACAAAATTTATTTTCTGTTGCCTCTCATAGTTTTTGAACGTAATTTTTATGTTCTCGCTAGGTAAAACAGTTAAAACTTTTGAGCAAACATGTGAATCATATTTTTCTTTTGTAATAAAGAACTGCAGACAGTTTTGACAAAAGTGCGGTTTAGCGTGATGTCTACTTATCTGTCTCCGTGTTAATTTTACCAAATCTTTTATTTAACAGTAGTGTCCTTTAGAACCTTCCTGAAAATATAGTAGATTTACATGATTAACCTTTCTTTGATATGTTAAGTATAACGGTCCTGTAATCTGATTTTTATTATCTAAACCGTATATAGTCACACTTAAATTAGCGTTATTGTGTTCAAATAAATTTATATCATTCAGTGATGGAGGGAAATTCAAACCTTTCACCTTTAAAACTGATGAGTAATACGGATACGAACTAGTTCGGTTCACATGTTTATTACAAGGGAATAATGCAGCTACAATTGACCAGGCTAAACAATGATCATAATTATTTTTATATTTAAATAGCTCTTAGTGCTTCTAATCGTTTGTGGCAATTCTAAATAACTACTACCACCTCTAAGTGGAGAGCATCTATTGATGATAACTTCTAAATGGCTTACAGAAATAAATGACCAACCAGATTCACAGTGCTCAAATTCAGTAATTTTTTGGGAAAATATCTCTCTACTCTTTGAATAAAGATCTTTTAAGTCAGCATTTTGAAAAAAACGCAACGAATTTTGTGTTGGAAGATTTTAATTGTTTTTCTTCAGAAGTGGGTAACATAAAATAAGCTAATAATTCAAAATTCATTTAGAGCGCCATTCATTAAGGACAAGTTGATTCATTCTGTTACTGTACTTTCTTTTGAACTAATAAACTGTTCAAAACCATCACATGACAGTAAGATTTATTTGGTAAGAAGTAATTCTTTCTCTGAAAGCAGTGGCAATTATGTTAACATTATTGAATTGACTCGATAATAAGCAATTTTTTTTATGTAAGTTTGTTCTGAAGTGACATTTTAAACTACTTTTCTTAAGACTAAAGTTACATTTCGAACATAAAAATAAACCATTATCAATCTTAATAATATGTTCTGTCATATTGGGGATAAGGTGAATGCCTGAAAGAAAAACATAAAGATACTGTTAATTGTATTTTATTTTTATTTGTAATGAAAGTAAGTCATAAGGATTATATTTATTTACACGAGTAAGTAAATAGTTAATATTTGGTTAAATAAGATGTACAACTATATAATTATTAAGTAAATGGAAAAATAATGTAGTATAGGTATATAATATTTTGTAACTATGTATGAATAAAATGATAATATATTTCTTAATCTTCTGTAAAAACTTAATTAAATACTCCCAAGCATCTGAATCCTGAAATTGCTGAAACCTATTCATCGGACTAACATTTTCAATTTCGCTACACACACAAAGTTTTCAGTCAATAAAATGAGTACCCTGCAAATCGGGATGGGTTTGTTTAGATATACCATTAGCCACACGCCGACTTAAATATGAGATCAAGTCACTTTTTTACCATTGTTCAATAAGTCCTCATCGATATCCGAATCTACACCCACAATGTCCTTAGTTGTGGTTTTCAATGTAATTCTCGGTCGAGGTTCAAGTTGCGTTGCAGCCTTCACTTGGTTTTCTTTCTCCTCCTTAGTAGGTGGTCCATTCCGTTTCTTTGAAGATCTGTAATTTAAAAATAATTTGGTATTAATAATATTTTCTTCTTATGATTTATCATTCTCGGAATACTCTATAATACGAACGTAAACAATTTAAAATATATTTACTTTTACTAATGATTCTTTATATTACTGAAAATGAACCATTTTAAATTATTTTCATTTATAAAACATTAAATTATCTATAATAATAAACAACTGTATTAAACAGTATGTCTTGTAAGATCATACTTTTAAAATGAATTTGTTTTAATAATTCTCTATATAACCTTTTATATCACTGAAAGTGGACAATTAAAAACATAATAAACAAAACAAATAAACCAAGAACATTTGTATTCGAAAACTATTTTCGATTGAAAAAAGTTATATTAAAACTAATAGTATAAAAAGTAGTATATTCTAATAATAAACTATTTCTTTGGGCATAGTAAAAATTCACCTCTATTAATGTAAAACTCCTTGATTATTTAACACCAATTTTCATTTAAAATACATTTAATTTAATTTATGTCACTATTTAAATAAGTTGAGCATTCAATTACTCACTGTTTTTTAGCGGGGGTAGTAGGCTGTCTTTCTTTTTCCGTTTTCCTTTTCTTAGATTTCTTAGCAGAAGATGAGGATGGTGGGTCGGGCACTGGCACCGGCGGCTCCCGGCTGCTGGCGCTGCTCTCGCTGCTGCTGCTGCTCGAGGAGCTCTCTTCTCAGAATTATGTCAGCTCGACCTGCGCTTGCCTTATTAATGAATACTTAAATTTTCAATAAGTACTGGAGTCATAAAACACAAGTTTTCTTTTGATTGACTGATCTTATAAACATTTAACTCCTATAAATAAACTTTGCATTGTATATGTGTTTAGCTTCTGTCGAACGAGAGTACGACGTCACAATAGGCATGACGAATGATTTGGAAATCCTCTTCCGTTATGTAGGTACACGTTTACTATTTACGAAAAAACCTTTATTTTGGTAATTAACTACTATTTAACAAAGAATAAAGCCATTTTTAAAATATTTTTTGAATACCGCGCGAAAAAAGCTAGCAGGTGTCATGGCGTCCGCTCTGACGTAAAAATGAATTCCAAAGTTTATAAGTGGTGCGCAGTACCGCAGTGTAAAAACACATCGATAGCGACACCCAACAAAGTGTTTGTGTATGTACCAAACAAGAAAATAATAAGAGATAAGTGGTTAAAGCTCGCACGGTGAAACCCGAAAGATGTTGTTACGAATTCATATCATCGAGTTTCACCTCATGAGAATTTGCCTACTCACAAATTATCTGTTCAGCAAATGAAAGAACGAAGTAACGTGTTAGGTCGCATTGACCGCGCATTGACAATGCAATTAGATGAAGAAATAAATTACTGGAAAAACATTCTCAAAAGAGTAGTTGCATGTGTAAAAGCGCTTGCATCACGTGGTTTGCCTTTCAGAGGACACGACGAAAAATTTGGATCAATCCACAATGGAAATTATTTGATGTCCTAAGAGCTTATCGCTGAATTCGATCCGTTCTTAGCCAAACACATTACACGTTATGGAAATCCACTCTCAGGAACTACGAGTTATCTCTCTTCAACAACGTGCGAAGAATTTATTCGACTTATGGGACACAAAGTTTTTAAGACAATTGTAATGGAAATATTAACAGCAAAATATTTTTCTCTGATCATTGATTCGACACCGGATGTATGTCACGTAGGCCAGCTCACTTATGTAATCAGATATGTCCTGCCTAATGGATCACCTGTAGAACGGTTCCTCAAGTTTATTCCAAACACAGGCCACAAATCACAACAAATGACAGATGCCGTTACCTCAACTTTAATTGAATTGGGACGAATTGACATTTCAAACTGCCGCGGGCAATCATATGACAACGCAGCTAAAATGTCAGGCATATACAACGGAATAAAGGAAATTTCACCCCTTGCCGACTATGTTCAGCACACTCGCTTAACTTAGTAGGTGAATGTGCAGCTGAAAGCAGCCAAAAGGCTTGTTACTTCTTTTCTCTACTCCAAGAGTTACACAATTTCTTTGCAGCGTCAACTCAGCGTTGGGAACTCCTTCAAACCAATTTCACCGTTAAAAGTCTATCAATGACTCGTTGGTCAGCTCGTGCAGACGCATGTAAAAGTTTACGCGAATCCTGGAATGAAATCCATAAAGCGCTAGTCACCATCGAAAATGACACACAACAGAAGAGAACCGTTATATGCGAAGCAAGAGATATTCGTTTGAAACTGGAACGTTTTGAAACGGCCCTCATGGTTGTTTTTTGGGGATGTTTACTAGATCGCATTAACGCCACAAGTAAAAAACTTCAGAGTGTGGAAATTGACATTACTGTTGTCATAGAACCGACGCTTTAATACATTTTGTTGCGAAACAAGAGAGAATTTTGATGAATTCGAAAATAAATCCAAAAAATTGTCCTTCGTAGAGGAATATGAAAAAGATGTTCGACGCAATCGAAAGCGTAAGCTGCTTCCTGACGAGACAAATACAGGTGAAGAGATGCAACAAAAAAATGCCCGTGAAAATTTTAGAATAAATACTTTTTTGGTAGTCATTGATACATTACCAGAAGAACTGAAAAGACGCCGGGATGCTTATAAATTACTCAACAATAAATTTTACTTTATTACCAACCTGACGAAACTAAGCATTTCAGAAGTCGAAGATAAGGCCAAGGAATTGCAAATGATTTATTCTGCTGACTTAGAAGACAACTTTAAAGAAGAATGTCTTCATTTTCGTTCTCACTGCAGCATAAAAAATGAGGAGCGAAAGCGTGCAGTCAGTCTGTTAAAATAGTTACGAACCGAAGGTCTTCAAACCATTTACCCAAACGTGGATATTGCTCTTCGTATGTGTGTGTGTACACCCGCCAGTAACTGTACAGGAGAAAGATCGTTTTCTTGTTTGCGCAGAGTTAAAAACTATTTACGCACAACAATGACGGAGCAAAGGTTAAATGACTTTGCTTTGCTTAACATAGAAGCTGACTTTTAAAGCAAATTGGATTGCGAAGATTTAATTAATGATTTCGCTGCGCTCAAGTGCAGACGAGTTTTGTAACACATTGTAAAACATGTATGTCATTAACAACAAAGCCTAAAACTGTTTTAAATGTTTTATTTATATGTCCAATCATCCCTGAAACCTCGAAAAATATTATAAACTAACCGCCTTATTCATAAAAACTTATAACAATATTATAACACTGTTTTAGTTAAAATATGTTTTGTTTCTTTTACTACAAAGACGATTTCAATTGGAATGACAGTGACAAAGCACATTTTAGCTGTTGAGGGCTTAAACTTTTTTATGAATAAGACGGTAGCTTCATAAGGTAGCTTTTAGTTAACCAATTTTCTGAATCAATTACAAGTGGATGTAAAGATTTTTCTTTTCATTAAAAGTGGAAGAAGGAATTCATTACTGACTGATGTATAGTATAGTCTATAACGCTGGGGCTGAGAAAAGGGCGGCACATGGCCTGGGGCCTAGAGCGGCTAGGACTGCAAATCCGCCACTGAGTGTACCTTGAAGAAAATTAAAAAACGACCCCGTTCTTATATTGGCATTCCTTTAAGTTGTTATTACCTAGTTAACTTGATTCAAGAACAGACAAATATACCTGTAAACTATATTTTACTATATCTGAAAAAAATAAAATGTAATAATACATTCCGTGAACTTGCTGATGACTTTGGCATAGATATAACTTATCCAAGCAAATTTTTTTTTAAAACATATCTATTATAGCTAGTGTAATGCGTCCTTTTGTTGAGCCATTAGATAAAGAATTGATAAAAAAAATACCTATGGCTTTTAGACATAAATACTACAAGGTAACTTTGATAAAAACTACATAGGTATACTATATAACAAATAAAATAAATAAATTTGCTATTTATTTCTTATTGTAAATTTAATGCATGTATAGTTACTTATTCATTTACTAATATATATATATATATATATATATATATATATATATATATATATATATATTACTCTTTTTCTTTCTTTAAAAATTTTCGTTGTGGGAAATTCTCTTGTACAGACTACTCGAGTACTTAAAATGGATGGTTGGTCCTGGCACAGACTCCGGTCTATTTGGACTGCCTCGGTAGCACCTAACTAGCAAGAGATAACTGTTTTACTTGGTTCTATAGGTTTAGTGTATAAAAAAGTATGTTTAAATATGTATTAATAAAAAATAAATAAATAATATACTGTTTAGAAATAGAAATACAAAAGCCTTAAATCAAGCTCTTTCCTGGTCTGATTACAAGAAAGCTAACACAATTAAATACCATATATCTTGTACGCCTAATGGTTTGATAAATTATATTTCAAATGGTTATGGAGGCCGAATAACAGACACATGCATTGATGAAACGTCTGACTTTTCAAAATGTTTGCAACCCGGTATGTGGGTCATGGCAGACAGATGATTTAAGCATGTGGAAGTATATTTTAGAAAAATGGGTGTTCTGTTAGTACGGCCTCCAAGGGTTATATCTGGAGCCAAGTTATCTAAAGCTCAAGCAAAAGACACAAAACCAATAGCCAGCCTACGAATTCACGTTGAGCGGGTGATAAGACGGTTACGTGAATTCATTATGTTAAAGCCACATGCCTGTCTTAATTTAAATTTGGTTAAAGTTATTGAGGATGTGATAACTATAGCTTGTGGTTTGATAAATATACAAGATTCTCTTAGTAAATAAAACACACAAAATTTCTCTCTTTATTTTTATTCTGTACTTTTATATAACAAAGGATATATATATGTGATTACCAAAATTTTACAACACTTTCAAGAAAGCCTGTTATATATTGTTCATCAAAGGATATACATAAAAGTTCAACATTTTCATTAGTGGAAAACTTAGGGTCTGCAACGCAAAAATAACACTTTTTTAATTCACTTAACCTTCCAGAGGTCGCACCATTGCGCCAAACTTAACCGGTCGCGCGCGGTGTGTGATTCCGCAATTTTACGTATCTAGTTTGAGTTAAAGGGATTAAAAATTCATGAATTTGAGTAGCATATGATAACAAGACGTAAGTAATAAGTTATTTATGTTTTTTTCATTTGTTTACAATAATTAAAAGGTCTTCATACACTAAATTTTTCAGCATACAACATTATTTAACTCTATAAATCAACAAAATAAAAAAGAAATGAATTTTTCTTTACCATAAGTGTAGATATTAATAATTAACATTATTAATGACTACACTTTAATTATAACAGAGTTCAATCAACATTATCGTCAATTATACAATGTAATAGGGACTTTAAAATCACATTAATTTTTGTAATATTTTTTTTTATGATACATTCTAGATATTTATATTGAATCCAATAAAACAAAATCTATCAACTTTTTAGGCGTAGTATAATAATCTAATTATCGTCAGTATCCATAATATAATCTTTTGAAAATGCACATTCTTGACATTGGCACATTGGATTCAACTTCATTCCTTTGAATTTTTCGTAACACAAAAAGTCGCGCGCGGAATCTGGGACCGTAAACACAAATAAATACACACTAAAATTATTTCGCTGCGGACTCACAGACCGCGCGCGACCGCTGGAAGGTTAAATACACTTGGATTTGCACCTGAGCAAAGCATTTCTTGCTGGGTTTCCCATCTTTTATGTAATTGAGATAAGTTTTATTGCTTATAGGACATTTTATTTCGACAACACTATCTTCACAAATTCCATCAGGGGAACCAGCTAACATAGGATATTTTTGAGATATGAACAGTCCAGTATTGTTGATTTTTTTCCCTAGTTTCTTGCTAACTATTTCTCTTACTTCATTTTCTAAGTATCTTCTCCGTTTCATTGCTGGTGTGTCTGGTATCTTTCCCCCATGATGAGAGAAATCAGAGTCCCATCGTCAGTCTGGCACCGACTTACTTCATAAGCTCTAGAAGCTGTTAGTCATACCTTAGTTCAAACCAAAGTTTATTTTTGGACTGGTTGTTCCTGGTTATATTTTCAATTTCATTAATAAGTTTTGCTGTCAAATTAACTTTACTTCAAAATAAGTCACAGCACTCATATTTATATGTAAACACAAGTTGGTGCATTGAGACCCTACGTAGTTCATCACTATTATAGTCTTGTTGATACTTTAGTAGCTCACAGTTGTTTAGTTTGCTCTTTCTTCCTTCTTTTCAAAATTTTTCAAGAACTGCAGAGTTAGAAGGCAATATAGGGCCACCTTTGGATAAATCTTTTGCAGATATAAATTTTACTGTAGTGCCATCTCTTGATAGCTTGGGACTTCTGCCAGTATCATTGAACTTCAGTGCAAGAAGGTTCTTCGCTTGGGCGATGGACCCACATAAGCAGCGCAATGGGTGTAAGCATGCCATAATGCTTACACCCACCCTGCGCAGCTACACAGTCGTGGCACTGTACCAATGTTACTTTTTCTTCATATTCATCCACACTTAATGATACAGCATAAAGTTTCGCGTGAACTTTATGTTCGGGGCATATCTTAGACTTGACAGTGCAAATGTTCTCTTCCCGTTTTATTTGCACATAACGGATTGCATCATCCCCATATGATGGTCTTGAAGAACTGTTTTTTTTATTGTAATTAGAATAAATACATAGGTACACACTGACTTGGTGATTATCAGATAAAAAAATACCTGTTAGGTGTTTACTTATACTATGAGGAAAAATACTAGTAAGTACTTAGATGCTTTGTAGCTAGATTTACTACTAGAACTATTATTGGGTATGAAATCGTATAAGCAACTTTCATGCTGTTAGGGAACTAACCTCAAAAACATACGAAAGTTTATTGTAAATCACATGAAATTAAAACAAAATAAACTCCTATGGGTTCAAAATAAGTGTGAAACTAAGTTGGTTGTATGTATCTTCTAGTGCTAACAATAAAAATGAAACAAAATGTACTTACAAGGAAGTTTTGACGTTTCTAAACGCAGACGAGCAAAATTCTTTATTTGTTGCGAGGAAATCGCCCAACATAATATAATAATAATAATAATAAATAGATAGAAATAAACCAAATGTATTGTCCGCGAACGGGTTAATTCCAACCAGCCTCGCGACCAACTTGAGGCGGTTGGATTTCTGTGGCGTGTCGGTTCCAGCACAGATGCAGAAAGCGGTGCTGCTCGATACGGCTCGGATCGTCCGTCGGTTCTTGAACCTGACTCCCTGACCCCGACCGACTGTGCTCTTGTCGGGGAGTACCGCCTCTCCCATTTAAAATTCTAATTTTCTGTTTCGGCCATGGGAGAGGCGAGAAACTAAAGATGTTCCCAAAATAATAATAATAATAAGCCTTTTATTTACCAAAATTCAACTTAAGTTATTTAAAGTTCATTAATACATTTCATTTACTTAAGCATAACATTCATTTCAGTTGATGCCGGTGGCACTCACGAGGTCGTCCTGCCAGCGACGGCGCGGCCGGCCAGGAGGGCGGCGCGCCTCGCGCGGGTACCAGTGTAGCATCTCACTCCAGCGCCCGCTGGTTGTTCTGGCTAGGTGGCCCGCCCATCTTCATTTTAGTTGTCAGACTAATTTGGCAGCGTCAATAATATTAGTTGTTTTTCTAATTACTGTATTTCTTACTTTGTTTCTTAAAGTCAGACCGAGCATGCTTCTTTCTGAGCTTCTTTGAAATATCTGCAGTTTGTGTATTACTTCATTTGTTATCGGCCATGTTTGGCAACCGTAGAGTAGAGTCGGTGTCACTATTGTGTCCATTGCTATCTTTTTCAACTTTATATCAATGTTCGATTTAAATATATCCTTCATTGACCAGTATGCACTCCAGGCTTTCTTTGTCCTTCTTTCTACTCCTGCCATTTTATGCCCAAACGATATGTTTTGTCCCAAGTACACATATTCATCTACATAATCAATGATTTTTGATTGAATAATAATTGGAGTTACTTCGCTGTTTGTCATAATACATGTCTTCTCGGGGTTCATATGTAGACCACACTTTCTGCTTTCGTGATCTAGAGATTGGAGCATGTATGAGAGATCTTCGGCATTTTCACTGAGAATAACAATATCGTCTGCAAAGCCAAGATGGTGCAGGTATTCACCGTTGATATTTAAACCTCGCTCCAGTCCAGTCTAGCTTTCTAAATATATATTCGAGTAAGGCTGTGAATAAGCTAGGGGAAATGGGGTCTCTCTGTTTTACTCCATCGCCCAACATAAACAAATCAATCCGGGGCAAATTTGAGCTGTTTGTTTTAACAAAGCCTGATTCCATAGTTATTGAGTTCACTAGGAAAGTTATGAAACACTTTTAACTTTAAAAATGAACCCAAAGGCGTAGGTAAACAGTATTACGGTTACTACCATAAAACTTGAACACAACACGAGCAGATAGTGCTGAGCTGACTGGTTTGATAATTTGATTACTTATTCGTCACGATTATGACGTCATGATCTGTGATTCGTGTTTCTATCCAAATGGCCGATTGCAGTATTTTAGTCTTTTATTTTATTGAAAATCGAATTAATCTCAGGTTTTTAAATGAAACTTAATTCGTATTTTGAATGCTTTTAATGTATATTCCCTAAAATAATTAAATCTTTGATTATTTGATACTGTCGTCACTAGGGAATGCAATCCCGCACTAAAATTTCCATTGCTGGATCCCGCGGTGTTGAGAGGTTCAATCCCGCGGGATCCAGGTATTTGCGGGATCCCGCGTGTTTTTTTTAAGTAATTGAAAAAATAGAGTAATCCTGTATCATAAACGAGACTTTAGAACTTAAAATGAAAGTAAAACACAAACAAAGTAACAACAACAAACAAAGATCAAAAACTATTACAAACAAACAAAAAGCAACTTTCCATTATTTTGGAAGTAGCTGCGCAAATGCGCATAAAACATAGTCTCTCCATAATTTTGTGAAACTATTTATTAAGTTATATATCAGTCACTAATTAGAAATAAAATTACAAACAAACAAAAAAGAATTATTCATTATTTTGGAATTATTATTCATCATTTAAACACACTGTGTCAATGGTTTTGTCAGCTAAACGGCTTCTTACTTGGCATGCTAGGTATCCGGCAGCAGAAAATGCCCTTTCCGCTTCCACGCTGGTGGGCACAACTGGTAACAACGCATTGTAGACGAACTGAAGATGTTCAACTTTAAGCCCACCAGACTGCAACAAATTCATTTCTTTCCTGATTATGCCTTCAAGAGAATGAAGCCCCGAAGAAGATCGCCCAGCGGTTTTAGAACGCTACAGTGTTTGTTCCAGTTCATCTCTAAGAGATATTGCTTCAGGCTCCGTGCTTTCTGTTCGCATCATTCCGGCCACTATAGAAAGAGGTAAATCATCCTGGGATTCCTGAGTACAGATAGAAGATGTTGAAGCCTCTGATGATACTAACGTTAACGGTAATGCTGCGTCTCTCTTGTTAAATTGTAGTCTTTCAATAACATTTACAATTTCTTTTCGGATTACACTCTTTACATACATACATACATACATATTCTTACGCCGTTAGTTCCCATTGGGGTAGGCAGAGACTATCGATCGCCACCTTGTACGATCCTGGCAAACCTCTCTGGCTTCGTTTACATCCATCAATCTTTTCATACATGCTCTTTTATTCTTCATACTGCGGACACCTGCCTTTTTGAGCACATTTTCTATTTGATCCAAATGTGTCCTCCGAGGTCGTCCTCTACTAACATTACCTTCCACATTGGCTCTATATATCTCTTTCACCAATTTACTGTCATCCATCCTCTCTATGTGCCCAAACCATCTCAACATTCCTTTTTCTATCTTTCTTACAATATCATCTTTTACACCACACCTTTCACGAATCACATCATTCCTCACACGATCACATAACCTTACATTACACACTTTTCTGAGGGATCTCATTTCTACTGCATTCACTCTACTTTCATGCTTCTTCTGCCACACCCAACATTCACTGCCATACATAACCGTAGGAACAAGGACAGCATCATGCACAGCCATTCGGGCCTTTTCAGACACCGACTGACTAGACATTAGACTATCCAGTGCTCCATTTACCGCATTACCCTTTTTCACTCTTCTCTCGATATCTTCATCACACTTTCCATCCCTAGTAAACAAACTTCCCAAATATACAAACTCTTTCACTTGTTCCACTTTCTTACCATTAATCTCAATCACGCATTCGGTCATATTCACCTCTCTCTCAAAACTCTTTACAGGTAACTTAAAAGTTTCGTTTTGCATGAATTCAATTCTATCTTCTTCATACTTTGCAGGGTCTTGTAAGTACAATAAAACCGCAGTCATATTGGTCCGTCGCTCACTAATTCGTTTTCTTAATGATGTAGCAAGTTTCTTGGCTAAAACTGAATCAGGTCCTTCCAACTTGCTGATCACGAATCTCAATGTTGTTTCAGCTGTGATTAGAGTCGACTCCCGCCGACACAAAACTTCTACAGCTAGTTTCATTGGCTGCAAAACTCGTTCTAAGTCACCTGACACAGTATTTTCCTCTTCACTGAAGAAGTTATCTGGATTAGCAGACAGGCCTAGATCAAGTAAATCTTTAGATACACACAATTTGACTTTGTTGTTGTTATCATTTCATGTTATCAGTTGTCATCATATCAGTTATCATTTCTGAAAGACTAGACCATCTCGTTGTACAGTCTAACGATAAACTAAAGTTTTTCCCGAAGTCCTTTACAATATTTGTCTGCAGTAAATCATTTTTGGTCAGTGAATTTTTAAAAAGCTTGACGACCTTTCTCAGTTTTTGTATTATTTTTGAGTATTCTAATGACAAATCTACTTCGCTCGTGGGAAGAACCGGATCAAAGTCACTGTCCACACTTGCAAAGTTATCATCATCCGATTCAATGTCTGATGTATCGTTCTCTGTCCTTACTTCACCAGTACCAGTATCATTGACTATCTCGTTTTGTTTATTTATTCCATTTTGTGACGTTTCAGATGAGTCTCGTTTTTTATAAATAACATCAATTATAGCGAGGTGTTATCCATGGGCATAACAAAGTTGCTGATTGGGCTTGATAAGACGGCCAAGTTTTACCATTACCTTTGCACCATCTGTAGAAATATTGACGACATCCTTGTCCATGTCCAGGTCATACTCAGAGAGTTTTTTTAATAACATTTTGATATTCCAGCATTTTGATATTAAGCGACATGATAGTCCAGTGGGTAAGAACACCCGCCCGAAAAACAGAAGGGCGTGAGTTCCAATCCTGGGACGGGCCTACACCAATTTGTCTTTTCTAAAGTCATATGTGTGGTTAATTTATCATGGTTGCTAACGGTGAGGGAAAACATCGTGAGGAAACCCACATGGCTGAGTTGTACTTAGTCATGTGACAGTGTATTCGTACAAAACGGCGATAGGCCTGCCCCCTATCACGTGAGTACACTGTCTAAGCAAAACGTGGGTACCTTCTCTGGAAACTAGATGGCGCTTGCCATGTGAGTTCAGGAGTATTGGTACCTCTGCCAACCCCTTCGGGGATAAAACGGCTTGAACGTTTATGTATTTTGATACAGGCTTCTGCAGGTAAGCTACCAAAAATGCGTATCAGGCCTAAGTTCCAAAAAGTGGGCTTATTTTTATAGAAGGCATGAATATTTAGATTTAAAAAGCGCCTGTTTCTCAAGGAAGTCCATTCGTCAAATTTCAGAGTAAGACGAAGACTAGTTTCTTTTTACTTCAAAAGGTCTTCTCGAACTTTTAGTTTCAGTGTAATTCCGTTATTCATAACCATTAGTTTTATCGAGGTTGGACTTGTAGGTAATTTGTAACCACCTGCTTTAAAAAGCTCGCGCAAATCTGACGAAGTGCAGAAAACACTGAACGGTAAGCCATCCTTCGCCACCATTCGTGACACTTTATGTTCGACGGTATTTATTTATTTATTATATAAGGATCATCAACAGTAACACATATTATATATTAAGATGAAACAGTACAGTTAGTAAGGCCAATAACAGATGATCACAAGTTAAAACAAGATACACACACAGTTAATTCAAAAGAAAAAAAATAAACTAAACTATACATACATATTCTCACGCCGTTAGTTCCCATTGGGGTAGGCAGAGACTATCGATCGCCACTTTGTACGAAACTATCTAAAGACAAAATGAATAACAACAGAAAAAGAATAAAAATATATATGTAAAAATGCTAAACAATTGAGAAAAGAATAAAATTTATAGTAATGATAATTACAACAACACTTAAATTAAAAATTAAAGACAACCGTGATAGCCCAGTGGGTAGAACACTTGGTTATCGTGCAAGCGACTAGTGTTCGAATCCTGGGTCGGGCCTACACCAATTTGTCTTTTCTTAAGACATATGTGTGGTTAATTTATCATGGTTGTTAACGGTGAGGGAAAACATCGTGAGGAAACCCACATGGCTGAGTTGTACTTAGTCATGTGACAGTGTATTCGTACAAAATGGCGATAGGCCTGCCCCCTATCACGTGAGTACACTGTCCATGCAAAACGTGGGTACTCTGAACACCAGGTGACAAAGTCACGTGATGTTCAGAAGTATTAGTACCTCTGCCAACCCCTTCGGGGATATTCGGCGTGAACGTTTATGTTATGTTATGATAATTGATGATAATGAATGTGTGTGTTGTGTGTGATTTGATTTCTAAAATTACTGACAATTTAGCAGCTGGAAATAGAACCGCATATTTCTAAAACTATATTTTTATGTACAAATAATTGAAAATTTTTACGTGTTTGAACAATGGTTATAAAAATATAAAAGAAAAAGAAAAGAAGATGTTTATTCGCCATTTGTGGCACAAAAAAAAACATATAAAATTAATAAAATTACCAAGTTAAATATAAAAGGAAACTAAAAACAAACACAATAAAAATAACAACATTATAACAACATTTTAAGTACCTAATTAACTAATACTTTAATATATTTGCTAAAACTGCAATAGCGAATAGGTACTGACTCAGCACTACGTTGAGAGCCGATTGACTCCCAACACTGATTTTCAGTCAGTACCATCGTGGAGTCACAGCACTGGCATCACACTAATACATTGTATTACATAGATACGGCTTTATAAATAATGTAGACTAAATTTATTTTTAATAAATGTGCAACAAAAAATAAACACTGTTAGGGTAAACATAATGATAATAAGTAAAAAACACGTGTGAAACGGCCGGTAGATATTATTAAAACAATGTTATAATATAAATTAATATACTAGGTACTCATAATAATATTTAAATAAAATAAATATTATATAAAAACTAGAAATACAGGAGGATAAAACAAAATATAATATGAATAATTCAAAATATAGAATAAAATACATAGTATAAATTTCACTAATGTGCCAGCAAAAACTCTTTAAGCTTACGCTTAAAGGTGTTCCTGCCGACCGCATCTCGGACTGGTGGGGGAAGATCATTCCAGCACTTGGATGCTGCAAACCTAAAAGAACCTCGAAATGCGGCTGATCGGTGCATTGGCAAGATCGCCCTGACTTTGAACTGGTAGCCGCTGTTAGACCATTGCAGTTTTTTATAATATTAAGTCGGTGATTCAAGCCTTACTACTCCAAACATCAGAGTTGCAAGATGTAACTGTCTGCGAGCTTGCATTTTAAGCAGTTTTGCATCATCCAAGTACGGAGTAACGTGGGAGCGAGGAGGGATTCGAAAGCAAAAACGGGCACATGCGTTTTGTACGCGTTGTATCAATTTCTGTGTACGACCCAGTATGCAACCCTCATAGACCACATCACAATAGTTTAATCTCGACAATATCAGCGACTCACAAAGGTGGACACGCAAATCCACACTTAGGTAATCGCGTATATTGTAAAGAACTTTGAGACGATAGAAGCAGTTACTCACTACTGATAAGATATGGTTTTCGAACCGTAGTTCCCCATCCATCAGCAGGCCAAGGTTTCGAACTTCCTCTACCCTCTCTAGTGGTTGGTCCCTGATAGCTACATCATGGTCCGCAAGAACTTCCAAAGTATTATGGATCTGTGTCTTAGTTCCAAGAACTATAAATTTGGATTTGAGAGAATTAAGGGCCAGACAGTTTTTCTCAGACCAATTTGCAATTCGATTTAAGTCAGAATTCAGCTTTCCAACAGTTTCCTTAGAATTTTTCGGTAGACCTGATACGTATATTTGTACATCATCAGCGTAAATGTGATATCTGCTGTTTTTTATTTGGTTAACCAAAACAGAAAAAGTACGAATAACAGAGGTCCCAAAATTGAACCCTGCGGCACGCCTCTGGTGAGCACACTTTCGGTAGAGTTAAGAATACCACCATCTCGTCTTCGCAACTCCACAAACTGTTTCCGGTCAGTGAGATAACTGTCAAACCAACGAACTGTTTTGACATCAAAGCCATAATACGACAACTTCGACAGCGTCAGGGGTATGCACAAACAATCAAAAGCTCTAGAAAAGTCCAACAAAGCTAACACTGTACTCAATCCGTCATCTCTGTCATTCAAGATGTTATCAACAACGTCAATTAGTGCCGCTGCGGTGGAATGACCCTTCCGAAATCCTGACTGGTGTTCCGGCAAAATATTGTTATTTTCTAGATATTTTGACAGTTGATTGCAAACTACCCTTTCAACTATCTTAGATGCGCATGGAAGAATACTTATTGCTCTCAAATCGGAGAAAAGAATAGGATTAGTTTTTTTTGGAAGAGGAGTGATTTTGGCCGTTTTCCAAATGTTTGGGAATTTGCTTGAGACAATGCTTCTATTAACTATGGCTGTGAGTACGTCGAGTGTAGTAGGAAAAGTAAGAAGTAGCATGTCAATGTTAATTTCGTCAAGTCCCTTCGCCTTTGTCTTGATTTTAGCAACAATATTTGCAACCGTCTCACTAGTGACAGTAGTCAGTGAAAAAGATTCGTCTCCAAAGCGATTAAATTAAAAAAATGACATATCAGATATGCTGACGCTGCTACTGACCAGGAATATTGCAGAAATGGTTGTTGATCAGTTCCGGACAATCAAATTGTGGTGGAAGATTATGTTCGCGTTTTGTCGGAATAATGGTTCGCTTCAGATTTTTCCACAAGGCTCGAGGATCACCTGCACAATCTTTAATCGAGTGCTTGAAAAAGGCTCGTTTTTCATTGTGGATTGCCTCTATTACTAAATGCTTAGCACTTTTATAGTATTGTCGACTCGACTCACTTTTTTCCTGTTTTGCCTTTTCGTGTGCTCTGTCCCGTAACCTCATCATATATCTCACAGTAGGAGTAAGCCATGGCTTTGGGCCCTCTTTTACCACTATAGATTTAATGGGTGCATGTAAATCAAATAGCTGGATAATATGGCTATTGAAAACAGACAACATATCATCCACATCACCCAAAAGCATAATTGACTCCCAATTTATTTCTGCAACATCCTTTCTAAACATATCTAAGTCAATGTCAGTAAGTGGTCGGTAAGTTATTAATTTAGGCATAGGCTTAGGTTTTTTCGAATCAAGTTGCATAGTAACAAAAGCATGTCGTCCCAAGTCTGGGATATGATGGACATCAACACTTCGCACAGGGCCGTCAGTACATATTACGTCAATAGTCGTTTCGCTATAGTCAGTAAAATGAGTTGGTTTGTTTACAATTTGTTTTAAGTTAACTGTGCTGAGAAATTGAGTCAGATTACGATAATTACGGTCAGTCACGTCAGAAATATTAATGTTAAAGTCACCCAATAAAACAAGTGTATCGTAGTTACCACAAGATGTAATCGTTTTAGTAATTGAGTCAAAGAAACTATCAGCGTCGACCCAGTTTGGGCGGTAAGCAGTACCTATTAAAAGCCGGAAATGAAATGAAATAGTTTATTTGCATGAAACATGGTAATTAAAAGATGTTACAGTATTGTAGGGAACCACATGTCTCGTCAAGTTTCTTGGCATACAAATGCATAATTTAAAACTAAAGCAATAAAAATAATAATAAAACATAACTTCATTAAAAACCATCATAAAACTTATTACAAATTATAATATTCCAAACCATTATCTAAATTCAAATCCAAGCCAATTAATTAAGTAAAAATAAAAAAAGCACTAAGATATGAACATAAATATCAAAATAATAATAAAACATAACTTAATTAAAAACCATTACAAATTATAATATTTCGAACAATCATCTTAATTAGAATCATAACCAAACAATCAATAAAAAACAGAAGAAGTATAACAATGTGAGCATAAATGTCAATAAGTAATAATAACATACATACATAAATATTCTCACGCCGTTAGTTCCCATTGGGATAGGCAGAGACTATCGATCGCCACTTTGTACGATCCTGGCAAACCTCTCTGGCTTCGTTTACATCCATCAATCTTTTCATACATGCTCTTTTATTCTTCATACTGCGGACACCTGCCTTTTTGAGCACATTTTCTATTTGATCCAAATGTGTCCTCCGAGGTCGTCCTCTACTAACATTACCTTCCACATTGGCTCTAATTATCTCTTTCACCAATTTACTGTCATCCATCCTCTCTATGTGCCCAAACCGTCTCAACATTCCTTTTTCTATCTTTCTTACAATATCATCTTTTACACCACACCTTTCACGAATCACATCATTCCTCACACGATCACATAACCTTACATTACACACTTTTCTAATAATAATTTAAATAATAACAATAAAATAATTATACAATAAAATGTCATTAACAAATTTATATTTTTTTTAAATTAAAATAATCACATAGCTTGTAAAAACACATTTCATATAGCCATTTCCTTAATTTTCTATTAAATAAGTTATTTGGTAATGATTTTAAATCTTTTGGCAGATGATTATAAATATGAACGCACATGGAATAACAATTTTTTTGGCATAAAGTAGTCCTCATAAAAGGAGTGACTAGTTTCTGCTTGTCTCTAACATTGAAATTACATACTTCACAAGCCTTTACAAATTCCTCGGGGTATTTTCTTACAAAGGAACAAGTTTCGTATATATATACAGGGTGGCGCATTCAAATCGGTCAGTATGGAAAAGTCTGAAACTATAAGACATCCGAAGATTTGTTCTTAGGAACCATGTCACCGATTTTAATAAAAAGAAAAACTGCATTCATACATTTAAAAAAAAAACTGTACCCAGCTCGGGAATCGAACCCGGTTGTTTTGAAAAAATTAACTTACACTTTTTCTATTTGGATATCGATTGTGTAGGTCTTAAGCTGTAAATGTCTGCATAAAACATGATGTCTAAAATGAATAAAATGCATTGTTTTGACATACTTTTATTTCTCAAAGTAGGTGTTCGAAGTGAACACCATTTTTTTCAATACAATTTTCGACACGTTTAGGTAACGATCTTACTATTGCATTTTGTATCTTCATGTGGTGAATTTGTTTCAAATTAAATGAAAATTGACTGAATGGCTGCTTTTAGGTCTTCAACGGTGTCATAGCTTGTTTTGTAAACTTCAGCCTTAACGTAACCCCATAAAGAATAGTCTAGAGGCGTTAAATCGGGCGACTGTGTATCTACAATATCGACACACTTTAAGTGGGCTTTTCAATTGATTGTTAGTGTTTAATTACTGTAGATAACAAAACTTCCTTAAATGTTTAATTTAATGCAAACCACATGATACGGTGCATGTATGTAATAACTTATTATTAATAAGTTGAGAGGTACAAACAGTCATAGAGACAATTTTTCATGCCTGAACTTGTTGAATATTGTAACGGTGGTCACTTGGAACACCTACTTTCAGAAATTAAAGAATGTCAAAACAATGCATTTTATTCATTTTAGACATCATGTTTTATGCAGACATTTATAGCTTTAGACCTACACAATCGATATCAAAATAGAAAAAGTGAAAGTTAATTTTTTCAAAACAACCGGGTTCGATTCCCAAGCTGGGTACAGTTTTTTTTTCAAATGTATGAATGCAGTTTTTATTTTTATCAAAATCGGTGACATGGTTCCTAAGAACAAATCTTCGTATGTCTTATAGTTTCAGACTTTCCCATACTGACCGATTTGAATGAGCCACCCTGTATACTAGTAAGAGTAAGAATATTGAGCTTTTTAAACAACGGTCTACAAGAGTCATAGGGCTTTTTCCCACAAATGGCTCTCAGACATTTTTTCTGTGCTATGAATGCGTTATTAAAATGTGTGGAGTTACCCCATATTATAATTCCATATCTTAAAATACTTCCAACGTAGCCGTGATACGCGGTAATTGCTGTAGTTTGGCCTAGTATTTTCCCAAGGCGATACAGGGGATAAACAAATTTATTTACTCTTTTACAGAGGGAATCAACTTGTGATTTCCAATTACAATTTTTGTCAATATAAATCCCAAGAAATTTAAAAACTGTTGACTCATTAATTTTTTGATCACGGCACGAAATATTAAGTGAGAGAGGCGTGTTACCATAGTTCTGAAATTGCATGTATGTGGTTTTAGTTAAATTTACCTTCAGATTATTTCCTTCTAGCCAATTTACTACATTTTTAACAGTATTATTTATTTCAGTTTCAATATTAGTTTTTTCTGTTATTACTATGGATATGTCATCGGCAAATAATATACTATGATACTTGGTGATATTGGGAAGATTATTGATGTAAAGAAGGAAAAGTAAAGGACCCAATATACTGCCTTGAGGAACTCCGGATTTATTTACTCTCGAGCTTGATTTATGAGATACAAGTTCTTTGAGAGCATTAAGTTTATCTATAGCTACAATTTGTTGCCTGTCTCGTTTAGTGCTGGACCTCTTATCCCGTATCTTTCACATATAATTAATAATATTTTATGATTAGCCATGTCGAACGCTTTTGTAATATCAAAAAATGAAACTATTGCTGGATACCATTCACGTTGATTGTGCCTCTATATAAAGGAAAGGGGTCACACCAAGAGGCTAAAAACTACCGCGGCATCAGCTTACTCAGCATTGTTGGTAAATTGTATGCTAAGGTACTGATTGAAACTGATGAGAAAATATGGGATGTGCAAGCGGGATTTAGGAAAGGAATGGGATGTATGGATCAAATCTTCTCTCTAAGGAGCATCACCGAAAAGTTCTTAGCTAAGAACCAAAAGGTGTATTGCTCCTTCATTGGTTTAGAGAAGGCGTATGATAGGGTGGTAAGAAAGTGTTTATGGGAGGTGTTATCCAAGTTCGGTTTGGGGAGTCAACTTATACGTGCATTAGTATCACTCTATGAGGATTCTAGTGCATGTGTAAGAGTAAACGGGGAAAACACTGACTGGTTCGGAATCTCTAGGGGTGTCCGACAGGGATGTGTAGCTTCTCCGTGGCTCTTCAATTTGTTCATGGATGACTGTTTGACAGAGTTGCGTGAAAGTGATTATGGACTAAGAATGAGTGGATTCATCATTAAATGCCTCTTGTATGCTGACGATCAAGTGATACTTGCATCGTCGGCAGAAGAGTTGCAAGAGATGATGAATATTGCATGTGAGTCTTTTGTAAGAAAGGGAATGAGGGTGAATGTGGATAAGACCAAAACGATGGTTTTTGAGAGACAGGAAGATGTGACAGAATGCGTGATTGCGATTGATGGTAAGGATGTGGAACAGGTGAAGGAGTTTGTATATCTGGGAAGTTTGTTTACAAGGGATGGAAAATGTGATGAAGATATTGAAAGAAGAGTGAAAAAGGGTAATGCGGTAAATGGAGCAATGAATAGCCTAATGACCTGTCAATCGGTGTCTGAAAAGGCCCGAATGGCTGTGCATGATGCTGTTCTTGTTCCTATGCTTATGTATGGAAGCGAATGTTGGGTGTGGCAGAAGAAGCATGAGAGCAGAGTGAATGCAGTAGAGATGAGGTCCCTCAGAAAAATTTGTAATGTTAGATTATGTGACCGAGTGAGAAATAGTGTTATTCGTGAAAAGTGTGGTGTGAAAGATGATATTGTAAGAAAGATAGAAAAAGGAATGTTGAGATGGTTTGGGCACATAGAGAGGATGGATGATAGAAAATTGGTAAAAGGGATCTATAGAGCTAGTGTGGATGGTAATGTTAGTAGAGGACGACCACGGAGAACACACTTGGACCAAATTGAGAGTGTGCTCAAAAAGGCTGGCGTCCGAAGTATGAAGAATAAAAGAGCATGTATGAAAAGATTGATGGATGTAAACGAAGCTAGAGAGGTTTGTCAGGATCGTGCGAAGTGGCGATCAATAGTCTCTGCCTACCCCAATGGGAACTAATGGCGTGAGTATATGTATGTATGTATGTACCATTCACGTTGAGACGGAACCACATTTGCTCGATAGAGGATGGTGTGTTCCGTACTGGAACAAATTAGTTTATAATTTTCTTTAATAGGTGTGCACAAGACAACAAAACATATTTTACATGCTTTTTAATTCACGTTAGAAATAGATTTATTTCATGTGGCTTATTTTCTCTAACACTACCTCGTTGATGCGGGAAACTGGCAACATTGACGTCTGACGTCTTACAACTACATCCGTGTCCGCAAGTTAGTCTCTCTTTTTCTCAACACGCCGATGTGAGCACACACGTTCATATAAAAGTTACCAAATAAATTCCGAATCAAGTCTATTTCCCGAACAAAGTGAAAAAGGACTGAACCACATTTATCTATGGACCTATGGTGAAAAGTGTAAGCCTGTGCTGTGATTCATCAATAAACTCTCGAGAGTTCGAACGCCACCCCTGCCAGCCACGTGCCTGGTAAGTGTTTAAAGTTTAAATAAGTCACACGCGGCTACATAAATTATTTTGATCCTATCGAACCGGATCCGATTTCATCTTTTGTTTTGTTGTCTTGTGTTGTGCAGTACTACGTACTCAGTAATTTCAAATTCATTTCAATCGTTTGAGTCGCCATCTTTGTTACGCAAAATGGCCGAGAACGATCATGTTTGTGAACAAGACATATTCGAAAGGGACTTGATTCTCGAAGAACTTAGGCGTACATTACAGTTTGCAACTACCGATGAGCAGCAATTTCGTTCGCGAACTATAGACATTTCAGCTCATCAGAGAAAGTTTACGAAAGTCCAGTGTAAAATAGAAAAAATATTGTTTAAACATAAGTGCTTTGATAAAGATGAACAAATAACTATTCGGAATGAATTTAACGATTTGTATTATGGCATCTTAGCTCATCTTAACGACCTTAAGCAAAAGGAGGAACGTGTCCGTCGCTCAAGTCGTATTTTTCTTTCATCGTCTGAGGCTCCTCAGCAGTGTCATCACAGTAAAACTTTGCCTACTTTACCATTGCCCTCGTTTAGTGGCGATCCTACGGATTGGCCATCATACATTGATTTATTTAAGTCGTTAGTGCATAGCAACAGTGCCTACACGGATGCCGAGAAGCTTAGGTACTTAATACTTACTGTAAAGAACGAACCTTTTAATCTTATAAAATCCTTGCCGATTTCCGAAGATAATTACGCCATCGCTTTAGAAATATTAATTTCTCGTTATGAAAATAAGCGAGTCATCGCGTCAAAACATCTCGATCGAATTCTCGACATCGAAAATTGCAGTGATAAATCGGTTCATAGCCTGCGTCGGCTACTTAACGTCTACCAAGAAAATATTAAGGCACTTGAAGCTATGCAGTTTCCCGTGGGCCAATGGAATTTCATACTTTTAAACATTTTACTACGTAAAATTCCAGTTGGTACTAGGAAGTGTTTTGAAAGATCGCTAGTGAAACCATCTTCTATTCCCGATGTAAACACATTGATCACATTTCTTGAAAAAGAAATTTCCGCTGACGAAATCATAAACATTTCCGTTAGTGGGCAGTCCATTTCACAACAAAATACAAAAGTGGGTAGTTCGCTATCAAGCCGCACTATCACGCAGCAGCGATCATTCAATGCATTAGCTGCAAACAATGTCGGCCTTCCTACTCGTCAAACAGACGAAAATCAACGTAGTTACAACGTAATTAAGAAGCAAACTTGTATATGCTGTGAAGCTCAACATTCGTTGACAAAATGTTCGAAGTTTTTAAATCTTACACCTCACGCGAGGTACAATTTAATTCAAAATAAAAGTATTTGTTATAATTGTTTAAATGTAGGTCACAATGTTATCAATTGCAAATCGAGTTATGTGTGTCGCTCGTGTCACAAAAGGCATCACAGTTTAATTCATTTGTCTAATCAAGCCTCGCCGGTAGTCAGTGACTCCGCTGTTATCACCCTCCCCCCTGCCAAGGTAGACCCAGTGCCGCCAACTCAGTCCGAGTCGAATTCTATTCATAATAATTGCGCTTCGAATTCCAATGCTCCTTCTATGCGAACTAGCACGGTGCTACTCTCGACCGCGCTCATCGATGTATGTGTTGGCTCTTCTATACTATCGACCGTTAGGTGTGTTGTGGACTCGGGAAGCCAGGCTTCCTTTATAACTGAGTCGTGCGCGCAAA
Source organism: Bedellia somnulentella (assembly GCA_963576735.1). Classification (NCBI taxonomy): domain Eukaryota; kingdom Metazoa; phylum Arthropoda; class Insecta; order Lepidoptera; family Bedelliidae; genus Bedellia; species Bedellia somnulentella. The sequence continues at coordinate 3,010,393 of OY755195.1, forward strand.
GGTTAGGTTTAAATCGTAAGAAAATAAACATTCCAGTATATGGTATTGGTGATAGCGAACCAGTTAAACCAAAGGGTGTAATTTCGTGTTTAGTCAAACCCAAGGGTAAACAAAACCCTATAATTCAAGTAGAAGCTTTAATTCTACCAAAGTTGATGTCTCACATGCCGAGCGTACCACTTCCCCAGAAAGGGTGGACACATTTAACCAATTTGACCTTAGCTGACCCCGATTTTCGTACTCCACAACCCGTGGAAATGTTGTTAGGAGCGGATATACTATCCCATGTGTTATTAGGTAATATCGTTTCCGGTTTGCCTGGTTCTCCGATCGCTGTAAACAGTGTATTCGGTTATTTATTATTGGGTAAATTAAACTTAGATCCCGTGGTTTCGACTCCACCCCATGTGTGTTTTAGCTCATTCGACAATGACAATTTGCAAAGGTTCTGGGAGCTGGAGTCCCTTCCTGAGAAACGGAGTTACACTCCTGATGAAGAGTTATGTGAATCCCTTTTTCAAAGGACGCATACTCGCGATGGTATTACCGGCCGCTACGTCGTTTCTCTTCCGTTTAAACCCGATGCTCCGCCCCTCGGCGAGTCGCGGCAGACAGCCCTCGCGAGGCTTCATAAGCTCGAGTATAGGCTCGAACGTAATCCAACCCTCAAACGTGACTACCACGCGTGTATCCAAGAATACTCGTATTTAGACTTAAACCACATGGAGCCCGTGACTAGTGATGCCGCCCTGGGCGCACACTATTATATTCCGCACCACTGCGTGGTTAAAGAGTCCAGTGAGACCACACGTACCCGCGTAGTATTTGATGCAGGGTGTAAATCATCCAACGGAGTATCCCTGAATCAAGTGCTACTCACTGGACCCAAGCTTCATCCCGACATTGTGGATATCCTTCTTAAGTTTCGTATTCATCTCATAGGGTTCACATCAGATTGTAAACAAATGTATAGAAATATAGGTATGTGTAAAGATCATCTGGATTACCAACGTATCCTCTGGCGGAGTTCACCTGCGGAACCTGTACAGGATTTTCGTCTTCGTACAGTCACCTTCGGAGTTAGCTCGTCCCCGTTCCTCGCTCTGCGTACTATTCAACAGTTAGCTCATGATGAAAGTCACCGGTTCCCGTTGGCTGCACCTGTACTCTTGGAATCTATATTTGTAGATGACGTGGTCGCGGGAGCCAATTCCGAGTCCGATGCCCTAGCGTTACAGCGTGAGCTTATTGGTATTTGCTCCTCGGCTGGGTTTGAATTAAGAAAGTGGCACAGCAACTCGCCGGCGATACTTGCCGCGGTTGAGTCGTCATCTCCTCATGGTGGGCGGCAGGAAACCGTCTCCGTTGCGCATCTCGAGAAGGATACACACACTAAAGTCCTAGGGTTACATTGGGATCCGCAAACTGATTGTTTTAAGTTTAATGTTCAGTTCAATTCTGAAAAATGCACTAAACGGGCAATCCTTTCTGAAATAGCTAGGATTTACGATCCGCTAGGATTTTTGTCCCCTCTGACCTTATACGCAAAACATTTAATTCAATTGCTATGGGTAGCTAATATTGGTTGGGACGAAACCCCACCTATTGATATTATTAATTCATGGAGACTTTTTATTCAAGAGCTACCTATAATAAAAGGTATTTCTTTTCCGCGTCACATTTTAGGTAATACTTGTACCATACAGGTGCATGGATTTGCTGACGCGAGTGAAACCGCGTATGCCGGTTGTGTTTATCTTCGCTTAACAAGTAGTGACGGAGAAATTCGTACTTACCTCGTTATAGCTAAAACTCGTGTGGCCCCTTTACGGGTTCGTCTAACAATACCCCGCCTCGAATTAATGGCTGCCTTATTATTATCAAAATTAATAGACAAAGTTCTTTCAATCTACGGCAATCGGGTCGATATGGATAACGTGTATGCATGGTCTGATGCGTCGATCGTGCTAGCTTGGTTACACCAACCACCTCATACTTGGAAGACCTTCGTCTCCAACCGCACCAGTGATATCTTGTCTGTTGTGCCCGCATCTCGTTGGCGCCATGTCCGTTCTGCTGACAACCCCGCGGACGTGGCCTCGCGCGGTGCACTGCCCCACGCGCTACGCGCACACCCCCTGTGGTATCACGGCCCAGCTTGGTTACAACGACCTTCTCATGCATGGCCGTCCTTCAATGAACAATTTGATACCAATGAAGAGAAGCGTATTGTTTCATCAAACGCGTCTACGACGATTAATACAGATATTGAGATTATACAGCGTTATTCTTCGCTAGGTAAATTAGTACGAATCACCGCTTGGATAATTCGTTTCTACAAAAAATGCAAACATTTAACTAACCACCACTCAGATTATATAACGGTTCCAGAATATAATGAATCCTTGAAAAAACTCGTTCTTTTAGTGCAACAATCGGTTTTTACCGAAGATATAAATAAGATTTCAAAAGGGAATTTGCCTTCTCAATCATTAAGGCGTATTACACCATTTCTTCATAGTGACGGTTTGTTACGAGTCGGTGGTAGGATTCATAAGTCACTCTTATCTTATGATAGTAAACAAAGTCAAAAGTGGCTTCAAGACCGAGGCCCTCCTATTAGTGAAGGCACTGTTGTTATTGTACGCGACGACCACCTGCCGCCGCTGCAGTGGAAGCTGGCTCGCGTGCACGCGCTCCATCCCGGGACTGACAACGTCACCCGTGTGGTTACGCTCAAAATGAACAACAAATTTTTTAAGCGGCCAGTGGTTAAACTGTGTCCGCTACCTATTGAATAGAGTACTTTATACATATTTAAATCATAGTCATAGGTTAGGTTATATTTTCTTTTATTTTGTTAAAAGTTATATACTTTTAAGGTGAGCGGGTTTATGTTCCGTACTGGAACAAATTAGTTTATAATTTTCTTTAATAGGTGTGCACAAGACAACAAAACATATTTTACATGCTTTTTAATTCACGTTAGAAATAGATTTATTTCATGTGGCTTATTTTCTCTAACACTACCTCGTTGATGCGGGAAACTGGCAACATTGACGTCTGACGTCTTACAACTACATCCGTGTCCGCAAGTTAGTCTCTCTTTTTCTCAACACGCCGATGTGAGCACACACGTTCATATAAAAGTTACCAAATAAATTCCGAATCAAGTCTATTTCCCGAACAAAGTGAAAAAGGACTGAACCACATTTATCTATGGACCTATGGTGAAAAGTGTAAGCCTGTGCTGTGATTCATCAATAAACTCTCGAGAGTTCGAACGCCACCCCTGCCAGCCACGTGCCTGGTAAGTGTTTAAAGTTTAAATAAGTCACACGCGGCTACATGGTGGGTGGGGGAAAACACGCCAGTTTAAACCATCTCGCTAATAAAACCCCACCCCTCCCCCCGGGACCGCAGACTTGGAGGTCGTGGGACGTGTCTGAGTCGATAACTAGGTACCACCGGGGCGACGTCGTCGCGCCCTGCCCTTAACCAAGTCTCATTGATAGCCACTATGTCAGGTCTTAAGTCTAGTATAATAGAAGTTAACTCGTCATGTCCTGTGCTCAATGAACCAGCATTAAATAATGCAAACTGCATGTTTTTAATACGGGTCATGGTGTTGGTCCAAGAAATATTTGGGTAATAATATACGAGAACAATAATATACATACAAAATATATAATAATTTCTTGCAATAATTATTAACAGCTACATATATTAAATAGGATTTCCCGACAAATATAAATACATATACACTCAAGGTATTGAATATGTATACATTTACATACATATATATGCATAGAAAGTTGTAAATATATATACTTGTAAATAAATTACATTTCCGTTTTACGCGAATAAAAAGAAATATTTTAAACATAAACAGATAATTAAATGTTTTTGATATTTTTATTGGTTCTTGTTGTGCATGTTTGTTTAGTGTTATAAAAACCGTGTGTGTCTTCCTCCAATAAAGTGTGCTGAGCTTTCGTTCGGCTAATGCAGTGAAACAACAATTATAACTAACATAACATTCTATTGATAAGAAAATTATTAAAATGTAAACTAGTATACTAAAAAACAAGAAAAGAAGGACCGAATGCAAATAAAGGCAAATAACGTCATATTTGTAATAAAATAATAATAATTTGTCAAACATAGTTTCATCCAAAAATATTTTCAATATCTGCCTCTCTTCGGATCCTAGAAACAGGCTTCCCGTCCGCTTGGCGAGCGCATATCCGACCGTCGCGCGTCCATACGTACCGCCACCCAGACGCACGTGCACGTTCGCGAGCCTGGTTGAACAGTGTTCTATTGTGCTTGGTCAACCGCTCGTTGAGGTAGAACCTGGTGGGTGGGCCAGCCAGCCCCAGGTCGGCGGTGGTGGCGCCGCGCCGCACCCGCGCCGCGCGTAACAGCTCGTCCCAGGTGGCGCGCCGCGCCAGCCGTACTACTAGCGGCCGCGCCGCGCCGCCGTCACGCGGCTGCCCCATGCGCATCGCACTCACCACGTCCCGCTCGTCCAGCTTAACTCCTAGCTTCGCACTTACAATGGTGACAAGGTGGATGGGATTCTCACCCTTGTCTTCGGGTAAATTTGACAATTGAACGTCGTTCGCGAGACAATCTTGGTCCCGCTCATGGAGTTGTAGTTAGAGACTTTCTACAGCCTCTTCCAGTATTTTAGTATTGCTGGATACACTACTACTGTCCGACAATCGGTTCTCCATTGCATTGACCCTTTGATCAAATTCGTCAAGTCTGATATTTATTGCCGTGATGGCCTCCCGAAAAAATCTAAATTCCGTTCGAAAACTAACTAGCTCACTACGTAGTATTCGAATTTCATCACGCAACCCGGTGTCTTGCCCTTTTAGCGATTGCTGGTCATCATAACTTCCCCCCTCCTCGTCCTGGTCTTCTACTTGGGTAATGACTCCGCTTGTAAAAGCTGGTGGCCGCTCATACCCGAGTATGCCTTTTACTGGGGTTTCGGCCCCGTTATCTCGTGGCATTATTCGGGTACATTCCGGGGACGCAAGCGCGATGATAAAACAGCCGACATTTCTGGCATTCAGCGCCATCTGTCCATAACTGTGTTACCTTTTTGCACGCTGAACACTTAGGCATTTTGATAAATTTATCACTTCAATAGATAGTTGAAATCAATTTAAATAGTTCACTCAAAGTTGTGTAGGTGGCACTACTAGTTATTTATTTTGTAAATCTGTAATTGTATTTTTCGGACGTGGGTGATTTCAAAAAAAAAATTCACTCGTCAACCAAAAACTTACGAATTAATATTGGCGAAAACATAAAAAATCCGAGGAGTTTCACTTCACAAACAATACACGATATTAATTGCGAGAATTCAAATGCACTGCAAATGTTTACTGTACAATTTAAGGGCTAAAAACAATTTTCCGAGGTAAAAGAGCCGTAACGTTCCGTAACGGTGTAGCGCCAGTCAGTTAGCATCCTCTCTTCATCATCTTATTTCTTTTCTTATAAAAGCTATTTAATAAATATATTGGTCCCTAAAATTCTTTTATTTTATTATCTTTATTAAAGCATATTATTAATATTGGTACGATTTGTTTATTTATCTACTATTGATTTAAGGCTGGTTGCTCATTAATGATTGCTCACTGAAATCTAATTTCTTTTTGTTCTTTTAAGTGTTGAGTTATTTTCTTCTTAACTCCCAGTAGCACAGTTACAACGAGTGGTATAAGGTTAGGTAAACTAACTGATTATGTCGGACTTAGTATGTAAGTTACAGGCGGTACCAGAAAACCAGCTCCCCAGCAGTGTCCTGCGGATAATGTTGGGAACCTAGCTGAGGTACTTTGCCTTTTTGTTGTCATCTTTTCTTTTTAAATTGTAATATTTCTATATGTTGTTATTGTGTTTGGTAACAAATAAATATCTTTTATCTTTATCTCAAATAAAGTTTTCTGCGCAACTGATAAAATTATTTAATTTTACACCTACTATGTATTTATTCACATCACAGCAATGAAACTCATTCCAACTGAAGAAAAATGAATAGATCAACTCTCGTTATGCATGAGCAAATTATAATAATAATTTAATAGTTGTAGGTATTGATTGAATTAAGTACTAATTGGAATTCTAGTGTATCGGTTTATCAGTTATTGATAACATTTAGTAGTGTCCGTTTATTGGTATTAATATGAATTTAAATGAGTTCTTTGAATAGATCAACTCTTTACAGATAAGAAGTAATAACAAGTATGTAGGTATTGATAGAATTAGATAGCAATTAAAATCCAAGCCTAGTCTAGGTTCAATTAATGTTAAAGTTTATAATTTACGTTTTTATATTAATATGATTCATAATAAAAGCCAGGATGCCCAATTTCATACTACTAGTCTTTATCAGTCGACACGTTTTCAAGCATAATTCTCGTGCCATTCCTGGAAGCACTGAAGACATAAAAGGGCCTTCTTGATGCACCCTTTGCATCTGTACCTGGTCTCTTTTCGCTTTTTTTTTTAGTGCACAAGCAGCAGTAAAGATATTTAACATTCCTTTTAGCGTTTTCAGGCACTGGAATTTCTTCTGGCCAGTGACCGTTTGGCAAAGAAAAGTAATGTGCCATTGATCTCGCTGGTGCGTTAGCTACAAAAGCACTGCGTCTACGAGAGTGCATACTCCCTGGTCTAACCGTGTCTCTTCCCTTTAGATCTTTGCTGACGTTTGTCATTTGCTTGATGAGTTCATCGCGGAAGTCTATAAACTCATACTCTTCTAATAAGATGTATATACTATAAAAGGAGTTCCATACAACAACATCCAGCAAATGGAAGAATGCTTTTTTATAACAACGAATGGTCTTCTGTGGGGAGGAATAATAGGAAACCATTTGATCTTTTCGATCAATACCGCCCATTAATTTGTTATACTCTGCCACTTCTTTTGGTTTTTAGGAGAGTTTTCCGTATCTGTTAAAACGTTTATAACGCTGGGATGATTTCTGGTTGTTATAGCGTAAACTGGTCGCTTATTCCTCCAAGCAGATACATAAACCTGCTTTTTACGACTCCAAAAATATTTGTCCTATTTTTATATTTTTTGTCATCAGTCCCTTTGGATTCGATTTTCTATCTTTTTTGAGTGTGCCATAGGTATGAGTGCGCAAATCAAATAACTTTTGGCTCAACTCTACATCATTTTAATAATTATCCATAAATACATGATGTCCTTTCATTAAATATGCTCTAATTAATTTCATTACAATTATTTGTGTCTTTTTTGTACCACCTTCATTGTCAGAATCGTCCTTGCCTGCGTACATAAGTATATTGAGAACATAGTCGTCTGCTGATGTTAGCTCATACAATTTAATGCCGTAGCGAGCTTTCTAGCTTTTGATATATTGCCGAAAAGATAATCTTTCCCTGAGTATCAGGGACTCGTCAATTGATAGCTCCTTATCTGGTGCATATATTCTACAAAAATTTTCGCACAATGCCTCAATGAAGTCTCTTACTTTTTTGTCTCCTTTAGCGTTAACATCTGCGAAGTAAATGCAGCGTGAAATTTGCTCATATCGTCTTCCGTACATAACATACGTATAAAACGGATTGTAATATAAGGGATCTGAGTATGAAAACAGTGTTCGTCTTTTAGGTGGTCAAACCTGTCCCTGTAAAAGGCATAATCCCAAAAATGCCAACATTTCTTCTCGATTAACTGGGCGAAAAGAATTTCTTCGACTGTTTCTCGTATGTGGGCGATTACTGTTAACTAACCGCTGACCATAATCATTAGTTCTTGAAACAACGAAATCCAACAACTCTTCTCCATGTTCAACATGTCACATCACCAACTTCACAATGTCTAGCGGTGTAGCATCAACGTCCATTTCAACGCGAAGTCCTGAAGAAGTAATGTCAAAACCAAAGTCGGGAACTTGTTCTACAGTAGTAGTCTATTGGTCATCTTCTACAGGTAAAGTTTCTACAGTTTCAGTACTATGAGTTTGAATATTGCTGGCTTCAATTTGAATTTCTGATGCAGGAGCCACTCCAATCAACGCCACCCATGTACTTGTTATAGTCATCAACGGAGATAAGTTTGCTCCGTTCGTAAACAGCTCTGTTCTCACCATACACTTGCGATGACGTTGCAAAGGTAATTGGTAAAATGAGCAAGGGTAAGTCTCCAGGGTATGATGATCTTAGTCTTGAACACATAATTTACAGTAGCGGTGCTCTAATACCTAAGTTGACTAAATTATATAATCTTTGTAGACGATATTTATATTTGCCTCCAAACTTAATGAAAACTATTGTAGTACCGGTACCAAAAAACAGAACGGGTAACCTTGGGGATAGATAGATAGATAGATTAGATAAATGGTTTCCGCAATTGGTCACTACAGGGCCATTTCACGTGGGCCACGGCCGTCATTCTATCCACCCGAGCTCCATCCAGAAGTCAACTAGTTGTGTAATATGTTTTAAGTGATTTGTCATACTACCTGTGTTTTCCAAGTTGGTGTGGCGTTGGTCGTTCAAGGTGTTACACTCGAACATTACATGATTTACCGTCTCTTCTGTCTTCATGCAGGCTCTGCATAGTGGGCTGTCTGTGATTCCTAGTGTAAAGTAGTGTTTGTTTAGTGAGCAGTGTCCCGTTATGATACCTGTAACCATTCGTAGTTTTCTCCTGTCTAGGTTCAAGAGTCTTCTAGTGAGCTGTGGATTCAGGTTCGGCATTGCTTCTTTGGATTGTCGGCATTCTGAGAGGGCGCGCCATATTACCTTGTGTTGTTCTTGTGTTCGTTCCCTTAGCCACGTACGATATTGGTTGTATGGGATTGGTATGATAGGTTCCGGTCCTTCTATTGTGTTGCTGGATCCTCTGCGGGCCAGTTCATCGGCCGCGTCATTTCCAAACGAATTACTGTGTCCTTTTATCCATTGCAATGTGATGTTGTTTTTCTTGGATATACTTTCAAGTGACTCGTGACATTGTAGTATGATTCCATTATTGGTTTCGTTGTTTTTCAGAGCGTACAGCACTGCTTTGCTGTCTGACAGTATTCTGATGTTTGTATTTTCAACTTTTCTATTTATTATGGCTGTTGTTGCTAGGAGTAGACCTATACATTCAGCTTGATAGACACTATTGTGTTTTCCTAGCGTTGAGTATGTCTTGATGTTGAGGTCGTATGAGAAGGCTCCTGCCCCTGTTCCCTCATTTGTTTTCGATCCGTCTGTGTATATTCTCAACTCTTTTATGTTGGGGTGGTCGTTTGGTTCTTCCTCAAGATTGACTTTATAGTGTTTGTTGAAGATGTATCTCTTTTGTATTCTGTCGCATGGCCCTGCCAAAAGGGGTTGATATTCCATTGCCTCTGCCATGATTGTTGTATGTTTTATTCTGGAGTCTTTACTTAATGTTTTGTTTCGATCTAATCTGATGGTGGCCATTGCTGCTTCTTGTTGTATGTAAAGATGTAAGGGAGGCAGGTTGAACATTACTTGTAGAGCAGCTGTTGGTGTTGTTTTCATGGCTCCTGATATTGCTATGCATGCCATTCTTTGTACCTTCTCTAGGTCTTTTTGGCATGTGCTCAGCACGGTTCTTGGCCACCAGACCAGGGCACCGTATGATATAATTGGTCTTATTACTGTTGTATATAGCCAATGTGTGATGCGTGGGTGTAAACCCCAGTTCTTTCCTAGTATCTTTTTACATTGCCATAGTGCTATTGTGGCTTTCTTTATTGTGTTTTCTAAGTGTTTGTTCCATAGCAATTTGCTGTCTAGTGTGACTCCTAGGTATTTAACCGTCTTCGATAGAGTTAGCGTTGTGTTGAATAGTTTTGGTGGGTCTGAAATGTTTATTTTGGTCTTTTTCGTGAAGAGTATCATTTCTGTTTTGTTTGGATTCACGCTGAGCTGTTGTTCTTCACACCACTTTTCTACTATTTTAAGTGCGTGATTCATTTGGTTTGATATCGTGTTTTCGTTTTGCCCGTCTATAAGAATTACAATGTCATCTGCATAGCCGACGGCATAGTATCCCTTGTTGTTAAGTTGCCGTAGGAGATCGTCTACCACTAGGTTCCAGAGGAGTGGGGATAGTACACCACCTTGGGGGCATCCTCTCATTACTCGGGCTCTGGTTACTTCGTTTAATTCGACTTGTACGGCTCTTTGTCCCAGCATGTTCCCGATCCATTTTCTCATGGTAGTGTCAATATTGTATCTTTTAAGTGCTGTATTTATGCATTGAAAGGTGGTCTTGTCGAATGCTCCCTCTATATCTATAAGTACAGCTAGTGTCATAAGCTTTTGACTCATTGCTATTTCTATTTTTGACACCACTTCATGTAGAGCTGTTTCTGTAGATTTGCCTGCAGTATAGGCATGTTGTCTTTTGTGTAGCGGCTTGGCTTTAAGTGGTCCATCTCTAATATATCTGTGGCATAATCTCTCAAGTGTTTTGAGTATGAAAGATGTTAGGCTTATCGGTCTGAAGGACTTGGCTTGCTTGTAGTCTGTCTTCCCTGGTTTTGGTATGAAGGTGGCTTTCACTTCCCTCCAACCTTGGGGTTTCAAGTAACTATCGTCCCATTTCGCTAGGTACTATTATTGGTAAGATCTTTGAGCGGTTGTTGCAGCCCGAACTTTTAAGTAAGATATGCATTAACGATGCGCAGTTTGGTTTTCGTAACAAACTCTCGACAGACCTGGCAATACTTAGTCTGAAGCACACAGTCAACTACTATAAAGAACGAAAGACCTCAGTTTACGCTTGTTTCCTCGACCTAAGACGAGCATTTGATTTGGTAAACTATAACATTCTCTGGCTCAAATTGCTTAAATCAGGTGTAAACAAAAGTGTTGTTGAACTTCTGAGGTTTTGGTATGAGAACCAAACAAACGCTGTGAAGTGGGGTGACGCGACGTCTAGCGTTTATAGGCTAGAATGCGGCGTACGCCAAGGGGGGCTTACTTCTCCGGATTTGTTCAATCTTTATGTCAACGATTTGATAGAGCGACTGGGAAGCACCGGGGTGGGATGTCACGTAGGTGGGGTTTGTATGAATAGCCTCAGTTATGCTGACGATATGGTGCTTCTCAGTCCCTCAATCAAGGGTCCTAGAAAGCTGGTTTCAGTCTGAGAACATTATGCTAATGAACATGGGCTGAAATATAACGTTGAAAAGACAGAAATGTTGATTTTTAGGTATGGGAAAGGTCCGGAGAACGTACCCAAGTTGTTACTTAATGACAGGGAAGTTCAGACAGTAGAACGGTTCAAATATTTGGGCCATATCCTGACCTTCGATATGAAAGATGACGTGGATATGGAACGTGAAAGGCGGGCGCTCTCGGTTCGGTGCAATATGCTCGCGCGTAGGTTTGGCAAGTGCAGTGACAAGGTAAAATTGACGTTGTTTAATTCTTACTGTTTGTGTTTCTATACTTGTCAGCTTTGGACTAACTACAGTAGAAAGGCGTATAGTAGCATGAAGGTACAATATAATGATGCATATCGTATCCTCATGAGACTGCCTCGATATTGTAGTGCCTCGGGTATGTTTGCTGAGGCTGGAGTGCCTGACTTCTACGCAGTAATGAGGGCTAGATTTGCTGCATTGTGGGAGAGGCTGCGCCGCTCGGAAAATATCATTTTGCAAATGGTTTATAGTGGTTTAGATAGCCCTATCTTTCGTTCTAGGATTGGTACACATTTGAGTGAGAATCGTAGATAGGATTAAATAATTTATACTTATACTTATATGCTTTTACACTTTTTTTTTAGATATATATATATCTAAAAAAAAAGGTTTTTCTGACTTGTACCCTTTACATACATATTTAAGACGAGCCTATTATTGTTTGGTAACAAAAATGATTGTGCACATATTATAAATAAATAAATGACGACAAGATTAAACAAACATATGTATTGATGTTACGTCAAATCTGTAATTTTCTAATATGGGATATATTCCTGAAAATAAATGATTTTTGTTTTTTTTTTGTTTTTTGTTTCTGTTACCAGGAACCATTGTGTCGCTATGGTAAGTTAATATTGTAGTGACAAGCTTTACGTCCTTCCAGGCCGTGACAGCTATGTCACCACAATGGCAACTTACACGCTCTCCGACACAGTGGCGGCGTAAAGGGGGGCGGTAGGGGCGGTCCGCCCCGGGTGCCAAGCATCAAGGGGTGACAACACGGTGACAAAGAAATACCAACTCTGTCACGCAGATAGTAGCCGCTGGCGCATCGCGGGCGGAAGGGGCAACTTGTTTCGGTCCCTCCCTCTCCCACCCGTGTCCGATTTTTTTAAATGATAATTGGCATCATTATATGAACGTAAAAAAGAAAAACAGCTAAAAAAAAAACGAAATTTAGCTCGAAATAAATAGTTTTAAAATAGTAGGCTGATTTCGTCATTTTAAACGACCGCCATTTTGGCGCGCTTGACGTGACGTCAAAGTCTATTATAGCAATCAACTAGTGAATAGCTACAAACGTGTTTCGGCCTCTATTTTATGAAATTATTTTGTTTTATTTCAATTACACAAAGCAGGAGTGCAGTAAACCAACTTTCAAGTACTGTATCGTGCCCTTATGTAAAAATACAAATAAAAATGCACCAAATAAAGTGTTTTTTCTTGTACCAAGAGGTGCTGCAGTAAGGAAAAAATGGTGTAGAATCATGAATCATCCTCATGCTTGTGTTGACCACCATTTAATCTCTATTATGGATGAGGTTATATTAATAGCATGTGGATTAATAAATATGCAAGATGTATTAATAAAAAAGTAGATTGATTATACAATTTTTGTTTTATTTCTAGTTCTCTTATTTAAATATTACAGGGAAAATGGCATTACTCCAAAACAAAGTACACATTTCCTTATCATAGTCCACTTCAACTATAGTGACATTTTTTGATTCCTTAAAATTGGTGTCAGCCACACAGAATAGGCCTTTATTTTTGTTTGCAAAATGCATTAGCGACTGCACCTGTGCCATGCATTTTGCTGAAATTTCATTATTTTTTAAATAAAGGCTTACTGATTTTTCAGATGAAGGACATTTTATTTCAATGCTGTAATTATCAGTTTCACCATCAGGGGATGCTCCCATAATCGGTTATAAAGGGCTTAATATAATCCCACATTTATTTATTTTTATTTTCTTCATCTTTTCCACCACTTTAATCACTTCACTCTCTAACTGTCTACCTCTTTTCATGGCAACTGTGTCTGGTACTTTTAATGCTCCCATAATAGTTTCTGTTAGGGACCCGTCAAAAACATTGCAGTGAGCAGCTTCATAGGTTTTTGAAGCGGTAATTCTTGCATACCGCAACTCATACCACAAAGGACAGTCGCTTTGATCTAAGGTTGCTACTGTTGCTTCTTTACATACTTCAGCGTGCATTTTTTCCTTACGAAATTCAATGAATTCTTTTGGAGTCTTTGGTTTGTTCTTCATCAAGCTTACCAAATGATGAATAGATTTTTTTTCAATATCAGTGGGCTCAGTATAATATTTCATAAGTTGATTGCTTGTATCACCGGCTTCTTTACTATTTTTTTTTACAATAGACAAAAAACTGTCTTTGGAACCCTGTGCTGACATATCGTATCACATACAGGTTTTGTTTGCGTCTTGGGTACGTTACATATATCCTTTGCCTTAATAAATTTAAGACTTGTGCCCACTGAACATAACTTTTTCCAGTAGCAATCAACACTAGTGGGTCTTCACTGCGTCTATGCACCCAGACCAAGAAGGCAATGGCATGCTTACAGCCACCTGTAAAATAATAACATTATATGTAGAAATTCAATAGTAATGATTTACATAGTAGTTTGCTCATCTGCCTATAAATTAACAATACTTAACACAAGAATTACATAATAAATAAATAGTGTAACCTACCTTTGTGAGCTGCACAATATTCACATTGAACTGATAAGACAGTTTCTTAAGCCTTATCACATACAAGTGTTACAGAATAACATTTCTGTCGGAAACTATGTTCAGCGGGGCAAGCACGAGCTTTTTATAAGATCGATAAAGGGTGTGATACGGAGATTTTATCACTTGTCCTTGTATACCATATCTCAAAACATTGACTGCGAGCACGAGGCGCAATGTTATCGAATGCCTCGAAGTAAGTGACGTCATAGACCGAATGTTTTCATCGATTTATTGAATAATATCGATATTTGCGAGCACGAGGCACTTTGTAATGCACCAAAGTTTTCGATTTCTGACATTTGGATGACGAAAACTTATAAAGTTTTATCGTGGTGCTTTGGGGGTGTCGATAGATGATTGTTGATAGTACTTTCTTTGATTTTGCTCAAAAGGTGCACTAGTTTTAGTTTATTTGTAGTGTAGTGAAAAAAATTTGTGAATAAAATACTAAATATAACACTAAGTTGTGCCGTCGAACTTGAGAAAAATGTGTTTCCTCTTCAATAATTGTGGTGGTGGTGGTGGTAAAGATGGTGATAATTTACAACTATACATGAATGAACATATGACATAGCGACCTTACGTTACGACCCAATTGCTATTTAATTAATCCTTTGGGTCTGCCACTGCCAGTATAAAGATTAAGAAGAAGACCAAATAGAATCCAATAACAATATTTCTAATGATGATATTATCCGTTTGGATAGCTTTTAAGAAAAACTGTGGCATAACACGAGAACTATGGTTAAAGTGAAATAAGAGGTAAGTGTATTTACAAAGTATAAAACAAAGTAAAGTGGCTAGTGATAGTATCTGGCTTCTCCAATGGAAAAAAAATGGCGACTCAATTCAATAAATGTAAAATGATTAATTATTATCTTTATAGTCCCAGCCACCCTTTGTTATCATGAAACAGTGTTAACAAAATGTAATGCCCAATTACAAAATACTCTAAGTTAAGAAATTTTCTTCTTATCTAACTTATTGAACATAATATTATAACAAATGCAAGGATCTTACCATTTATCTGTTCATCTACATGATAACCCCATAATATGAACATTTAATAAAAACTGAAGCTCATCTTTCTTCATTCATTTATTAGTTCTACAATACAATACTGTCATGGTTAAATGAATCCTAGTTGGACATAGCTTCAGAATTAACAATTCCTCAAACACTTTTGGAAATTAAATGGAAAAAATATAAAAGAAAACTATCATTCCCAATGGGCCTCCAGCCACATAGCCAATTTATGGTAAGTTTTAAGTTAACTCATTGTTTGAAGTACATGAAAGAATCAATTAAATACATTATATATAATAGATTAACTTGTATCTGTATTATAAATGTTTTTTTGAACTCTGCAAATACAAAAAACATTAGCCACATGGTAAAACTTGATTTTTGTGCTTATGGTGGTTTATTGTGGCAAACAGTTACCAACAACACACAAGTTGACTACATCGCCCATCTCTAGCCGACCGCCACTTAAAAAGCCCCATACCCTTACTCACTTTGTGCCTCATTCTACTAAATATATCTTATGGGTATAATATGCACTGTAATAACTACAAACTATTCATTGTGCCTCATTTGCTTATTGCTAACAATTTTATTTTACCTTCCTAAAATACACAGTTAGTATTTAGTTTCCAAAGTACATAGCTTAGCAGCAATTCTGAATTTTTACTTTATAGTCTATCAACATTTTTCAATAAAAATATGTTATGTTGTATTTCAGTTTATCACCTATCAAGATTTAGTTATGGGATTTAAGATGGGAATAAATTGTATATCAATTGAAGACAAAACATAAATTGCCTAATATTTAAGATGTAATACATGATGCCCCCTAATGGACTAAAATCATATTTGTACTATGTTCAATTGGTAAGTATACATAATTTGGAAAGTAAATACTTTAATTGTAAGTCACCCATTTTCAACTATATCCAATATCAGTATTGTGACAATATGATGAAAGAGAATGGATAATTGAATCACATTTTTCAATCCCTAATCTAATCTCTGGGTAGCCAGAGCTTTAGAATATGAAATTTATCAGCCGCTTCGTAAATTTGAGTAAGTGAAAAAATTTTAAGATAAGAAAAGCAACAACAACCATCAATAACTTATCAAATTTTCTCCACTCTAATTTCAGAAGTAGCAGAAGATTCAAGATGTGAAGCTCTGGTTTCCCTTATTTGGATTTATAGTCATTCATACATCAATCAAGAAGCAGTTTTTGGGATTAAATAAGGGAATAATTTATTACTTTTATTGTAAATCACCTCATTTTAAATATAATAAAAATTTTGAAATAAAATATTCATTTTCTTTAAAATAAAAAGATTAATCTATGTTTTTTGAATGATAAATGGTAACTTTTAAGATAAAACACACATCTACTGTGCATACGGTAGGTGTATGGTTGTGAGGAGAACCTGTAAGAACTCATCAAACACACATCTTTTTAAAGTCCATAACCATGAAAGTTATAATTTCTTCTATATAATTTCCTCCTCCTCCTCTCCTATTTTCCAATTTAGTTTTATTATAAAATAACTTAGATTTAAGAAATTGCTGTGCCCCACCGGGTCTTTAATGTAGAACTATGAATTTATCTATAAATAAGAACTTACATACACAATACATTGTTGAATGCAATAAATGATTGAGTATTGAGTATTTTGGTGTTAGCCCAGAAACATACTGCACAGAGCCCTGATGACATCAAGCCATTTTATCATTAATGGAATCATTAGTAAGTTTAAAAAAAGGCTTTCAAAGTATGATTTCTTTTAACTACTGATTTGTATTTGGTTTCTGAAAAAAAAAAATGTCTCCATGTATTTTAGTTCACATAACTCCATCAAAGATATATTTACTTGTGACTATCAGTATTTATGTACTGAAATATTGTTGTTGCCTCTTAGTCTTAAATATGTCTGTCATTGTTTTTGACAACAGCAGCCTGGATTTTCATACATACATGATATTTTATTAAATATATTGACATGGCAGTGTCCATTATGTTTAAAAAAAACCCTTAGAATGATGAGTTAGAATGCATAATATAATCATATTCACAGCTACAGATCCCTAACCCCGCTTAGAAATAAAATCTTCAGACATTTCTCTTAGTTAGGTGAGGAAATAATTGTTAAATAAGCCAAGCCTCACCAAACATTCATATTTTTTCTCCACTCTACTCCCAGAAGTCGCTACTAAATAAATTGAAATCCCTGGCAAACCTTTTTCAGGATTTACAGCCATGAGTTATGGTTGTATGTACATGTGATGTACTATTTTAAGTTTTTTTTTTATATAAACCGTGATAGTTCAGTGGGCAGAACACTACTTATCGTGCAGACAACGAGGGTTCAAACCCTGAGTCGTGTCTAAACCGATATGGTTGAGTTGCACTTAGTACGATCTTGACAAACCTCTCTTGCTTCCCATACATTCATTATTCTTCTCATACATGCTCTTTTATTCTTCTCACTTCGGACCCCCCACTTTATTAGAACTTTTTCTATTTGGTCTTGAAGCGTTTTACGAGGCCGTCCTCTACTAACAATCCCATCCACATTGGCTCTATATATATCTCTCGCTACTTTATTTTCATCCATCCTCTATGTGCCCAAACCACCTTAACATTCCTTTTTCTATCTTTCACACCTACTCGTTCACAAATCACACTATTTCTCACTCTATCACACAACCTTACATTAATATACTTCTAAGGGATCTCACTTCCTAGGAACTTCGTGAACATTCATATACTTTAGATAATATAATCTTAAAATTGCAGGTAAACACCTGTAAGGTTAGTAAGTAAGTAGTATTAGGATGAAAACCATTTAAAATGACCGTTATGATAAATGAAACCATAACAAGAAAGGAACTCCTAACAAAAAAGTGACAAATCTCAACTTAGGGTCTTTTTTCTGTAAATTACTGTACGTAGGCAGAGTAGAAAATCCTTAAGAAGCACTTCATGAGAATTAAGGCTATCCACCCCGATCAGGGTGGATAGAAGGATGTGCTTTTCCAAATATCCGCCTTAGGGAGGATAAACGGAACAAACCTAACGGTTGTCCATATGCTAGTTGCATATTTTAGTACATTCATTTCTACTGCTGCAATATAATTTATTTCTAATATGTAAGGTGATGAAAATAAAACAATGAAAGCACAAAAAAATATACTAGTCTTTTTCAAGTAAAATGATTAAAATAAAACTTCACATTTTCCGTGTCTTGAGTATTTGAATGTTTGACCATTGTCCATTTTATCAATTTCATTTTGATGTGCTGAAATAAATAAAAATACCATAAATTTTATTTTTATTGACTGTCTACAAGCATCACTTATAGTGAGGCAATATGAGCTACCCACAGAGAAAAGTCATACTCTGTGGCATTATTCAACACACAGAATGTCATTGACATATGACAGAGGACTTAGTTGCCTGATTACATACATATACTCACGCCATTAGTTCCCATTGGGGTAGGCAGAGACTATCGATCGCCACTTCGTATGATCCTGACAAACCTCTCTAGCTTCGTTTACATCCATCAATCTTTTCATACATGCTCTTATTACTGTTGATACATTATGTTTTGCACCTTCCGTGTAAAGTATTCAATGTTGCTGTATTGTAAAATCTATGTATGTAATAATTAATTTAAGTAGTAAAAAAAATAACATAAGAGGATTTTGATTTGCCAAATAAAGAAAACTAAGACATGCTAAAGCTAGAAGGAAAGAAACAATTCACATTTTAATTAATTAAGATTAATTTTAAAGTTTACCTTTTATTTTGTTCATATCACAATATTTTTTTGATCTTAACTACTGCATTATCCTGAAATTAAAGAAAATATCACAGATAATTGTTGGCGATAGATCATGGTGTTCCTCTTACACTGCTTTATAGCCATTTTTATATATTTCCCAAAACCTACCCTTTTTGGAAAATAAATAAAAATGTAAACATAATAAATAAATTACCCTACCCATAGAGCCTCAAAAATAGAAATCCTTCAGGGACTTTGCCTCTAACAACAACCAACACTATACAGAATAAACATTAGCAACTCAATAATAAAACAAATTAAAAATATGTTTTCAGTTACATAGATACATTTAAATGAAACAATTTGGTGGTAAAATCATAATGGACTCTGCCATTGCCCAAAAAACATTAAGAGGGCCCAAAATTTTAGTTGCCTCATACAACAACATGCGGTAATGTTAATTCTAAGTAAACCCTATATACAAATAAATATGTTATATGCCAATAATTATCATCATCTCAAATCTCATTACTATATGAGTTGTTGCAGAATTCTTCCTACTCTGGTACATGTAAATAAATACAACCTTGGTAGTTTTAGTAGTTAAGAAGTTCAAAAAAATATTGAAAATGCTTATTCTAGGCCTACAATAAATAACATAATGTAGGCCTACATAGCAATACCATAACATAGCATAAAAGTTTCATTTGTTTCATCTGTTGCATTGTTATTAATGAAAACATACTTTGGGTTACTGCCTAGATCTTAGCTTTTGTTTAGTAACTACCTATATCGCACTATCATTACACTGTAACCTGTTTTATTTACCTTCCAAATAAATGATAATTCCACTGTACTTTACAAACCGGCTGTTATTTTATGAAATTGCATGACTAAGTGGACTAGTTTGTAGTTTTTTAAAAAGGTAGTTTATGCACAAGAAAACGCACATATACGTTATATGCAGGTTTTCTTTTATAACTTTGAGGTTGACTTAATATGATTTCGTATTAATTTAGACTATATCGTCACATTTCTTGGACACAGTGCTGCTTGAATTCATGACGGAAAATAACTGATAGTTTTTAATTCACAAATTAACAACTCTTCTTCAGTATCGGCATTTTGCAGCATAACGATGTATCATAGTGGTTTCTATGAGTTAAATACTTACAGTTTTTCGTTGCAGATTCGTCTTAATCGTTCATAATCCCTCATACAATTCTGAATTTCGTTGCGATGAGCAGCCATTATTGTTTATATTGTAAAAATATGTATGGTTGAATCATCTGTCACTGTCAGTTATGTGTAATGTTATCCTACTAATTCAAGAGTTGAATGTGTGCACGACTGTTCACTGCGGTCAATGTATTTTTAATTTACTAGGGTGATAATAATGGACAACAAAACTTTTACTTGGAAGTGACTTTGAAGGTGTTTAGAGTCTGTAACTAGCCTTAATTGATTGAACTGTGAATGTCGGTCAAATGGTTCAATACCACAACTTTCACAGCTCGATAACACCTAACGGGCTCGATGGTTGTATCGAGTACTATGTAGAGTACGCCTCGTGCTCGCAGTTTGGGAAAGAGATCGATAGAAAACTTCGATAAGATAGTATGTATATCGACATGGCCATTTTTGCTCGTGCTTGCCCCGCAGGTGTTATTCGAGCCTTCACAGTACATATGAACGTTAATACGTTTAACTTGCACGTAGCCAACTGCGGAATCGCCATATGTTTCTCGTCCAGATCTATAAAAAACATACTAAAATGAAAATACATTTCACAAACATTGTATGGCAAGTAGCCTATGATTTTGATACCATAAAATAGTTAACGTAAGTCTTTCGATTGCTAGCAACTTGATCAGGGTGCCAAGATCACCATAAAAAACATTATAAGCAAAAAACGTGGTCATCATAAACACATCAATTTTCGGGAGATTGTCCGATTGTGCTTTGACGAAACCAATACCTGTAATTTTTCTGTAAGTCTTTTGACTTTATTTTTACGAAAAAAATGTAATATAACTTCAATATTTACTTCAAATCACAATAAAACGGAATTAAATCGTTAACAGCACAGAACTGAGAACAGTATTATTTGTTATTATAGAATATTATTTGTTATTATCGTATTTTTTGCACTTTTTATTTCATAATTTCTAATTCAAAACGTAATTATATTAAAAAATATTAACGTGTACGCAATTCTTAGACAATAAACGTTAGGAAAAAAAATATTTGAGCGTTATTTGAATCTTACGCATATTCCCTATTAGTTGACGTGACGACAGTTGGTCAGTCAGTGTTATTGTTTATAACCGTCGCGTCGTGTTGCGTCACATTAATTCAAACGAAATAAAATAAAAATAAAAAATAAAAATGCTTTATTTACGAAAACAAGAGTTTTAACAAGTTCTTATTTAAAATTATGTCCTGAGCTTGTTCTGCCATTAAGCGTGTAAATATTCATGTCCTAATAGTCCTATCTAGTCAATCCAAAAATTCATACTATATTACAATATCAATGTTCTTTAAAATGTCAAAAAAAGAAAAAATAATAATTACAATACAATTAAAATAAAAACACACACAATAAGAAATTAAAATTAAGGAAATAATTACACATTAAAAATATATCACGTCAATAGGTCATGTCAAATATAATTTTTAAATGTCACATATGTTGAAAAAATCATTCACATTATAAAAGCAATTTGTTACAAGATAATTATACAGTTTTGTTTTGAATTTAATTAGATTCATCTGTTTCAAATCGTCACTTATGGCATTATACAGTTTAACGGCCATATCATAGGAATTCCTGCGACATATAGTCAAGCATTTTACTGCAGAGTATTTGTACTGAATGTTATGATTGCCCCTCTGTGGTCTGGTTTTTGGCGGTGTTAATTCGAACAATGACGGGTTTTTGTAAACAAACAATAAAAGTTCGTATATTGAAAGGGAGCAGCCCTTGTGCGTCTGCTCCACGTCCACAAAGTTGATCCGCCTTGTAGTGCCTCTCGAAAAGGGAATGGAATTGGTTGCAGTAAAAGGCCGATTTGCTGCGACTAGGGTTTATTGTGTCTAGGCACTGTTACATCTGTTTGTCTCTACTGTGAAAAAGGTGACGCGCCTCTGGCTTCTGCCATGTTTTCAGCCAGTGTCAGCGCGCTTCTGTTGAAACGCTTCGAAAGAAGGGAGAGGAAGTATTCGTAGTTTCTTGAAAAGAGGAATACAACTGTCCAAATAGCCAGCGGAACATAGTATCCTCATACATTTTTTTTGGAATTTGTTTGCTTTATCCGCGTCAACCGAATTACCCCATAAAATTATTCCATATCGTAGAACCGATGCAACATACCCATGATAACATGTAAGAGCCGCCTGATCTGATACCACGTATTTGATCCTGTACAAAACATATAGGTACTTATCTAATTTAATGCATAGATTATCTATATGTACTTTCCAATCACAAAAGCAATCCAAATTAAAACCCAAAAATTTTGTTGATGAAACTTCTCTAATAAGATCGTTTCCAATTTTAACGTTTAATTTTAATGTCGGTCTTTTATGTGTTCTAAATTGAATAAATTCGGTTTTTGAATTATTCAGGGTCAGATTGTTATTTATTAGCCAGCAATTCATGTCATTTAGGGTTTTATTAATGTCATTTTCAAATGAATTTAGGTTACTACATTTAACAATTACCGTTGTATCGTCAGCATATAAAGTACATTTGTGTTTTGTCGCTTCCGGTAGATCATTAATATATATAAGAAATAGTAGGGGCCCCAGAATGCTACCCTGAGGCAAACCATGTTTAACAATTTTATACTCGGAACTATGAGTATTTAGATGATGAGCATTTATTTCGAAAGTCAATTAATTCTAAATATTGTGTAATAAATGAGTGAGTGTATTGGCGGATAGTACACAGAGTTTAAAAGGTGAATTTTATTTGAACTATACACCTATTTTTTCCCACATTAGTTATATATGTATCTAGTTAAATTATAGGTTTCGGCCGATCTGAATTTAACATTCTGTTGACAGTATAAATTGTACGTATAATTAATTTATCACGACGATGTAAAATGAGCAGTATAACGTTATATTTAATTCATGCATACAAATGGCCGAAACCCGACATAATAGGCCACCACCTATATAGTTCCTCGGTATTTCTCTCTCTTTAGCTGCGTATCAGCCACAGCACGATTATTTTATGATGGCCGCTCTGAAATCAGGCTTTCCGCACTTAGTGCATTTACTTTCACTTGTAACAAAACTAATTGATTCCTTATTTTTTTAATTTTCAATCCTATAACCGATCAATATTATACGATTAGTTTTTAGTTTTGTTTTGAGTGTACAGTAAATGCGCTAAGTTCGGAAGTGCCACCTCCGACCATCATGTTCTGGTTCTGTAAAAATGTGAAGAAAAGTAGTTTCCGGGAAGATGAAAAGTCAGATAGTGATGTTTCATGTTTTGACACTATTTCAAGTAGTCAATCATCAACTTTTAAACCCACATCATCAGCTCGATTACTGACTCTGAAAGCAATATATCAGATACAAATGAAAATGTACAGCAACTGATGTCTCTCAAAAACACCTTATGTTTTATACAAAAAAAAACATTAATGTATGTTGGTATTCCAAGAGATTGTTATTTTATTATTCAGGTTTTACATGAACACACCAATATAAAAATTGAGCACATTTTACTTTGCCTCATGAAAATTAGACAGAACCGCACATTTTCAGAATCACAAGTTAGTTTTGGATTATCATTGTCATATGCTAGCAAAATATTTTCAACCAACATCCCAATTCTATCTAGTTTTTTAAAACCATTGATAGTCAAGATAAATAAACAATTAATAAGACGGAATCTTCCTATAGCATTTAGACATAACTATTACAATGTCACCTGCATCATTGATTGTTTAGAAATTGATATCCAAAAACCATCAAAGGCCCTCCATCAAGCTTTAACATGGTCAGACTATAAAAAAGGGAATACTGTGAAATATTTAATATCCTGTACTCCTAATGGTCTGGTGAATTTTGTTTCCCAAGGGTTCAGTGGCAGAACAAGTGATGTTACAATAGTAGAAAACTGTGACTTTTTAAATGGACTGGAACTGGGTAGTTTTATCCTAGCTGATAGAGGGTTTAAACATCTCGAACAGCTCCTTAATGAAAAGGGTATAAAGTTATTAAGGCCATCCAGTGTTAGCGGAGGTGAAAAACTAACAAAAGCTCAAGTGCGACAAACAAAGATAATTGCTAGTTTGCGCATTCATATTGAACGTGTCATAAGGCGTGTCAGAGAGTTTCACATGTTGAAGCAACATT
Source organism: Bedellia somnulentella (assembly GCA_963576735.1). Taxonomy (NCBI): domain Eukaryota; kingdom Metazoa; phylum Arthropoda; class Insecta; order Lepidoptera; family Bedelliidae; genus Bedellia; species Bedellia somnulentella. The sequence goes on from OY755195.1 coordinate 3,034,579, forward strand.
CGGTGATCAATTCCAATATAATTCGTGTGCTAGACCATGTCATAATTATTGCATGTGCTTTAATAAACTTGCAGGATTCTCTAATAAAATAATTGTTTTTACATACATACATATACTCACGGCTATAAATCCCTAGAAGAGGTAGCCAGGGCTAAGGAACTAGAAGTTCCTCAGCCACTTTTGGAAAGTTGAGTGGGGAAAAGATGGCAAAATAAAGGATGTCGGTGATGGGTCTCCAACCGCATCGCCCAATAATCTCTTAAAATCCCCAATACCGTTAGTCGCCTCTTACGAACACCCACCGGCAGAAATGGAGTAGTGTTATTCTAAGCCGACACTACACGGCACTACATGGACACACTTAATTGTTTTTCTTTTAATATAATGTGTTTGTATTAATAAAGCAATAATAAAGATAAAATGTTTTATTTATTTAATCACATATGGTACTACGGAACAGAAAAGGGAAAAGGTTAGACTTCCAAAAACAAGTAAATTTTTGTATTAAGTCAATAACGTAATTATGGTCATAATTAACCAAAATTATCTCAATATTTTTTGATTTTTCAAAGTCACTATCCGCAACACAAAAATAACCCTTTTTCATGCCAGTGGCGTACATTTGAAGTTGCATCTGTGCTTTACATTTTTCAGAAATTACTCCATTTTTTACATAATTGTATTTAGATTTGGCCTTGACAGGGCATTTTATTTCTATGATGGCATCTTTCATCAGACCATCAGGAGAGGCTGCAATCATAGGGTACTCCTGGCAAACAAATACAGGGTGGGCCAATAATTTTTGCAAATAGCAACACTAAATTTCTCGAATACCGTTGGAGGGAGGGGTGCGCGGGTGGCGGGAAACTATGCGTCGCTACATGCAATTTTAGTCACGATGGAGCGCTTCACGGGACAACAGCGTGCTTTTTGTGTTAAACAATTTTACAAAAACAACGATTCCTACGTTACTGTACGACGCCTGTTTCGAATTGAATATGGATTACGCCGTGTAAACGAGTGTCCAAGTGTGAATTTAATCAAATCTTGGGTCGTGAAGTTCGAGCAAACGGGATCGACAACGAATATTAAACAAATAGGCCGGCCACGTTCAAGAAGAACCGATGAGAACATTCGAGAGGTTGAAATTTCCGTTCGGGACGATCCAGAATTATCTACGCGTAAGCGTTCGGCGGTTCTGGCATTACCGAGAACCAGTCTACGGCGGATTTTGCATCTAGACCTAAAACTGCACCCGTATAAGCTTCAAATTGTGCAGGAGATGAAACCAAATGATTACATTCAACGTAAGTTATTGGCTGACACAATGCTGGAGCAATTCTCTAGCCTGGAGAATGTATTGTTTACGGACGAGGCCCACTTTCACATCAACGGGCACGTGAATAAGCACAATTGTCGATATTGGAGCAGGGAAAACCCTCGCCTTAAACACCAAAAGCCACTTCATTCACCTAAAACGACAGTATGGGCTGCCATATCAGCAAAGGGCATAATTGGTCCGTATTTCTTTGAAAATAATCAAGGAAATAATGTAACTGTGAATTCAGCGGAATACGTTAAGATGTTGCGAGAGTTTTTGACGCCGCAGTTGCATGAATTTCAAGGATACAACAGCAGGACCTGGATGCAACAAGATGGAGCAACATGCCACACGTCAAATGTGACTTTACCGGTAGTCAAAGAAATGTTTCCGAATAAATTGATTTCTCGCAGAGGTGATATTCCATGGCCTCCGAGAAGCCCGGATCTTACACCATGCGATTTTTTCCTATGGGGATACCTGAAAAGTCGAGTCTACCTTAATAAACCGACGAATATATCCCAATTAAAACAAAACATCCACGACGAGATAGCCGCGATCCCCCGCAGCATGTGTCAGCGAGTTTTCCAAAGTTTGCGTAGTCGATTGCTAGAGTGCCAACGACGAGACGGTGCACATCTCGACGATGTCATTTTTAAAAAATAAATTTCATTAAATGTTTAAAACGTTAAAAATATAATCAACAAAATAACAGTTGTAGTTTTATTTCTATTCATGTTTTAAAAGTGCAAAAATTATTGGCCCACCCTGTAGAATGAAGAAATTTTTTTCTTTTGTTGTGCACTCACTGTCTTTTTCACAGATAACTCCAAATTCCTACCTCTTCTCATTGCAGCTGTGTCAGGTATTTTTGCACCCATAATGGTAGCTATTAATGAGCCATCTTTTGTTTGGCAGACACTAACTTCATGTGCTTTTGAAGCAGTAATGCGTCTATGTCTTAGGTCGTACCACAAGCTGGACTTGTTTTGCTTCCTTGTTGCTTGTTCTATGATAGTTATTGCTGCTTTATTAAATGCTGCCTTCATGGCCTCAATGAGCTGGTCCACATCACTTTTACACTCTTTATTTTGGGTCATAAAAAACTTATGCAGCGAGTACTGTGCAATATTGATATCGTGAAGAATGTGCTGGTATTTAAGCAGCTCACAATTTTCAATTTTTCTCTTCTTTGCTTCTAAGATGAAGTCCTCATAGAAAGCAGCAGAAGTTGGAAGTTATCGTTTGTTGTCATGTCACCATTTTTTTTTTGTTGTATGTGTTAAAGACAAATAAAATCTTTTTTTATTATTATTATTATATTATATATTGGTCTTTGAGGTACTTCTCTTTCACATAATTGTTCCACAGTTAAATATTTAAGAGTTGTACCTACTCTAGATAAGGTGGTTTTTTTCCAATAACATTCTGTTGATGTACATGGAGGATCCTCACTGCGACGATGCACCCACATTAAAAAAGCAACTGCATGCTTGCATCCTCCTGCCGAACCAGCACAATCATGGCACTCGCAGCTAATTACTTCGCCTTTGTTTTCATTGACAGTCAATGTGACATTATAGGGTTTGCTTCTTACTTTGTGCTCAGGACACATCTTGCACTTTACAGTGCATATCCCGTCTTACCGTCGCATACATAGCCGATGGCATCATCACCATAAGATTGTCTTGCAGATCTGTAAAACAAAAGCAAGGACCATGACTAAAAGAGATTTAGTACATCATTGTTCATTTTTATTGGATTTTTGGGCGATGCGGTTGGAGACCCATCACCAAAAACCTTTATTTTTACCATCTTTTCCCCACTCAACTTCCAAAAGTGGCTGAGAAATTTATAATTCCTTAGCTCTGGCTACCCCTTCTAGGGAAATATAGCCGTGAGTATATGTATGTATGTATGTTAATTCACAAGTGACCAAAGCAAGTTATAACATAACCTAATATACGATTTTGCAAAACTTGTACACAAAGTGCTAAATGCTTTATAGTTCTGATTATATAATTTCTTAGGTACTTACACAGCTGTTTTAACGTTTTTTAGTTCTGGAGCATAATTATCTGCGTTATTTTTGAATAATAATGCGACCATAAACGCATCTACTTCGGGTAAGTTTCTGTTGTCGGCTTGCACAAAATGATCGTCCATAATGAAGTTAAAACTAATAATTAAGTCAATGACTCAATGAAAAGATCTCAAAATAACTCGAGAACAAACACATTTAAGGTAAAACTAGGTAAATAGTAATAAATACACACAACGTAACACAGGATATGGCGGCGTTTACTAGTGTGTGACGTCACCGGAGTTAGACAGGGCGTTCCTGTCGTTTAGAAATATTCAAAAATATTTGAATTTTTATACGCAAAATATAAAAAAATATGCATATTTCAGTACTAAATTCTGTTAAATACGCTTTATTACACTGTAATTTACTAGGATGGCCACAATTCGTCGCTTATTTTTATTAGTGTCAAATTGCCTATTTAGTGGAGCGTCTGGAGCGTTAAAAACATTAAAACCTCGAATGTCTCAGGGACTAGATGAAATTTAATTATCTTTGCGAAAATGTGTTATGAATAACATAAATAATAATCTCTACCGATTTAAAAGTTGTGTATTTGATTTTTAAATAACAAAAAATTATGATTGCAATAACTTATGTATGAAGGTAACGTTGTAGAATTTATTTTTTTGTAACAGAAGTGGAAGCTACTGAAAAGATAAATAAATTATGGATAATGAAATGTTAAAAAAATATTACGTGAACTATTTGTTTATTTAAATAATTTGCATATAAAAAAATCTGTTATTATAGCATTAAAAGTAAGATCGAATTAATTATTGAAATCAACCATTAATTTATCTGTATCGCTTTCCGCTTGGCATGTAAAAATATTATTATCAGCTAATTTTATTCTTAACATTTCGATTAGGCGAGTTTTTTTTTATTCGTTAGAAATTTATGTTGAGCGATTATTAACGGCACATTTTCATCAAATTCAATATCTGTACATATATTTTTAGTGCGCGACGATTCTTTTCAGCAGATTTAATACCGTCCTTCTTATATCCATCAAATACCACGTATGCGTTATTATAATTATTCTTCAAATATCTTACGTAATGTTCGCATATCATTTTGAATGTTTCATTTAATTGCCATTTGCAACGATATAACAACATGCTTCCATCAATAACATAATGAACATTTTCTAAGCTGTTCAAATTAATCTGAATTTCTGGGAATAATTCGTAGAAAGCTGATGTTTTTGTCTTTCGCAGTTGGCCATCTTCAAACAGAGCAAGTGGATATGGTGCCAGTGCATAATTCATATAAGTTTTTAGTTTGTCATCTGTTTTTTTCAACACACAAATACGTTGAAACAGCAACAATAGATCAAGGGGAATAATATTGTCATGAATTCTTATTTTATTTTTTTTAGCCAATAGAAAATTTATTTCATCTTTCCTTAATAACTTCAATTCGCGTACATTTTTCCCTTCGGTTTTCTTCATTACTTTCAAACCTTCTTCAAAAGCATTGTAACAATTTATACTTTTATCGCCGGTAATTCCAGTGGCAATTGACATAATTGCATCTGTATCAGGAAAAGGACTGTGTTCTTTGAAAAAGTCTACCAATCTTTTTACATCAATACCATCCCTTGCTGTTCTAGCATCTGTAGAATCACTGTGCTGATGACTTTATTTGAAAGATATGTCACAAAATTTTTCTATGCCTTCAATAATATCTTTACTGTAAATAAATCCTCTGATCCATTTATAAACTACACTTTCAGTGGCACCTCGTTTAAAAGGACCCACTTCGACGCTCATTCCTTTCATTAAAGTCTGCTCAATAGTCTGATCACTTGCATTACCAGAAAAAATATTATCTGATCGCCTAGATGTGAAAAATACTGTTGTATATGTTTGTTTGTATATGTTTGTCTTTATCTATTTAAGTAAAATTTAACGTAGAACTAAAAAAAAATGTTTCCAATTAAATGTTATGCTCCAATATATTATGTTTTCATATTTTTTTGTTTAAACAATGAAAAATTTAATTGCACAATATAATATTGGTAGAAGTTACGATTTAGAGCATACAAAACAAAATCCTGTTGGTTACATGGAAATTCATTCAATCCCTATGAGATCCGAGGTCAAAACCCCCGGGCGCTCCACAAGAACTATTTTGAGGGACTTTTTGAAAAAGAGGATACATCCATTTCTTCGCCAATCGGCAGTAATGTTGATTGGAACGATGTTATGGGTGACTTAAGTGACAGTGAGATCAGTATGGAAGAAATAATGAAAGCAATGAAAAGTATGAAACTAGGGAAAGCGGCAGGGTATGGTAGGATAAACACTGAAATGCTGAGGGCTGGTAAAGGGGTGGTGGCTTCCTGGTTGTACTTCTTTTTCCAAAAATGCTGGTCGAGTGGCAAAGTGCCACAGGACTGGTGCAAAGCGGTAATTGTGCCTTTATATAAAGGAAAGGGGTCACACCAGGAGGCTAGAAACTACCGTGGAATTAGCCTACTCAGCATTGTCGGTAAATTGTATGCAAAGGTTTTGATTGAAAGAGTGATGAATGAAACGGATGATAAAATTTGGGATGTGCAAGCAGGATTTAGAAAGGGAATGGGATGTATGGACCAAATCTTCTCTTTAAGGAGCATCACCGAAAAGTTCTTAGCTAAGAACCGAAAAGTGTATTGCTCCTTCATAGATTTAGAGAAGGCGTATGATAGGGTGGTAAGAAAGTGTTTATGGGAGGTGTTATCCAAGTTCGGTTTGGGGAGTCGACTTATACGTGCACTGGTATCACTCTATGAGGATTCTAGTGCATGTGTGAGAGTAAACGGGGAAAATACTGACTGGTTCGCGATCTCTCGGGGTGTCCGACAGGGTTGTGTGGCTTCCCCGTGGCTCTTCAATTTGTTCATGGATGACTGTTTAACAGAGTTGCGTGAAAGTGATTATGGATAGAGAATGGGTGGATTCATCATTAAATGCCTCTTATATGCCGACGATCAAGTGCTACTTGCATCATCGGTGGAAGAGCTGCAAGAGATGATGAATATTGCATGTGCGTCTTTTGAAAAAATGGGAATGAGGGTGAATGTGGATAAAACAAAAACCATGGTTTTTGAGAGAGAGGTGAATATGACCGAATGTGTGATTGAGCTTAATGGTAAGAAAGTGGAACAAGTGAAAGAGTTTGTATATTTGGGAAGTTTGTTTACTAGGGATGGAAAGTGTGATGAAGATATCGAGAGAAGAGTGAAAAAGGGTAATGCGGTAAATGGCGCACTGGATAGTCTAATGTCTAGTCAGTCGGTGTCTGAAAAGGCCCGAATGGCTGTGCATGATGCTGTCCTTGTTCCTACGCTTATGTATGGCAGTGAATGTTGGGTGTGGCAGAAAAAGCATGAAAGTAGAGTGAATGCAGTAGAAATGAGATCCCTCAGAAAAGTGTGTAATGTAAGGTTATGTGATCGGGTGAGGAATGATGTTATTCGTGAAAGGTGTGGTGTAAAAGATGATATTGTAAGAAAGATAGAAAAAGGTATGTTGAGATGGTTTGGGCACATAGAGAGGATGGATGGCAGTAAATTGGTGAAAGAGATATATAGAGCCAATGTGGAAGGTAATGTTAGTAGAGGACGACCTCGGAGGACACATTTGGATCAAATAGAAAATGTGCTCAAAAAGGCAGGTGTCCGCAGTATGAAGAATAAAAGAGCATGTATGAAAAGATTGATGGATGTAAACGAAGCCAGAGAGGTGTGCCAGGATCGTACAAAGTGGCGATCGATAGTCTCTGCCTACCCCAATGGGAACTAAGGGCGTGAGTATATGTATGTATTTAAAATAAACAAACAGAACAGATCAGATAGAAAGGTGTCAAGTCAAAAAACAATACTATAATACAATGAATACCTTAAAATACTGGCTGACAAAGTCTCGATCCGCCAATGGGTCTCAACCTCAACCTCATTCAACCCAGCTTCCCCAATGAGACCCGTACAGTGCAATATCACTCTACAATATGCCATTGAAGGTGCTGTAAAAATACAGCATGTTCCTAAACTGATTGAGATTTCTCTATAATAACCCGACCTCCATCCGATAATCCCAAGCCTGTCCACATATATCACTGATTTTCTCATGAAAGCAGTAAATGTTCACATGAGAACTTACACAGAAATCGAGATGATCACACTAAGATCTAATATAAATAGTTTCTCCGATGCCTCCTTGGTGCCTGAGACATCACACCCTTTTGACTGTTCTGGTCAACAAACGTTTGAGTTCCTTATCAATCACGAAAACAATCTCATTATAAATTTAACTAATACGGTCTCAATCAAGGTAGGCTCACATCTCAACAGAGAAGCCCTTAGAAGCGCTGGGTATTTAATGATGAGGTATCCAAAACGAAAAGACTTGATTAGGATCGAAAAGGACCTACAGAAAATCCTCAGCATTCCTGGAACCCTCCATGACATTGCCCTTCAGTATTTAATGAAAAGGAATGGCTCCTCTAGAAAACATAGAAAACACCTCCTCCAGATCTCATCTAGAAATTGATGAAGAATTACCTTCTCTCCAGGAAAGCAAACCCACAACATCACTAGACTTTCCACCCTCTTATACGACCATAGTGCCTTCATCCCCCCATGTTCAGAAGACTGAACCAAACAAAACCAATACAAAAACCCGCTTAATATAATTAATATAATATTAATATAAAAGTGTCAAGTGTCAGCTATCACATGAAACATCATAGATAAACTGAGGAGATTACACTTGATCACTTTAACCAAGAAGGTGTGAAGCTCACTTCTTAACATCCCGTCCCGGTTTTCTTCTAGGCTAAGCTTATAAGACAGCTCAGCTCTTTGATCCTTGGCTTGAACAGCGGCTTCGTAAGGAAGTCAGCGAGCTGCTTGGCTGCGCCAACTTTAAGAACCTTCAGGTTTCCAGCTAGAACACATTCACGAACGAAGAAGTGCCGTATCTCGATGTGCTACGTTCTCTGGTGTCTCTCGTATGGTGGGTCATGGTCGCAGACTCATTGTCTAAATGAAGTTTTCAGTTGACCTCTCCAGTCACCATAAACTTGATTATTCTTTTGAGCCAAATAGCCTCTCTGGCCGTTTCACTGGCAGCCACTATTTTTGCCTCTGTGGAAGATATTGCAACGGTCTTCTGCTGCCTGCTTTGCCAGGCAATTGCCCCTAATATATGCAGTAACATATGCAATTCTTGACGTAGATTGCCCAGTTGTGGGATCTCCTCCATGGTCCGTATCACTATAGCATTGAATGCATTTTGTCGCAGTGGAAGATTGGTATGTAATACCATAATTTACAGTCCCTTTGATATAGCGTAATAATCTCTTCACTCTCGCCACAGCCTCTGGTTTTGGACTGTCTAAATTCCTTGAGACAACACTAACGGCATAAGCTATATCAGGTCTTGTCCCAACAGCTAGAAAAGAAAGCGCACCAACCGCTTGTCTGTAAGCGAATGGAACGGCATCTTTATCGATTTCTTGTGGAATAGCATTTTTTACTATAGGAGTCACAGCAGCTTTAGAATTTTGCATGTTAAACCTTTCTAGTAGGCGCTTGGCTTATTTTTTTTGATGAATTCTTATTGATCCATCTGATTTCCTTTCAATTGCTATCCCTAAAATGTATGACCTAGATTTAGTTGTGATCTTAAAACGTTGTCGTAATTCACTCATAAATCTCTCAGTTTCATTTGCTGAGGCAATCAATCCATCGTCAACATGCTGTATGCTAGGATCAGCTCCTTGTCCTTACTATATTTCTTCTTTCTGATGAAGAGACATGGATCACTCTCACTCTGTTTGAAACCTATTTTAAGATGTTCTGTTATGCAATGGTTCCAACAACTGGGAGCTTGTTTTAAACCATATAAACTTCTCTTTAGTCTACATACTTTATTTGTTTTGTCAGTATAGCCTTCAGTTGGCTTCATATAAATTTCTTTTCCAGTTTGCAACCCTTGTTGTGTGTCTACATCTTAATTTTCATCATTGTTCTCATTCTGATAGTTTATTTAATTCATGGAATCTGATTTCCAACTCTTGTTCAGTTTACCAGCCCCTTATTCAGTTTCAACGCTATCATCATTCACTAAAACTTCTACCACATCATCACGGTTTTCGCTGAATCCATACTAGAATCCGAAAAACTCAAGGTTGAATTTATTGTGCTTTGACTGGCTATTATTTGGTCTAGAATTTGTTAACTTCGGCTTCTCTAGTTTGCCTTTAGGTTCTTGTTTGGACTCTCCCAAACTATCAGCTTCTCTAAGCAGGGGATATTTTTCGAATGTGAAGTTACGTGATCTTATCGGTTTGTATTGTTCCCCATCCCAAATACGATAACCTTCATCTCTGTCGTATCCAACTTGAATACCTCTTTTAGCCTTTTTGTCTAATTTTGTAGGTTTCTCTTTTGGAACGTGAGGAAAACATGTCGTACCAATAACTCGTAGGTGCTTTATTCTTGGCTTCTTACCATGCCATGATTCATACGGTGATTTTCCATCATCTCCCGTACCCGTTTTGTTAAGGATATATACCACTGTTGAAATCAATTCAGCCCATAAGCCCGCTGGCATCTCTCCATGGGTGGCAATTCACCAGGTCGGGTCACCTTTTCTCTGGTACCAAACTTCAGTCGATGAGATTTGCCATAGATACAACTTTCGCATAGTTCTTTGTTGATTTCTGTTTTGATTTTCAGTTCTCTCTCAATAACTTTCTTAAAGTGCATCTTATTCTGATGGCCAAAGCGTTCGTGGTAAAGTTGTATAAGATTTAACCCTTAACCACCTACCATACGTCTCACTGACGGAAGCAAAGTTAAATTGGCTCATATTTTGGCGGGCGAAACATGTACAGACCCGTGCTTTCCTGTACCTTCCCCCCGCGTCTGTCAGTACCGCGCACGCGCTCGTCGAGGTTGGAGGTGCGCGCGTTTGTCTCTGGTAAGTGATAAACTATCGTCGTGCGTCAGAGAGTCGTATGGTAGGTGGTTGTGTAATTTATTTCATTGTTATTGTTTTAGGTAAAGATGACTTCTAGTGACAGAATTATTGAGCGTTGGTTGGAGGAAGACACATCTGATGAGGAAAACATACCAAACGATGAGTGTAGTGATGTTGAGTTGAATATTGGATTAGAACATGTGTTAGAGGTTAGCTGTGAATCGGATTCTGAGATCGAGGAGACTACTGCTGCAGAGAATGATTACAGTACTTCATGTCAGCCTTTAATTTTACCTGCACAAGAGTTTTTGTCTGAAGATGATGAACCTTTGTCATCAATTCGATCGAAACCTAGAAAAAAAACTACTTTGGTAAAAACCTGAAGGTAGTTCAGTGATTGTGAGTGATTTACCGTTACAACCGGTAATATCGACCAGTACGCCGCCGCCTCACTCATCAGTTGTGCTGTCGAACCATCAATTGATATCAATCAATGCTTCACCTACATCAGTACCTCAGTGCGAGACGACAAGAAGTGCTCCATCCTACTCTTCAGTCGTTATGTCAAACGTGTCAAACCATAAAGAGGCATCAATCAGTGCATTACATACGTCAGTACCCTCAGTATCTCAGAAACAGAAAGTGGCAGTGGTTAGCAAGTCTTGTAGTCCAAAGAAAAATGTTGGTGGTTTAACAAAAGAGCCAAGTGAGTGGATGACTGTCTCTAGAAAGAAAAATAAATTGAAGTTTACTGGCAATAGAGGGACAGCTTCGGTTAACTCCCAATCAAAATTCAAAGCGGCGGAAAAGCTGATACCGGTTTATTTGTATAATGTCTCCAAAGAAGCCTCAGCGGACGATGTAGCTAAATACATTATGGAAAAAACACAAGTACTTGTCACTCCTGAAATAATGAATATGAAAACTGAGAAAAGTTATAATTCGTTTAAAATGTTTATTCCGTCACACAAATTGTTGATGTTTAGTAAAGAAGATTTATGGCCGGAAGGGGTCTTCTTTAGAAAATTTTACTTGTTTAAGCCCAGAACTGGCGATAATGTGATAATTGATAAAAACTTAAAACCCACAGATGGCAGGAACTGAACAAAATCTTAGACTTATAAGTTTTAATTGTAAAGGTGTAAAACGATCGGCTTTGGATGTTAAAGCACTTTGTGATAAATGTGATATAATAGCTTTACAAGAAACTTGGCTGCAAGACTTTGACTTGCCAATCCTGGGCACATTACATGAGGATTACAGCTACACAGGAAAATCGGCAATAGATAGCAGTGCGGGCCCTCTTGTGGGACGTCAATACGGGGGAGTAGCCATATTATGGCGTAAAGGTATATTTACCACAGTGTCAGTAGTTCAGTGTGTCAGTGCGAGAATGACAGCTATACGAGCGACGACGGTACAAGGCTATGAGTTGTTATTGTTTTGCGTTTACATGCCTGTAAATAGTGTTGATAATTTAGTGGATTTTACTACATGTCTCGGTGAAATACAGGCAATTATTGATAGTGATGGTGTACAAAATGTGTGGATGCTAGGGAACTTTAACGCGCATCCAGGAGAACTATTTTGGACGGAACTGTTAAGTTTTGAAAGTGAAACGCTGATGACTTGTGTTGATAGGGAATTATTAGGCATTGACTCGAATACATACACCTATATAAGTGAAGCACATTATTGCAAAAGATGGCTGGACCACTGCTTGGTCTCAGTATCTGCTAGAAATAGTGTAACTTCAGTGCAGGTTCTTAATGATGAAGTCTTCTGGTCTGATCACTATCCACTTATTATTAACTGAAGTATTAAAATTGTGGCTACAAAACTATATAAAAATACAGTTGAACATAACTCTGTTGTGTGGGGTGAGAGAGATTCTAGTCAAATACATATAAAAATTAAGATTGATTGACTTTCCTACACATTTTCAAATGTGTTCACATGGTAGATGTAATGATCAAAATCATAAAAATTGTCTCACCAAAATGTATCATGAAATTGTGTGTATCTTGCAACAGGCAGCAATTGATTCTAGCAAACCTGTGAAACATTCAGTTAAAGGAAAAAAGCCTGTAATTGGTTGGAATAAGCATGTGTCGCTGGCTCACAAGGTGGCTAGGGAAAAGTTAAATCTGTGGTTATGGTATGGCAAACCTGTAAGCGGTCAACTATTCGATAATATGATTGTAAGTAGAAAATTTTTCAAAAGTAAACTTAAATGGTGTCAAACAAATGCTGAAAAGATAAAGTTAGATATCATTGCTTCTCATAGGAAAGATAAACAGTTTGGTAAATTTTGGAAAGCTACGAACAGATTGAATTTGAAACCCAGTGTGCCTGTTAGTGTTGATAGTGAAACTGACCCTGCAAAGATTGCCAATGTATTTAAGAACCATTTTGAAGTAAAATCACTGTTAGATTGTACGAGTGAGGCTGGAGGAACAACAAATTAATTTGGAATTTCATTAAAAAAAAGACCTGCACGACAAAACATAATGATATCCCTAACTAACTATTCAAACTAAGGTCAACTCCCACACAGTCAGCGGAATTCATAAATAACTTTTTCATTAACATTGGTAAGAATTTATCTGAATAGGCAAATTTTGAAAAATACTATCAAGCTAATTCTAAACACCCTTCAAGGCTTAAATCATTTGTTATGATCGATACAGACGTCTCTGAAGTAGAGGGTATTATAAATAACTTGAAAAGTAATAGTGCCCCCGGATGGGATAACATCACATGTAAAGTTTTGAAATTTTGTAAGGATATACTAGCCCCTCCGTTAACTCTCATATTTCAAAATTGTTTGTCTCAAGGTATATTCCCCGAGTCATTAAAAAAAGCTGTGGTTATTCCGATTTATAAATCGGGGGATAAAAACCAACCAAATAATTACAGACCGATTTCTCTTCTTCCCAGTTTCTCTAAAATTTTGGAAAAAATAATGAACAGTAGGTTAATAAAATATTTAAATGAAATATCCTTTCTCTCAAGATGCCAATTTGGTTTCCGTAAAAAGTTATCTACTGATGGCGCAGTCCATTGCCTTACAAATGAAATTGTGCAAAATTTGGACAAAGGTATGCATGTTATAGGGATTTTTCTCAACCTCAAAAAAGCCTTTGATACAATTTCAATTCCAATTTTATTGCAAAAATTAGAAAATATCGGCATACGGGATACTCAGTTAAAATTATTTGAAAGTTATCTTAGTAATAGACTTCAGTGCCTAAAAATTGGAGACAATTATAGCACATTTTTAAAAAACCACCTTTTTGGCGTCCCTCAGGGTCGCGTCCCTCCCTTAGGACCCAGCCTATTTTTGATGTATATTATTGAGCTATGTAATCTCCAACTTAATAACGGAACCATAGTTTCATATGCAGATGACACAGCCTTACTTTTTTCTGCAAAAACAATAGACGAAGCTTATAATTTCGCTCAATCTGGCTTTAGTATTGTGAATGACTGGCTTTTTAATAGTTTTCTGTCCTTGAATACTGATAAAACTATGTATATGATTTTCGCAAGGAACACTTCTACACCATTACTCAATAACACCCCGCTTTATGCACATCACCGCACTTGCACTGATAGCGCACCATGCCTATGCTCAACTATCTCCAAAGCAATGAACATCAAATATCTTGGAATTACTCTCGACGTTACTTCAACTTTTAAGGTCCATATTAATGCACTCTGTAATAGAATTAGAAAACTTATAGTAATATTTAAAAAGTTGAGACAGATATATGACTACGCTTTAATAAAGCAAATCTATCAAGCGCTTGGTCAATCCTTACTGACTTATTGCATAAAATCTTGGGGAGGTGCTGGCATAACCACTATGTTAAAACTGGAACGATCTCAAAGAGCGCTACTTAAAGTAGCTACTGCGCGCTTCCCTACTACCAAACTATATAAACAATGCAAAGTGCTAACTGTGCGCCAGCTCTTTATTCTATTCACTGTTCTAAAACAGCATGCTAGCTTATACTTCAACCCTGATACACTAAACAGGAGGCGAAAGGATATAGTATGTTTGAATACCTATAGTGCAAAATTTTCCATTACAAATAGATTCTTTATATTTTTAGGATCATACTTATATAATAAAATTATTAGATTACTAGTATTATATAACTTAAACAACTTTGAATGCAAGAAAAAACTTCAATCGTGGCTATTAAATCTTACATACACGGAATCAGAGGAATTGCTTAATATAATAAGTTAATATATCCCACCCCACTATCTGTGTTAACTCAACAATTTGTAAAATATTTTAACTATTAGTTAAATATAGTAAGTAATGGTCAAATATCTAACCATTTGTTAAAAAAGTTAAATACTCAGGATTAGAGGGTTAAACAAGATGGCCGCTGGTTATTTGTATAATAACAGCTGTTTCTCACAGCAACCTGAGATGAATTTGTATATAGTTAGATACTTTGATGGCCATAAGCATAAGCCAAGTGTTAGCCTAACATATATATACTCACGACTCAGAGCTAGGGAATTTGAAATTCCTCAGCCACTTTTGGAAGTTGCACGGGGAAAAGATGGTAAAATAAAGGTTGTTGGTGATGGGTCTCCAACCGCATCGCCCAAAAATCCCTTAAAAGCCCCAATACCGTTAGTCACCTCTTACGTACACCATCCGGAAGAAATAGGGTAGTGCTATTCTAAGCCGACACAACACTTATACACTCTAATTTCGACTCCCAGATTGGAGGGTGCCAGGTTTTACAGGAACACATTTAGCACACAGGAAGTACTATTTGTTGGTACATGTCGACGATGACTACATAGTAGATGATTTCGACAGGATCAACAAGTAGTGTGCGCTTTTTCTTGCGCGAAGGACATAGACTTATCAACAGTGGGCACTCAATAACAATCATGGAACACACTGAAAAAAAAAATACCGCCTATCAAAAGAAACAGTACTCTGGATTGTTACTGAAATTGAGAATGATCTTAAGTAGCCCATCCTCAGGTATGTACCTACCCTCTTTCATAAGATTGCCTTTTTTACCAGACTGCAAAGCACAGGGTCATGTGTTTTTGCTGCTAGTATTTGATTCAAAATTTCTAAAAATATGATTTTATTCCAGGAAAAATGCCATCAATCCTTTTGAGCATATACTGCTCATTTTGAGGTTCTACTCCACAGGAAATATGTAACAATGCTCTGGAGATCTCTTTGGAATGTCTAAATCTGCTGTGTGTTAAATCATCCACTGTGTCTCCAGAACAAACAAACATTTACTCACGGCTATAAATCCCTTAACGGGGTAGCCAGAGCTTTGGATTGATAAATTCCTCAGCCACTTTTGGAAGTTGATTGGGGAAAAGATGATAATAATAAACGTTTTTGGTGATGGGTCTCCAACCACATCGCCCAAAAATCACTTAAAAAGCCCCTATACCCTTAGTCGCCTCTTACGATCATCCACGGGTAGAAATGGGGTAGTGCTATTCTAAGCCGACACTACACGGCATTAAACTGAAATATTTTACTGCACTGCCACACAGCAGAAGAGGTCAAAGAAGTAGTGGTTTTTTTTTATTTTCTAGTGAGTTGTAGGTGCTATTGCATCAGTCTATTGACTGCATTCATATTCGCATCATATATCCCGGTAATAAAATCTTAATAAATTAATTTGTATGTATAACAACAAATTTTACAATTCATTAAGCTGGTTGTTGAGGTCGAAACAAGACAACGAGAATCCGCTGATGAGGCCATATGCAATATAGCTCAGAGAGAAAAAGATCGACTTAACCGCATGTCAAGAACTCCTTGGTTAGACATCAGTTTCAACACGGGAACAAGGAATATCCACAATCACCTCATTTACATTTCAACCACTAAAGACTGGGACGTAATAGCAAACTTGGGAAAATTATTAAAAAAGCCCAACATATGTGTAGAAAAATTACATGTATACCTCATCTTCTTGAGTACCTTACTCCCTGCATTAATCGTCAAACACTTAGAGACGTTCTCACAGAAAAAGATAAAGAACTATCTTGTGTGCCGCTCATCAACTTGGAATTCGTGGTAGCGAACAAAGGCAACATGGGTATGAATCTTTTGGCAACAATGCCGAGGGGGGATCTCCAATACTTCCCCAACAAAGCGCAGCACGCGGTGAAACTATCAGAAGAATGGATCCAGTGCCTTCTACGTCTTGTCAAGATGTACCTGATAACGCCAACAGGGGATCAATGGAGTGGGAACAAAGCAACGAATCAACTGCAATACAACAGATTAACACGGAGGTCAACAAAGGAAACGTTAGATTCGGAAGATTTGACAAATTTAATGAACAAAATAAACAGTTGGTGCTGCTACTTTGTGACACAAGAAGTTTTAACGAAGGAGACGCACAAAGAGTTATGTGCAAGTCGCCATCCAATTTACAAAGCACTTTAATGAGAGACTCATAACAGCAGTTACAATATCCAGAATATTGGTATTTTGCGAAAGCGTGGAACAAAGAATCGAACGAGCAAAAAGCTACTACCTTAAGTTAGAACCAGATGCAAATAAAAAAGAGGAAATTGAATACAGTTACAAAAACTTAGAAATGATAATACGAACTAATGGAATAAACATTAGTGAATTCGCTACGATGACAAAACAACACTTCTACATGAAATGTGGAAAAAAATATATTCTTTTATGGACCTCCGAATACAGGAAAAACAATGATAATGGAGAGTCTCGTACAGATGCAGTACTACTTCGAACGCCTAACAGGTTTAACGCCTGGATCATCGTTCAACTTCTAATCGCTATTGCATACAAATACAATTTTATGGATGAGTGCAACTTAACTGAAAACCAGTTTGAACAATGGAAGTTACTGGCTGCTGGACAACCGATGTGTACAGAGGTCAAGTACAAAAATAGACATCAAATTACAAATTGTGTCTTATACACAGCTTCCAATTACAAGATCGATACTTCGAAGACAGTTCAAAAAAAATCCAGAATCCAATAAATTGGAAGCGAGATGTGAAACCATAAGAGCTATTAGAAATGCTCAACAATCATCATTTCATTATAGTTATTCTAATACGCAATTCGATCGAGGGTATCGAAACCATATGTATGAAAGTGAATATGCTGGAAGAGGATATCAAACACTTGATAGTGACTACACTGGCCGAGGGTATGAGAGTAGACTCAATAATAGAGAACCCACAACTACAGGTAACCAACACCGTCAAAATCTACCAGGAACATCCATTTAGAACAAATTCTTGATATTAAATGCCACAGGGCTACCACATTAGCAAAATGCAAGAATTTACTACAAGGTTATCAACTGAAGATGTTAACTATGAACATACGGAGTATTACTAAAAACTTTGATGAATTTATTATTCTTCTGACTCGTTTAAAGCTTGACATAGATATACTAGTGTTAACAGAATGCAGATTGGGCGACTCATCTGTGATTGGCATTATCCCTGGATATACTTACTTCGCTTCGACTCTTAACCACAATCAGAACGGTGGAGTGGTATCCTACGTTAGGGAAACCTGGGCGCCTATCTTTTCAGAACCTCATTGTTCTGAATCCTGCTGTGTTATGATTGAAATCCCAAACGTTGCGACAATAATCTGTATATACCGATCCCCTTCATTTAAGAACACGTCTAATTTCATCACCGGTCTAGATCATATAGTTTCTAAAATTAAAAACTCACCTAACATCGTGGTACTGGGCGGCATAAACATAGATATTCTTCGATCGAGCCCCAGTCATGATCCATCTGAATACTTATGTGCTATCCGTAGTTTAGGGCTGACCCCTGCCATCACTTTGCCCACCAGATCAACCGCATGCTTAGATCATATTAATATCAAAACTAAGTCCAAATCAGTAGGTATTGTTTACGACTCAGCTTTGACAGACCATGACCTAGCTCTGGCGGGTATCTGCCTGAATAAGAGACCAAAACTGCCAATGTCAAGAGAAAGAGTCACCATAAACTTTCCAGGCGTCGCGGAAGATCTGCGTAAAGCGGACTGGTCCAATGTACTTAGTGAACCCGATGCAAACGTTGCTACAAATCTTTTCTTAGACACTGTCTTGGCAAGTATTGACAAACACAAAATGAAGAGAAAAGTCAGTAGATCCCGTCATATCTTGGAACCATGGATGACGCCCGGACTTTTAAGATGCGCAAAACACAAGGACCACCTCCACCTACTGTCCAAATTGCATCCTGACGATATTATCCTCGGAACTTCCTTCAGGAGATATAGAAACTTCTATATAAGCCTGCTTCGTAAAATCAAAGAAGATTACGAGAAAAGGGAATTAACAGATAAATCCAAAAATCCTCGGAAGCTATGGCAATCCATTAAAAAAATATGTCACTTAAAAAAACCCAACGATAACATAGCAACTGAATTAATTGTCCCTAAAATAAATAATGAAAATTCCCTGAACGACTGTAATTCATTCTTTGCTACTATTGGGTCAAAGCTTGCTAATAACTCAATGATAAATAGCAACACCACTGAGGCTCAATTAGTCAAAAAAGTTAAACTCCAAAACAGTCCCTCTTCTTCCTTCTTTTTGACTCCAACGGACGAGCACGAATTGTCCTCCATGATATCTTGCCTTGAGAATGATAGCGCCCCAGGCAAAGACGATATCAGTGGCTTGCTGATCAAACATATCAAATTTGAAATAATAAAGCCACTCACTCACGTCTTCAACCTCAGCCTCATAACAGGTCGCTTCCCCGATACATGGAAAACCGCAGTCGTCTGCCCGATCCATAAATCTGGCTCCAAGCGGGACCCATCTAACTACAGACCGATTTCTCTGCTATGTATTTTCTCTAAACTTCTAGAACGACTAGTGAACAAAAGACTAGTGAACTATCTTGAGTCCAACAATCTCCTTGCTCCCAATCAGTTTGGTTTCAGACGAAACAAATCAACAGTTGACGCCACTAAACTCTTGACTAGCACTATAGTAAAAGCACTGGACTCTGGAAACAAATGCTTAGTAGTGTTTCTGGACCTTTCCAAAGCATTTGACTCCATCTCAATCTTAATTTTGCTCAGGAAACTTGAGTCCCTTGGAGTGCGTGGTGTAGCGCTGGAGTGGTTCAAAAGCTACCTGGAGGACCGTAGTCAAATTACAAAGGTTGGGTCAATCGAGAGTGACCTAGCAACAGTCATTTTTGGAGTCCCACAGGGTAGCATACTGGGTCCTACTCTCTTCTTAGCGTACCTAAACGATTTACTTACTTCTGAACTGGGTACCTCTAAGAAAATTTGCTACGCAGACGACACGGCTCTGGTTTATCAGGGTACCACGAGGGAGTCGGTGAAAGCAGCAACTGAAAGTAGTTTACCAATTGTCCAGCAGTGGTTACAGGACAACTTGCTAACTTTAAACACCGATAAAAGCCAATTCTTATGCTTCTACAAGACCAGCTCTTCAAAACCACTGTCCCTTGACACTGTAAAAATGCACAAGTGTGGTGCGATTACTGATGTCTCCAGTTCATGCAACTGTAGCGTTATCAAAAGGTCTCCCCACGCTAAGTACCTCGGTTTGATACTTGACGAGCGTCTAACTTTTGAAATGCATGTACTCAACCTGGCCAAGAGAATACGTCGACTAATAGGGGTGATGTCACTTCTCCGAGGTGCTGCCGATTTTAAGGTTTTGCGCACAGTTTACTTCGCCTTGTGCCAATCCCTTCTCACATATTGCATTGAAATATGGGGAGGGGCAGCCAAAACATATATGCTAGGACTCGAAAGATCCCAACGCGCATTACTTAAGGTCATGCTTAAAAAACCCCTGAGTTACCCCACGGACCTTCTCTATAAAGAAGCTTCAGTACTAAGAGTAAGGCAATTGTATGTCCAGCAAGTTTGCATTTCCTTACATAAAAGCGTTCTGTCCTCGAAGGAACTAAACCTTCTCAGGTCTTCTCGGGTATACCAGATAGTGGTTCCCGTGGTCGATCGAGGGGATTTCTAAAATTAAAAACTCACCTAACATCGTGGTACTGGGCGGCATAAACATAGATATTCTTCGATCGAGCCCCAGTCATGATCCATCTGAATACTTATGTGCTATCCGTAGTTTAGGGCTGACCCCTGCCATCACTTTGCCCACCAGATCAACCGCATGCTTAGATCATATTAATATCAAAACTAAGTCCAAATCAGTAGGTATTGTTTACGACTCAGCTTTGACAGACCATGACCTAGCTCTGGCGGGTATCTGCCTGAATAAGAGACCAAAACTGCCAATGTCAAGAGAAAGAGTCACCATAAACTTTCCAGGCGTCGCGGAAGATCTGCGTAAAGCGGACTGGTCCAATGTACTTAGTGAACCCGATGCAAACGTTGCTACAAATCTTTTCTTAGACACTGTCTTGGCAAGTATTGACAAACACAAAATGAAGAGAAAAGTCAGTAGATCCCGTCATATCTTGGAACCATGGATGACGCCCGGACTTTTAAGATGCGCAAAACACAAGGACCACCTCCATCAAAAGGTCTCCCCACGCTAAGTACCTCGGTTTGATACTTGACGAGCGTCTAACTTTTGAAATGCATGTACTCAACCTGGCCAAGAGAATACGTCGACTAATAGGGGTGATGTCACTTCTCCGAGGTGCTGCCGATTTTAAGGTTTTGCGCACAGTTTACTTCGCCTTGTGCCAATCCCTTCTCACATATTGCATTGAAATATGGGGAGGGGCAGCCAAAACATATATGCTAGGACTCGAAAGATCCCAACGCGCATTACTTAAGGTCATGCTTAAAAAACCCCTGAGTTACCCCACGGACCTTCTCTATAAAGAAGCTTCAGTACTAAGAGTAAGGCAATTGTATGTCCAGCAAGTTTGCATTTCCTTACATAAAAGCGTTCTGTCCTCGAAGGAACTAAACCTTCTCAGGTCTTCTCGGGTATACCAGATAGTGGTTCCCGTGGTAAAGACTGCCTTTGCCAGGCAAAACGGCCTGACGGCCTTCATATCTATATGCAACAAAATGGCACAAAAAGGTGTCATTCACAAAAATGACTCCATCTACCAATTAAAAAATAAACTGTATAAGTGGCTGCTCGATACAGACTACAACGACACAGAAAGCATATTACATACCTGTATATAATAATAATATATCTATAATGCATATTTATTTTTGAAAAAAGTTTATTCATTTATATATTATTCATTTCTTCATTACTAACCCGACTAACCCCCCTGTAAATATTATGTTGTTTAGTTTTAGAATTGTTTGTTAATTTTTAACCAGTTACTCAATTTTTTCTAATTTTTTTTTCTACCTTAAATAGTATTGTAACATTTAAATTCTACTGTTAACTGGTTTCCCGAAATACAGGCCTAGCCTAGTTTGGGAACCCCTGTAAAATTCAGCATAAATGTAAATGTCTTTTTATCAAATAAACATATTTTTTTTTTATGCACTCAATGGATACAACTGAAGAGGCAAATCACGAATCTGCTAGCCAAGACGACGCTTCGTTGATGTCTGAATTGTTTAATTCACCGTAGATTTTTTGTTAATGTGATTCTATTTCTATGTGCCTTAAATAAATGTGATTCAACTTAATATATTGTTTTCTTACCTGATGGTTATAATGAGCTTTTCTCCCGGGGATATAGACATCCGAAATCGAGTATCCTGGCCACGAATATTTAAATATAGTTTTGTTAATAATTCTTCATACGATTTTACTGACATCCTAGTGTATCCAAAGAACTTATTTTCAAATTTCTTTAGGTTTGAAATAAAAATATTAAACTCTTTGCCGTCATGTCGTGTCACCAATAGAGGATGTATCCAAAATCTATGTTTATTTTTTTGACGATATTTTCTAAGATATAATAAATAAATGACTGCCGCAACTTCCTCAACGTCCATCATGTGCAATATTTCTAGAAGCACTGACGATTGCGGCAGACCACAGTGAGCAAAGACCATACGGTTAGCCGGAATACGACGTGCCATTACGGCTGACAAGTACTACAGAGTATAGGAATAGGAGTAGTACCGTTGCTAAACTCTGATCATTTTCTAGAAAAATCACTATTTGGTTTAATGATTGAAACATAGAAATAGAAACAACTTCATACGGTACAAATATATTAATGGGTCCAAATTTATATCCACAACCAAACTCCTATCATGTGGGATTACAGACGATTAAAAGATCGTGGCAAGGGGCGTTCGGTGTGGGTGGAAGACCAATTGTATCAATGACACATGAAATAACAACACTAGATGACGAAGAAGAAGACCAATCAATAACAAGAGAAACAGCAGGAATAAGACAATCGGGAACTGGTGTGACAATAACAATAAAACTATACCAAATTCCGGGACAAAGGACAATAACAGGAAAAATGACAACAGATGAGAGAGTACAGGTACACAGAGAGAATTTAGAAACGCGTAGAAGATGGATAAGTGAACAAGAAAAATTAGGAACTAGAATAAATATAGAAGAAGGTAAAAACCTACAGTATGGAATCCCCGCAAATCATTTAACAACTCCCAAATAATAGGGATACGTTCCGGTCAGATATGTGTAAGGTTGGATTAGATCAAGCAAGAGCAAACGAATTAATAGAACATTGGAACGCAAATTGGCACGGAGTAGGAAACGCACCAAGCAACGCACCAGTATATGAATTACTTACTTAAAATTACCTACACAACTACATTAAATTTAAATTTGGCATTTAAAATAAAAATAAAATTACATTGTTTTAATTATAAAAAACCCCGAACATTTAAACATAATTACATACACCACTATTGATAAAGTCAACACTTAATTATAGAATGAAATTTAAATTACCAGCAGACATCATTGACATCAATTTTAAATGGCACAGCGAAAATTTCACTAACCGTAAACGATGCGCGGTTCCTTATGATCGCAAAAAATGGACCCCAAACTTTCCATCGAGTCCAAACCAGTTTTCTTAATTGGCGAACTGGCTCTCTCGTCGGCATCGTCTTCCAGACAACCTTTAAACAGGTCATAATGCAAAACCGGCCACATTATTTTACAAAATTTTTACTTAAATTTCACCACTTTGTGGGAAATCTAAAGTACAGTTGGTCAACCCTTTTGGTTCATGGTGGTTGATAGTTAAAAAACAAACACCTTATAATCATTCAAAATATTTTGGTAAGAGCTTACCACCGCTGAAACCTGACAACCAAATTATGGAAAGTGAATACGACTATTTTCATACTAACAACCAGTAATATCATAGTTAAATGGAAGACTTAGTTGTAACCAACTATCAGAACAATCAAAGGGACAATATGGCATATGTTAAACATAGCCATTTTTGATACAGCCACTATAATGAGTATCAATTCAACAAAACCTAACACAACTGTTGATTATCATATTGATTGTTGTATATATCTAAATAATTTACCACGGAGGTGTTCACTGAACTGTAAGAAAAGCATTCAGAACAACTGACAATGAGAAACAGAGAGAAGCAACTAAAGAAACACTAAGGGCCAGTTTTTTGATCCGTGGTTAACTCTAAGTGGTTAACATTATAGTAAGTAATGGTCAAATATCAAACCATTTGTTAAAAAAGTTAAATACTCAGGATTAGAGGGCTAAACAAGATGGCCGCTGGTTATTTGTATAATAACAACAGAAACCTGAGATGAATTTGAACATAGTTATATACTTTGATGTTGAAAGTTCGTCAAAAGAAGAAGATGATGAGATAATATTAGAATATGTGTTGATGAGAAGGCCAAAAATATTTAGGCCACGTTATCCGCCATTACAAACCTGGGATGATGTAGATTTTTGTCATCATTACGTTACCAAAAAAAGGAAACAATCAGCTCTCTCTTTTTTGGATGTACGTTTCGTACTGCATATCACGACCTGCTTCTGGAACAATCTTATTTTGTTTCTAATAGTTTAATTTACACGTTAAGTAGTATCCATAGATAATTAGTATATCATATAAAATCAAACAATCAGATCTTCTGGATAACTTCAATGTATTTTAATTTCTGTATTATCTTATCGATTCCTAGTACAATAATGGCTCTCTCTCTCTCAAACTACAACTATAATAACTATAGTAATTCTAAAAAATCACCAGATATTTAAAAACTGGTGTGAATGGTATTACTGCCATTTACCGAATGCGCGCTGTTCGAATACCTTCCCACACCAAAGTTTGGGAAGGGACCGAACAGCCAATCAGAACAGTTTCCTGTTTGCGTAGAACACTTACAACCAAGAGATTCTTGACTACACTATAAATTCATTACTTATTAAATTTACTCTTATAATAATCATAACACGCATTGTATTTATGTGACTAAATAATTATAAAGTTATTTATGACATATCAATATGTTATAACTATTATTATTCTATGTTTTGTATCTAGTATTAGGTTTTACAATGATTTCCTTACAAACTCTTAAAATAATACTTAGAAGATTTTCATATCTTAAATAATTATTCTTATGAATTAACTTGACAATAATAACTTAACAATATTTATATAATAACATTTATCAGTATCTGCTTTTCAGAAATAATAATATGAACGGAAACGACGAGTCAATAAAGAGTCTTACAATCGTTTCGTTCCAAAAACTTCTTTAAAGAATCTATCAAATTGACGAGAGGAATTACTAAAATTAGTTGTTTCAAGAATTACTGGCAAATATTTCGTAACAACAGAATGTGTAGTCTAACAACTCGGCCATCCTAACATAGAGTACGTCCTCGTACGTAATTGCTTTACTCGCGCATGTTAGCTAAGTTTCTTTCATGTCAATTCTTATTTTATATATTATGTTAATTTTATCCTAATTTTACCATCATGCAGAATCACTTTGCACCGATTATAAATAAAAATAAAATAATATTAACATTTATTCCAAACTAAAAAGATAAATCTTTGTTTTTTGAACGCCAAATTGCAACTTAATACTAAGTTTACCTCGAATTCGGAAGGTGAATTGCTGAGAGAAGAACCCGTATGAAACTCTTCAACAAACATCTTTTATTACATCCATTACAATTTTGGTGTTAGCCCGGAAACATCCTGCACAGCGCCCGGATGACACCAAGCCATTTTATCAATAATTTAATCATTTGCATTATAATAGGCTTTCGAACTAAGATATATTTTGCTTCGCGTGTAAAAATGGAGTGAATTTAACTTTATTTTACGCCATTTGATTCAGTCCGCGATCGATCGTTATCGGTGACGGAGAAAATTGTAAAAAAAAATAATGACCGATTGTGGTGTATTGAGCTGCAGAAACTAAACAAATAAAGCAGGGTGAAATAATGGAAAGATTTCCTTTCATAGGTAAGTCACTTTACTATGTGGTTTTATTGCAAAATCAATTTTTTTATCTTCAGTGTGGTTTCACATTGAAAAAACTTTTAACTGAGTGTATATCGCATAATTTATAATACATTGCCGCTTTTAGTAACAAAGCTTTGTAATGAGCATTACAATTAAAGATATTTTCACTTTTTAATCGGCTTCGTAGTACGGTGGTTATTGTAATTTTTCTGTTAATTAAAGCAAATACATGTACAGTTAGTTGTATTTGATTCCAATTCTAATCGATTCCGGGAACAGAGAAATGATAAATATTCGCGATGGGTGTCCTATGTGTCTAAAGTTTGAACTGTATGAATGTTATATTGTTACAATAACATAATATTCGTATGAGTCAGTATATATGGGCTTCTAAATACATGTGCCAAATTTTATGTATATATTTGTCCACGGATATTATAGACATAGGCCACGAATTAGATATCTTTCAACTTAAGACACTATAGTAATTTTTATCAAAATCGGTTAAGTAGCTTTCACGATACGGACTTTTACGTTTTTTTGAACAAATGAACGACCGTTTTGTTCCAATCACCAGCACCAAAATGAATATATTTTGTAGTCTGAATATTATTATTTTCTTTATCTTTTTTTTCTTCTACTTTTGTTTCGAATATATTAATAGGTAATTATATTTAATTACAGGTTTCCAAATAGTCCCAAAGTAAAAAAAAAATGGATTGGACACATCATAGTCGGATTTTTTTAAATGTAACTGTATATTAAAAAACTCAACCTTTTTTTCAGAGATTATTGTATTGATTTCAATAAAGAAAGTGTTCCAATTATGTTGCTTTCTTATTTTACTCATAGAAAATTTAACAGAGTATAATACCTTTATGCCTTTTGTAAACCTTTTCTAACTAGTGATTGTAACAAATACCTAATCAACCAAAACATAATTTAAAAAATATTATTAATTTATCAATTTACCAACAAAACTTAAAATTATTTATTTGTTTCTTTCCAAGTAGGACCTTAATTTGTAACATCGAATAGAATCAGAGACATAATTTTAATTAATTTTTAGGACTTTCCTTTCATTTGTCAGTCTTGTCATTGTTGGGTTGTTGACTTTTATTTGATTTATAATTGGAACAGTCAATTAGTATATGGCCTAATCGATGACACCCAGAACATTTGAGAATGGGTTTAGGGCACTTGAAACTCACATGACCTTCAGTGCCACAGTTGAAACATCTTATAGAGTCATTAGAGGAGTTTGTCACTTTTGAAAAGTCGGGGGAGCTATATTGGGAATGTTTTGTTTTATCATTGCCTGAATTATTATCTCTAGGTGTCACCGGTTTAACCCCTTTCAGGTATTTTAACAATTGTTCCGGGGAAACGTAATTTCCAGACTGCGCGCCTAATTTTATACCACGGTCGTCTATGCCACCGATTAGACAGTCTACGGCCCGCCTACCAACTATTTGGCATCGATTTAAAAGATTTATTTTTGAATAATAGTACTGCTCGAGGGGCTCTCCATATTTTACTTTTACAGACAGCATTTCAGCCAAAAGATCGCAATAGTTATCTCTATATGGGAATAACTCTATTAATTTATTTTTCCATTCAATCCAAGTAAAGCGTACACTAGGTAAGTTTTCATACCAAGTTTTTGCCAGCCCAATCAATTTTGGCAGTGCGTAATGTACTGTCTCCTTTTCGTTCCATTCATAGATATCAGCGCATTCCTCTACCTTAGTCAGCCAAGTCAAAATTGTTTGTGTCTTGGACAGCGGATCAAATTCTGGAATGACATTATTTAGGGAATGCGGCTTATGACTGTTTGACCTATTCACATCTTTAAAAGCTTTTATGAATTGCATAAACATGTTAGTATTATTAGCTTGATCACTATATGAGTCTCTGTAATACCTCGACCGACGGCTGCGAGATCCAAACCCTGACCCTGATCCACGCGGTGAAGGAGTTTTCGACCTACGACTGCAAACTTGAGATAACCCTCGTTTATCTTTTTGTAATGTGCGCGACCGCTCGCGCGATCGATCACATGACCGTCCACGTGACGGCCCAGCTGTTTGCCCCGGTGATCTTCCCCGAGACCGAGTACGCAAAAAATAACGACCGCGTAAAGATCTAGGCCAGTGTTTAGTTTTATGACCGCAATTCGAGACCCGCGAAACCAATACAGGACTTCGTGATCTTGTGCGGTCAGATGCTCCGCCGATCGAGCCATTACTGGGACTACCTTGCCGTTGCCGGCACTCGCGTTCTTTTAAATATCGTTGATTATCATGTAGCCTACGACTGTGTTCGTATTCGTCACCATGCCGTGGCATGTAGTTCCGGTTGACACGTTCAAATTCAAAGCGCAACTGCTCGGCCCTCGTAATTCCTTCAAAATCATTGCGCGAGGTACCGGGCGCGTCGTTTAAGTTCTGTGATCTCTGATGAGCATGATCATTCACGTCACCACCAGAAATTACAGTCGTCCGAGGCCTCGAAAATCTATCAGTATCATTGCGCGAGGCACTCGGAACTTCACTCGTATTTTGAGATTCACTATTCATTCTACCAGTCAAAAAGACCGGCTCACCAGGTTCAAAAATCGATGCTGATCCTTGTCTCACTGCGCAGCATCCACTCCTATGCTCGCGTGTAGCAGGATCTTGCGGTTGCTTCAACACCAAAGAGCGGGAGCGATGTGGTTCAGAGTCATCCCTGGAGTCATCCATCTCAACCTCGTATTGTCTGGAACTTACCATTATGGTATTAGTAAATAATTAAAGATCAATTATAACCATCACGATTTCGATTGATGGAATTTTCATTTCAGTCTAACAAATATTTTTATTGTTTATAAATAATATCCTGCAAAATTGAAGCATGTAAGAAAATTTGTGAAGCATTAATATAAGCATTGCTCTTTAATTCGCTTAACATAAACGGAAATATAAAGAAAGTGCCTTTAATATGAACAGGGAGATATATCCAATAATAAAATAAAATAATAAAATAATATTATGTAAGTAGATAATAATATAGTAAAGTATGATGAAAACTAGAATATGTACCATAACCTTTCACTATCGTAAGCTACGCACACATCTAAATTAAAATATAAACCTAAATATGTTTTCTCATAAATAAAAGATGCTATCAAAGGAAAGAAAAATCTCGACACTGGCGGAAAATTCGGAGGTAGGAAATGCAAACACTACTTCAACGTGTAAAAAAGAAACAAAGGATAGAGAAATTTCGCGCTGGATGCCAACTGACACTGTAGCTCAGTTGGCAGAGCGACGGGGGCGTATACCCGAAGGTCGCGGGTTCGAAACCCGCCAGTGTCGAAACCCCTCCCCCCCCCAACAACATCCCCCATCCATGAGTAATAATCCCCACATGAGGAATTCATGTCAAAAAACATTAAACTAAATATGTTTTATTTGACTCCACAAAAATATAGACTTATGGAAAACCTTTATTATCTCAGAAACGGTATATCCTGGCTCAAAAATAACCAAAAATTAGCCCCCTCTGCCACCCCCATCGCGGTGGTATGAATCCCAATTACCCATGGGGACAACCCCATTGAAAGCACTATAAAATTCCATCACATTATGACCAGTCTATATTGCTGGCAAAAGAGTTCTACAGTGAACAGCAATACAACCTTCATAGCAAAGATGTATTCATTGAGTACACCTTCAAAGGTAGGGAGCTAAAACTTCTAATATTATTTTAGAGAAAATGTTACTACTATAAATTTTTAACTACTATTATAGTTATTTGCTCAGTACTACAGCTATCGCTAGAATGTGTAATTTCAATGTAGTCATACAATACTATATATTTTTGCTATAATCTAACAAAAAAAACATGAGTTTTCCAACTCCAACACAGGTTAGGCTTAGGTTAGGTAACATAATGTAATCCCAAACAAAATCTTTGAAATAATTTAAATTGTATTGTGCATGCAGATCAGAATAAAAAGGAAATTTAGGCCGTAGCGTTACTTACGTTTATAGGCGTGGAAAAAATCACCAGTTCTGAACTATAAAATCAAACAATCAGATCTTCTGGATAACTTCAATGTATTTTAATTTCTGTATTATCTTATCGATTCCTAGTACAATAATGGCTCTCTCTCTCTCAAACTACAACTATAATAACTATAGTAATTCTAAAAAATCACCAGATATTTAAAAACTGGTGTGAATGGTATTACTGCCATTTACCGAATGCGCGCTGTTCGAATACCTTCCCACACCAAAGTTTGGGAAGGGACCGAACAGCCAATCAGAACAGTTTCCTGTTTGCGTAGAACACTTACAACCAAGAGATTCTTGACTACACTATAAATTCATTACTTATTAAATTTACTCTTATAATAATCATAACACGCATTGTATTTATGTGACTAAATAATTATAAAGTTATTTATGACATATCAATATGTTATAACTATTATTATTCTATGTTTTGTATCTAGTATTAGGTTTTACAATGATTTCCTTACAAACTCTTAAAATAATACTTAGAAGATTTTCATATCTTAAATAATTATTCTTATGAATTAACTTGACAATAATAACTTAACAATATTTATATAATAACATTTATCAGTATCTGCTTTTCAGAAATAATAATATGAACGGAAACGACGAGTCAATAAAGAGTCTTACAATCGTTTCGTTCCAAAAACTTCTTTAAAGAATCTATCAAATTGACGAGAGGAATTACTAAAATTAGTTGTTTCAAGAATTACTGGCAAATATTTCGTAACAACAGAATGTGTAGTCTAACAATCATTATTATTAGATGGCCATAAGCATAAGGCAAGTGTTAGCCGTACTAACACTTATTTTTAAATTGGAGGGTGCCCAGGTATTTACAGGAACACATTCAGCACACAGGAAGTATGTGGCGTACTTAGATTTATATTTTAGAATTCGTTATAGTTATTCATAGTGATTAAATAATGTTACTAACATAAATCTAAGTTCTCATATACTAACATTCATACACACACACACACACACACACACACACACACACATATTTATAAATAATGTTTTTATTAATAATGTTAAATTTATATTGTATTTAAATATTTGTTAAATAATTTTATCGCTATTAAAACCATTGTAAAATGGGCACAGTGTAGATCCGCCGTAAACTGGATTCAGCGGCCCATGCGCCGGCCGCGGTGAATCATCTGGCCACCTGCGCTGTGTTCGAATGAGAACAATAGAAGACGACCAGTGCAAAATTTGTATTGACGCGGAGCGCACGATATTCGCTTACATAATTTTTCGCGTGCTTACTTAATTCTTTCGCTTTTATTGTTACAATATTAATTCGCTATCATGATTCCTTCTTATGTGACTATCTCTTGTGCTTGTGCTCATTAATTCTGTGTGTAATAAACTATTTAGTGAATCACGGATTTTATTCCCGCGCCTTACCCATTCACCGGACCTAGCCGTGAGTATACACAAAGTGCATCGAGAGACCTTATATAATAAATTAGCGTAACTGACTACTCCATCGCGCTAAACTGGTGACCACCCGACTAGTGAACATTAAAAATGAGTGATAGTGACGATTCAGTGCGCACGGCCCACGAACCAACGCCCGGTAGACAAGATGGCGCATCGCGCGCAGGGCGCGTTTCCACTGCACCGTCTACTTCGGACGTATATCGTGTCGGCGTAAAGATGCCTCCGTTTTGGGTTGACAAACCTGCACTTTGGTTCGCGCAAGTGGAGGGTCAATTTGCTATCGCGAATATTACAACTGATAACACGAAGTTTTACCACGTGATCGCACAGTTGGACCCACATCACGCAGCCGAAGTGGAAGATATTATTATATCCCCACCACCCACAGGCAAATATGAGAAGCTGAAGAATGAGCTTATTAAGCGACTGTCTGCATCACGTGAGCGAAAAGTGAAACAGTTGCTCACACATGAGGAGCTTGGTGACCGGAAGCCGTCCCAGTTCCTCCGCCACCTGCTTCAACTTGCCGGTCCTGGTGTGCCCGAAGATTTTATCAGGACAATATGGTCCAGCCGACTTCCTGGTAGCACGCAGGCCATCATTGCCTCGCAGGCCACCTTGCCATTGGAAGCCCTAGCAGACCTGGCAGACCGCGTGCACGACATCGCGCCACCAACACCGCAAGTTGCAGCTGCTTCTTCCCCCTCTGGATTTGCCGAGACATTTAGTGTCATGGCGAAGCAAATTGCTGAACTGACGCGCCAAGTCAGTGCGCTGTCAGCGGAAGTACGTAGTGGCCGATCTCGAGGTCGTGGCAAGTCACATGATCGCCATCGACGCGACAACTCACGGTCTTCCACGCGATCTCAGTCCAGCCATCGCCGGTATCCTGTGTGCTGGTACCATTCACGGTTTGGTAGCAATGCTACAAAGTGCGTCCGTCCGTGCGACTATCGGTCGGAAAACTCGACGGGCAGTCAGTAATGGCGACAAGCGATTGCCCTTTATCATCTGGTCGCCTCTTCGTCTCGGACCGCAGGTCGAAGCGCCAATTCCTGGTCGACACCGGAAGTGATGTCTGCGTCTTCCCAAGGTCTGCTCTCCGTGAACGCCGCGAGAAGACCGGATATCAATTGTGTGCAGCTAACGGTACACAGTGGGCTGGAATTCGCGTTTCATAGACATTCAAGTAAATTTTTTTAAGTGACGCTTTTTTTGCTTGTATGCGATAGAGAATACCTGCAATATGCATTATATAATGAACTTTCAGGTTTATAAACGTAAACAGCGCAGTCAGAATTTTTTTCGAAAAAAATTGTATGGCGCTAGCATAACAAATGATGATATCTCCATAATCGCACAATTGCGCCTAATATCCTCCTAGGTTATTAATATAGACATTATTTAAGATTTTTTGACATACTTCATGCCACGGTCAAACGTGCGTTTTTTTTTTTAAAAATATTTTTGTTTATTTTTCGTTTTTAATTAATATCAAGCATTACATGGGTGTATATAGACTTTACATTTACGCAAAATAATTGAATGAAATATAAAAAAAGGGAAATTTGCTTAAAAACTCATTAGCTGGATGGAATCAGAAAAGGTTATTATCTAATGATCCTCAAAATCCCCAATTAAATTAAGGAAATTATAGTTTGTTAATGACAATATTTTAACTAGCTACCGTCTTTTTGAATACCATATCTATTAAATCATTGGGTTCTCATTAGTAAGCAAATAAGAGGGTAGTTAGTAAATAACTTGTTCGGGCACAGACTTTTAAGTCGTTCGCAATAAATAGAAGTACACTAAAAAAAAATCATTTAGTAATCATTCTTCAATCATTGAAAGTACAAACATCATGGCAAGCATCGCAACAAACTTGGATTTGTTCGTTATTTTGAAAAATGCTGACAAACTCAGTAACTTTAATTTTTTGTTTCAAACCGTGCGCTCTCGTTTAAACAACAGTGTATCTGAAGAAGATTGTGTGACTTTAAAAGAATTTTGCCGGAGATTCACTAGGGCTGCACAGAAACGATATGAATCAACACAACGGAAATATGGGAGATTCCGAACTGATTACGAAAGTTGGCTTGAAGCTGATGTTGATTGGCCGAGTTGCTTAAAAGAAAATATGAAATCAATTACTCAGAATGAGGGAAGTCCTATAGTGCCAATTTTGGAGCCATCACCAAGTTCTAACGTTACTATTTTGGAGTCATCATCAAGCGTTACTGGTTCTCTTTTGGAGCCATCTACATCATCCATTGGAACAATGACGAAAAGAAAAATATCAAATCGTAAACCTTTTGAAGACTTGGGAACAAAACAGAAAAAGAGGCGGAGTGGAGACCTGACTGACAAAGATTCCAGTGAGCTCGTATTTGCCACTATTTCTAAGTTGAAAGATGAAGGCCAAAACAGAATTGCATCTGTGATTGAATATATGGTGAAACACCCAGAATCAATCAAAGATCTTCAAGATTTAATTACAAAACCAACCAGTAAAGAAACGTTTTCACCCCAAAAAGCACTTGGTTTACTAATATCTCTGAAATTATCAAAATGGCAATATATAACTTTGCGAGAATCAGCAATTCGAGAAGGCCTTAAGCACTTGTACCCTTCGTATTACTGCGTGCAAAAAGAGAAGAATGTGTGCTTTCCACCTGAACCGAAAAATTCAATTACGGTGACAGATTCCTCAGCAAAAATTTCACTGCAAGCTTTGCTAGATCTGACAGCAAAAAGAATAATTGAATCTTTGCCTGAAAGTATACAAAATAAAGAACTTATTTTAATATCAAAATATGGTTTCGACGGAGCATCCAGCCAAAGCAGATATAAACAGAAGATGGATTCTACACAAGATGACTCTAGTATATTCATGACTTCGTTATCACCACTGAAAATGACGTGTGAAGACATCACAGTTTGGGAGAACCCGAAACCTTGCTCAGCAGCGTATTGTCGTCCAGTACAGTTCACCTTTGTTAAAGAAAGTGAAACAGTGGTGAAGGAAGAAAATGAAAGAGTCAAAGCTGAGATATCAGCTCTCCAACCATCAGTTTTTGATAGCAATATGGTGAGTCATAAACTTATGCTCACCATGGTTGATGCTAAAATAAAAACATACCTCTCTCCTAACGTAAGAGCGAATGCAGCGTGCTACATTTGTTTGGCGAAACCTTCGGACATGAACAACTTGGAAGAAGTAAAAAAAAAGTCTACAGAAGATGACTTGATGGAGCTCGGACTTTCTTCACTACATGCGCGCATAAACATGATGGAATGTCTTTTGCATATCGCATATAAATTGGATATTAAGAAGTGGTCTGCTAGAAAAGAAAGTGAGAAAGCCGCAGTGGCTGCAAGAAAGAAAACTATCCAAGACAGGTTCAAAACGGAACTCAACCTATTAATCGATATAGTAAAACAAGGTTATGGCACAACTAACGACGGCAACACTGCACGACGATTCTTTGAATTTCCTGAAAAGACTGCGGCTATCACTGGACTAGATGAAGATCTGATCCGAAGATTTGCTGTAATTTTGCAAGCCATAACTTCAGGTCAGTCCATCAATGTTTCGAAATTTAAAGAATATGCGTACATAACTGCTGAAAAGTATGTTAAATTATACAACTGGTACTACATGTCATCAACAGTGCACACGATACTGCTTCATGGAGCCGAAATTATCGCTTGTAATGCAATAGTACCGATTGGGAGTTTATCTGAAGAGGCTTCAGAAGCGAGGAACAAAGACTTCAGAAGATTCAGAGAACATCACTCACGTAAGAATAGCAGAGTGAGTTCCAATGAAGATATTTTTAATTTCCTTCTTCTTTCGTCCGATCCGCTTATTTCAGCAGTAAGACCAACAATGGATGCAAAGAAAAAGAAACATTTGTTTGCTGAAACATTAGATCTGCTCAATCTTCAAACACCTGAATTCGAGTTTAGGGATATTGCTGAAATAAACTCTGACTCTGAGTTCGACTCTGAAGATAGTGATTCAGAATAGGCGACATTTTAAATTAATAACTTCATCGTTTTATTAAATTGTATCATATATATATATATATATATATATATATATATTTTCATTATATTTATTAAGTTCATTAAATTTAAGTCGTTATATGTAAATGTTTCTAAGATACAAATATAAGTATAAAGAATAAATATATTAAGCCTTTTTTATGGTTTTTACTGAATTTCGGTTTCTAATATTGCACACAATTATTTTGGGTAAATGTCCAGTCTATATACACCCATGTAATGCTTGATATTAATTAAAAACGAAAAAATAAACAAAAATATTTTTTAAAAAAAAAACGCACGTTTGACCGTGGCATGAAGTATGTCAAAAAATCCTAAATAATGTCTTTATTAATAACCTAGGAGGATATTAGGCGCAATTGTGCGATTATGGAGATATCATCATTTGTTATGCTTGCGCCATACAATTTTTTTCGAAAAAAAATCTGACTGCGCTGTTTACGTTTATAAACCTGAAAGTTCATTATATAATGCATATTGCAGGTATTCTCTATCGCATACAAGCAAAAAAAGCGTCACTTAAAAAAATTTACTTGAATGTCTATGAAACGCGAATTCCAGCCCACTGTGCGGTACCGCAATAGAGACATTTGGGTATGCCCACTTAGTTTTAGATTTAGGATTAAGGCGTGATTTCGAATGGCGTTTTATCGTAGCTGATGTTACGAAAGCCATTATTGGCGTTGATTTTTTATCATTTTTTAATTTAATTTAACCAACGCCTCATCGATAACTATACCAGTTTATCAATATCAGCTGCCAATGTTAAACGCAATGACTCTGTTTTATCTGTAAAACTTGTGAGTGGTGAATCTCAGTACCACAATATTTTAAAAAACTTTACTGAGATTACTCGCCCGTCTGGTAAGGTTAGATTGGTGAAACATGACACCGTACACCACATCCGCACCACCCCAGGACCCCCAGTTTCTTGTTCCCCACGACGATTAGCCCCCGACAAACTGAAAATTGCGAAACAAGAATTTCAATCAATGTTGGACACGGGCACTGCACGTCCGTCCGAGAGTCCCTGGTCGTCTCCCCTGCACCTTGCCCCTAAAAAGGACAATGGTTGGAGACCTTGCGGCGACTACCGACAGTTAAACGCACGAACAATCCCCGATAGATACCCCATTCGTCACATCCACGACTTTACGCACAGTATTGCTGGATGTACGATCTTTTCTACAATAGATCTCGTGAAGGCGTACAACCAAGTCCCCGTCAGCAGCACAGATATTCCCAAAACGACCATTACCACTCCCTTCGGCCTCTTTGAATTTCCGTTCATGACGTTCGGACTTCGTAACGCTGGACAAACGTTTCAAAGATTGGTCGATGAAATGACTAGAGGGCTTGAATTCTGCTACTGTTACATCGACGATTTCCTAGTGTTCTCAGCAGACGAGGAGCAGCATCAGGACCACCTACGTCAGCTCTTTACCAGGATGCAGCAGTACGGAATGCTTATCAACCCCTCAAAATGTGTTTTCGGCGCCAAAGAGGTAACATTTCTTGGTTATCACATTTCCTCTGCAGGAACAAGGCCTCTCGATAGCAAAGTACAAGCTATCCTGGACTTCCCACCCCCCAAAACTGTCAAGGAACTAAGACGTTTCCTTGGAATGATTAATTTTTACAGGCGTTTCATTCCCCACGCAGCTGAAATCCAATCAGCCCTCAACTCACTTTTGGTTGGTTCGGTCAAAGGTTCTCACCCCATATGTCTTTCCGGTGATTCCCTCACGTCCTTTGAAGAATGCAAGAAGAGCTTATCTAACGCCACTCTTCTATGCCACCCTGACTGCGAGTCAAAACTCGCCTTAGTCACTGATGCTTCGGACGTTGCTATGGGAGCCGTACTTCAACAATTCAAAGGGAACACATGGCAACCTCTAGCATTCTTCTCTCGCAAGTTGAGTCCATCACAACGGAAGTACTCTCCGTATGATAGGGAACTCCTTGCCATATACGAATCCGTAAAATACTTTAGGCATATGCTAGAGGCCCGCCACTTTATAATTTTTACAGACCACAAACCACTTAGTTTCGCCTTCCATGAACGAAAACACAACTGCTCTCCTCGTCAGTTTAGATAATTGGATTTGATAGCACAGTTCACGACCGACATACGTCATATTTCCGGTAAGGAAAACATCGTGGCTGACACCCTGTCCCGCACCGAAGAGTTGCAAAAACCTGTCGATCTCACTTTATTGGGGGAAGCCCAAGAGACCGATTTAGAAATACCCACTTTATTGCAATCGGATAACTCTCTGCAACTCAAAAAGATTCCCATCGCAGGTAGCCGTGTCCCTCTATACTGTGATGTCAGCACACCGACATCCCGACCTTTTGTGCCCAAACCACTGCGCAAACAAGTTTTTGACAGCTTACACTGTTTAAGTCACCCAGGCTCCAACGTCTCAGCAAAATTGGTTGCCGAGCGATTTGTTTGGCCTGGAGTTCGCAGTGATTGCCGTCAATGGACTCGATCCTGTATTGAGTGTCAACGTGCCAAGGTCAATCATCACGTATCCGCACCTTTAGGTACTTACGATTTACCCCGCTCACGTTTCCAGGTCATACACATCGATCTTGTTGGACCCCTCCCCATTGCACAAGGCTTTAGGTACTGCCTTACCGCGGTAGATAGGTTTACCAGATGGCCCGAAGTAGTACCACTAGCTGACATAACTGCTGAAACTGTCGCGAAAGCCCTACTTTCTTGCTGGATAGCTAGGTTTGGCTGCCCCTCCACCATTGTCACTGATCGAGGTAGGCAATTTGAGTCCGCCCTTTTTCAGTCTCTATCGAAATTGGTAGGTTTCCAGCACAAGACAACTACGGCATACCACCCGGCCTGCAATGGCCTTGTGGAACGCTTCCATCGACAGCTGAAAGCAGCTATCATGTGCCACCCAGGTGATACGTGGATAGAAGCACTACCCCTAGTTCTTTTAGGTATTAGGTCAGCTTTTAAGGAAGACCTTAAATCATCCTCTGCTGAACTTGTTTACGGGGAACCTCTTAAGCTCCCCAGTGAATTTTTTGTATCACGTGACATTGGTACCACTGACATAACAGATTTTACCGCACGTCTGCACTCATTCGTAAACAAGTTACAGCCTGTACCAGCTTCCCGCCATTGCAAGAACAAAACTTTTATTTACAAGGACCTAATGACCTCTGAATATGTGTTTGTTAGACAAGATGCCTTGCGCAGCTCTCTTCAACCACCATATTCAGGTCCCTTTAGAGTCATTGAAAAATCCGACAAATTTTTCAAAATATTAAGTAAGGGAAAACATGTGACAGTATCAATCGACCGTCTTAA
Organism: Bedellia somnulentella; assembly: GCA_963576735.1. Classification (NCBI taxonomy): domain Eukaryota; kingdom Metazoa; phylum Arthropoda; class Insecta; order Lepidoptera; family Bedelliidae; genus Bedellia; species Bedellia somnulentella. The sequence continues at coordinate 3,073,310 of OY755195.1, forward strand.
ACCGGCCTATGTACTGTCCGACTTTCAACCCCCACCACTTAAAACACTACCCCCGCCACCTAATACACCACCCCCAACCCTTAGTGCTGTACCACCGAAATCGGCTATGAAACAGTTACCCAAAGACCCCGTTAAATTTACACGGTCAGGCCGTAGAGTTAGGTTCCCTGACTATTATCGCCCGTAGGCTCGGTCTCTGGGGGGGAGTGATGTGGCGTACTTAGATTTATATTTTAGAATTCGTTATAGTTATTCATAGTGATTAAATAATGTTACTAACATAAATCTAAGTTCTCACATACTAACATTCATACACACACACACACACACACACACACACATATTTATAAATAATGTTTTTATTAATAATGTTAAATTTATATTGTATTTAAATATTTGTTAAATAATTTTATCGCTATTAAAACCATTGTAAAATGGGCACAGTGTAGATCCGCCGTAAACTGGATTCAGCGGCCCATGCGCCGGCCGCGGTGAATCATCTGGCCACCTGCGCTGTGTTCGAATGAGAACAATAGAAGACGACCAGTGCAAAATTTGTATTGACGCGGAGCGCACGATATTCGCTTACATAATTTTTCGCGTGCTTACTTAATTCTTTCGCTTTTATTGTTACAATATTAATTCGCTATCATGATTCCTTCTTATGTGACTATCTCTTGTGCTTGTGCTCATTAATTCTGTGTGTAATAAACTATTTAGTGAATCACGGATTTTATTCACGCGCCTTACCCATTCACCGGACCTAGCCGTGAGTATACACAAAGTGCATCGAGAGACCTTATATAATAAATTAGCGTAACTGACTACTCCATCGCGCTAAAAGTACTATTTGTGGGTACATGTCGACGGTGACTACATAGTAGATGATTTCGACAGGATCAAGAAGATAGTGGAAAATTTGGTTCTTGCACCCGTAGTGCGCGCTTTTTCTTGCGCGGTGGACATAGACTTATCAACAGTGGGCACTCCATAACAATCATGGAACACACTAAAAAAAACCGCTTCTACTCCACAGGAAATATGTAACAATGCTCTGGAGATCTCTTTGGAATGTCTAAATCTGCTGTGTGTAAAATCATCCACTGTGTCTCCAGAACAATATGCATTAAACTGAAATATTTTACTGCACTGCCACACAGCAGAAGAGGTCAAAGAAGTAGTGGTTTTTTTTTATTTTCTAGTTAGTTGTAGGTGCTATTGCATCAGTCTATTGACTGCATTCATATTCGCATCATAAGTCCCGGTAATAAAATCTTTATAAATTAATTTGTATGAATAACAACAAATTTTACAATTCATTAAGCTGGTTGTTGAGGTCGAAACAACACAACGAGAATCCGCTGATGAGGCCATATGCAACGTTGCTTAGAGAGGAAAAGATGGACTTAACCGCATGTCAAGAACTCCTTGGAAAGTCATCAGTTTCCACACGGGAACAAGGAATGACCACTATCACCTCATTTACATTTCAAACACTAAAGACTGTGCACGTTATAGCAAACTTGGAAAAATTATTAAAACAGCCCAACATATGTGTAGAAAAATTACATGTATACCTCATCTTCTTGAGTACCTTACTCCCTGCATTAATCGTCAAACACTTAGAGACGTTCTCACAGAAAAAGATAAAGAACTATCTTATGTGCCGCTCATCAACTTGGAATTCCTGGTAGCGAACAAAGGCAACATGGGTATGAAACTTTTGGCAACAATGCCGAAGGGGGAACTGCAATACTTCCCCACCAAGGCGCAGCACAAGGTGAAACTATCAGAAGAATGGATCCAATGCCTTCTACGTCCCGTCAAGATGTACCTGATAACGCCAACAGGGGATCAATGGAGTGTGAACAAAGCAACGAATCAACTGCAATACAACAGATCAACGCTGAGGTCAACAGAGGAAACGTTAGATCCGGAAGATTTGACAAATTTAATGAACAAAATAAAGAGTTGGTGCTGCCACTTTGTGACACAAGAAGTTTTAACGAAGGAGACGCACAAAGAGTTATGTGCAAGTCGCCATCCAATTTACAAAGCACTTTAATGAGAGACTCATAACAGCAGTTACAATATCCAGAATATTGGTATTTTGCGAAAGCGTGGAACAAAGAATCGAACGAGCAAAAAGCTACTACCTCAAGTTAGAACCAGATGCGAATAAAAAAGAGGAAATTGAACACAGTTACAAATACTAGGAAATGATACATTAGTGAATTCGCTACGATGACAAAACAACACTTCTACATGAAATGTGGAAAAAAGAAAAATTATTATTTTATGCACCTCCGAGTGCAGGAAAAACAATGATAATGGAGAGTCTCGAACAGATGCACTACAACTTCGAACGCCTAACAGGTTTAACGCCTGGTTCAACTTCTCAGTGCTATTGCATTCAAATGCATGTCTTATAAATGAGTACAAACTAACTGAAAACCAGTTTGAATAATGGAAGTTACTGGCTGCTGGACAACCGATGTGTACTGATGTCAAGTACAAAAATAGACATCAAATTACAAATTGTGTCTTATACACAGCTTCCAATTACAAGATCGATACTTATCTTCAAATTTATGAAGTGTCCAAAGCGATAGAGACGCGGACGATACAATTCAACTTCACGACTACTGATATCGGACATATCAAAATATCCTCATGGATATGGGAATATTTGTGGAAAAAACATGCATTTGATGATTCCATAATTGATACTTTCACGAACTAATACTAACCAAGAACCGAAAAAATTATAACATAGATAAGATTGTATATAGTAAAATTAATGTAAATAACGGTCTCATAAAACTAAGCATTTAGAGGTTGTTAGTAGATGAATGTGCGCTTAAACTAACACAGATGATTAACAATATTCTTAAATGTACTATATAGTTAGTAGTTAATGAAAACATAAGGGAATTACGGAACGCTAAGGTTCAAATCTGGTAATGAGAGCACACGAAATACCGGGTATGATCCTTTGTCTGTTGTCTTAATTCTAACACTATTACGACGCACATGAGTCTTATCACTAACACATTCACTTTTTGTACGCACACATTCACTAACATTACACTGTACACTGCACTGCGACGTCTCTGGAGCTGCAACATTCCTCAACGCCTCAGCTGGAGTCGTATTTATAGGCTGTTGTTTAGTAGAGCTTTTCCATATGTAGATCCTTACAGCCAGACCCAACACCATCAACACAAACAAAACATAAATGGCTGTGTAATGATGAATATCATGATTGGATATTCTTTCCGTCAATGGTTCACTTTGTTTTAAAAGTTTAAGTTTTTTGGAAATAGTTTGTAGTTCCAAACTGCTGTTTAGTAATTCCATACTGTCATTTTCTGGTTCAACATTTGGGATTGAGATATTGACGATATGGTTCATCTGAGATAGCTTAGGGTGGTCAAAATAGGGTCTCACAGTTATTTTACTGAAATCTCGTCGATGAGTATAACTAAAATAATTTGCAAATTTTGCAGTGCATCCTTGGTCAGCGGTAAAATAACCTGTACTAGTAAGTCTAATAGGTGTCACCTGTTCATTACATATTAGTTTCATATAACACTCCTTACAGCAATAAAAAATGAATGTGTTTGGTTTGTTCAATTCAACCCATCTGTCTTTACAAATTGAAGGTGACGTTTTACACTCGCGCGAACCTGGTAAGGTGACACAGAAGGTCTGATCATCTTTGATTGTATTTATGGGATTCTTAGGATGACATATACTCAATTGATCGTGAGAATGATGAAATGAAATGAAATGAAATAGTTTATTTGCATGAAACATGGTAATTAAAAGATGTTACAGTATTGTAGGGAACCACATGTCTCGTCAAGTTTCTTGACATACAAATACATAATTTAAAACTAAAGCAATAAAAATAATAATAAAACATAACTTCATTAAAAACCATCATAAAACTTATTACAAATTATAATATTCCAAACCATTATCTAAATTCAAATCCAAGCCAATTAATTAAGTAAAAATAAAAAAAGCACTAAGATATGAACATAAATATCAAAATAATAATAAAACATAACTTAATTAAAAACCATTATAAATTATAATATTTCGAACAATCATCTTAATTAGAATCATAACCAAACAATCAATAAAAAAACAGAAGAAGTATAACAATGTGAGCATAAATGTCAATAAGTAATAATAACAATGAATTAATTATACAATAAAATGTCATAAACAAATTTATAATTTTTTTAAATTAAAATAATCACTTAGCTTGTAAAAACACATTTCGTATAGCCATTTCCTTAATTTTCTATTAAATAAGTTATTTGGTAATGATTTTAAATCTTTTGGCAGATGATTATAAATATGAACGCACATGGAATAACAATTTTTTTGGCATAAAGTAGTCCTCATAAAAGGAGTGACTAGTTTCTGCTTATCTCTAACATTGAAATTACATACTTCACAAGCCTTTACAAATTCCTCGGGGTATTTTCTTACAAAGGAACAAGTTTCGTATATATATATACTAGTAAGAGTAAGAATATTGAGCTTTTTAAACAACGGTCTACAAGAGTCATAGGGCTTTTTCCCACAAATTGCTCTCAGACATTTTTTCTGTGCTATGAATGCGTTATTAAAATGTGTGGAGTTACCCCATATTATAATTCCATATCTTAAAATACTTCCAACGTAGCCGTGATACGCGGTAATTGCTGTAGTTTGGCCTAGTATTTTCCCAAGGCGATACAGGGGATAAACAAATTTATTTACTCTTTTACAGAGGGAATCAACTTGTGATTTCCAATTACAATTTTTGTCAATATAAATCCCAAGAAATTTAAAAACTGTTGACTCATTAATTTTTTGATCACGGCACGAAATATTAAGTGAGAGAGGCGTGTTACCATAGTTCTGAAATTGCATGTATGTGGCTTTAGTTAAATTTACCTTCAGATTATTTCCTTCTAGCCAATTTACTACATTTTTAACAGTATTATTTATTTCAGTTTCAATATTAGTTTTTTCTGATAACACGATTCGAGGTCTTGTCTCAGCATTTTTATATAGGTTTCGTGTTTAATATCAATGGCAACATATTCTGCGATCGGTTCAATACTTAATTCATATCCATTGTTTATACTCCGGGGAAGTGGAATTAATCTTGATATTTCGTATATTTCTTCACTTATTAAGGGTATTACTATTTCAAATATAATATATTGGGATGAAACTCTGGTCCGAACGTGTAAAAGATTATATAATTGAGTTAAACTGTCAGTTTTTGTAATGGGTAGAGACAGATCCTTAGGAAGTGCATCCGCTATAATACCTAATTCATAACGTAACTGGTCTGGGCTCAGTAGATGAAAGTTCAGTTTTCCATTATATATATTGGTGACCGTGTCTAATAGGGTTTGCTGCATATCTTTCAAATTAAATAAAATATTGTTGGCCATCATTGCCGTAATAAGAAACTCATTCACTAATTCCATATTTTGTAATTCGGTTCTTACTTGGGTCAATGCCTGATTTATTGTATTAATTTTTCTATTAATAATTTTGTACTGTTTATTCATAACGTTTTCCGTTCGCTTTAAAAGATTTAATTCGGCTTCTACTATTGAAGTTTGGTTTTTCCAAAGTTTGGCTAAATGCTGTTTATTTTCTTTTATTAGATTAATGTCCTGTGAGTATTTTTCCGCAAACCGGCTGTCTAATACGCCAAATAAGCTGTTTGCTATATAACCAACACCGTCTATCAACCCGCGCCGCCGCCGCCGCCGCTGGTCGTATTTCATATTGATATTATTGTTATGATTCATTAACAGCTCATTATAGTATTCTAGTTCACTCTCTTCATGTAGTAACTGTAATATGATCCCTTCACAACTCGACTGCAGTTTAATAACATTACAAATGTTCTCGAGATAATTCATATATTTCGTGATTGCTCTATTACTTTCATGATAAGGTTGCAAATCGTAGTATACTATTAAACGCCAATCGTCTCGTATCAACTGCATGTCTTTAATGCGATCAAAATAAAGACTATTGTTTCCGTGAAAGGGTTGCATATCATGCTTGCAATTGACTGAAGGTACTGTGAGATACATACATAATAATACTGATAGCATTATGGTGGAAAAACTATGATTTTTCGGTAATTTTCCTTTCGTTTTGGGTTCATTCTTATCGGTTATTGTCTCACTACGTTCTGAACTATCTGATTCCGGATTGAAATAAGTCAAATTAGGAGATTGGGGTCTTGTTTGTTCATTATTAATTGGTAACAACGATAATTTTACGATTGGTCTTTTCAGGACGCCATTTTTTGTTTTCAATGATACGACTCGGACTTTACCGTCACCTCCGGGATGCAACTGTGTCACACGCGCCATAAGCCATTTCCCGGGAGGAAGATTATCTTCTTTAATTATGACGATGTCATTAAGGTTTAAATTTCTTTGCTCTTGCTTCCATTTAGTTCGTATAGATAATTGAGATATGTATTCATTTTGCCACCTTTTTCACATGTCATTCACTATTTTTTGTACTAGATTCCAGCGAGTTCTGAGATCATTCTCAGTATCTATGATAGTTAGGTTAGGACCACTCGCCAGAAAATGGGATGGAGTTAAAATGTCGAGATCTTCGGGATTTTCTGTTAAGGGACAAAGAGGGCGTGAGTTCAGACAAGCTTCGATTTGAGCCAGCAATGTGCAGTATTCTTCAAAAGTTAGTCTCTGCTCCCCTATGACTCGTTTAAGGTGGTATTTGAGACTCTTCACTGATGCTTCACTCAACCCATTTCCTGATGGCCATCCGGGACAATTCAGATGAAATTTAATGTTCATTTCTGATATAACTGCCATAACATCGGGCTGTTTTTGGGATTTTGAAATTTGTTCATACTCGGCTTTTAGGATGTTATTGGCACCTATAAAATTAGTGCCTTGATCGCTATACAAATGTCCTGGTACACCTCTTCTCGCTGACATGCGCTTCAATGCAGCTAAAAAGGCTGACGTAGAAAGATCTGATACAATTTCTAAATGAATGGCTTTAGTCACCATACAAATAAATACAGCAACCTTTACATGTTTTGATACCTCTACCTTTATTAGATTTTACCTGGACGTGGCCAGTATAGTCAACTCCTGTATGGTAAAAGGGTCTCGATGGGGTTACTCGGCATGATGGTAAGTCACCCATTATTTGATATTGAAGGATCGGATTTTGCTTTCGACAAATTACACACTGTCTTAATAACTTTTTTGTGGTTCGAATACCACCCAGTATCCAATATTTCTTTCTTATTAAATTTGAAGTCATTTTTACTCCTCCATGAAGAGATTTTCTATGATAATGTTCAACGATAAGGTCAGCTAGTCTAGATTTACTTGGAATGATCGAGGGATGTTTTATTTCAGGATCAAGATAAGTGTTTTTTGATCTTCCACCAACCCGAAGTATTCCATTTTTATCTAAAATAGGGTTCAAACTTAGGATAGAACCTTTTCTTACTAATAGGCATATTGTTATTTAGTTAAATAATCTCTTCTCTATAGTAAATATCCTGACAAGATTTTATAACGTACTGTCTAGCTATTCCTAACTCTTGTGCTGTGAGATATAAGGTTTTCTCTTTTCTATTTACAAATCTTAAAATCCAGGCTAATATTCTTATAACTCTTCTTAATGTAGAATATTTATTTTATAAACTTATAACTATATTTTCATCAATTGTAGATGTATTTACTATTCTCGTTTTTCGTACATCTATGTTGGTTGAATAGCTCGGACTATCATTTATTTTGTCCTCTATATCTAAGTTTCGTAACCAGCTAGGCCCTTGCCACCACATAGAGTAATATGTCAATTGAGATATCGATAGACCACGGCTAGCACAGTCAGCTGGGTTCTCTTTAGATCTGACATAATGCCAGCAAGTGGGGGGCATCTCAGAAATAATTTGGCTGACTCTATGAGCTACATATGGTTTCCATTTTTCGGGTTCTCCATTCAGCCACTCTAATACTACCATAGAATCAATCCAGCCGACAGTTTTAATGGTGTATTGTGAAAGACAGGCTTTAACTTTTTTAATTAATTTTGATAGGAGTAATGCTGCTGCTAACTCTAAACGCGGTAAGGATTGAGGTTTTTTAAGAGGTACCACTCTTGATTTACCTATCAAAAGTGTTATTGTATTTAAATTCGACCTTTTTATTTTGCAGTATACAACGCAAGCATATGCTTGCTTTTGTACTAGCGTCGGAAAAACCATGAAGCTCTATGGTATCATTTTGATGTAGTCCCAGCCACCTAGGAACTTTAATTTTAGAAATGTTTTCGAAATCTATTTTGATTTTATTCCATTCTTCACATTTTGAATCTGGTAAGGTATCATCCCAACCTATTTGTGATTTCCACATTTCTTGAAAGTGTATTTTCAGCTTTATAGTTACTGGTGCAAGCCAGCCCAATGGGTCATAGACTTTTGAGATGTTTGATAAAAAATCTCTTTTGGTTAGTTTTAAAATCGGCGGGAAATTTAAGTTATGGAAGACGAATTCATCTGTTTGTGCGTTCCATCTTAATCCTTATGTTTTTGTGGTTTCCGCATGTCTAAATTCCAAGTTTTGATCTTTAAGGTCACTGTCTAACCCGTTTAGGATTTGTGGTTCATTTGATTTCCATTTTCGCAAGTTGAAACCACCTGATTTCAGAAGACTGATGGGTGATTCTACCGTGGAGTAGGAAAATAAAAACAAAAATAAAAATCTATGTTTTCTTTATTTTGTCGTATTATAATTATCATTAAACCTATAGGAACTGAAGTATCACAATGATTGAGATCAATATTACTAATTAAATCGAAAATAACACTTTTCACGTTTTAACCGTTAGACAGGAGTGAACACAAAGTCGACAGGAAAGACATTAGAGTGATTTAGACTATGTTTCATAAAAATCTGACATAAAATACACTTCTACAAATATAAACTCAAAGTCATAATACTAAAAATCGTTAACAAAAATAAAAAATATTCAAAAAAGTAGCATTTTTATAAAAAGAAAAAGTTGTCGACAGAAAATCACATCACGTATGTCGACAGATCAAAATATCCACTCGTCACTTGAACTTGATTGCAAACGAATGCGTTTCTGGCATGTTTGTGAAGTATTCAGAAGTAGTGAAGTGACGTTTCTATTCTCCATCAAAGGCTGCCGCAAGCTTGCGCTGTCACATTCTTCGTCGGACTCATCACTTCCATAGCACATTTTATAGAAGTATCTCTTTTGATAATATGGTGATGGTGTTTCATTTGGTGATGGAGATCCTGTTTGTAGATTTTGCGGGCGAAGATGTGTTTTTCGTCGCAATTCTGGTGAGACTAGTGAGATGCAACGGTTTTCGTTGGGTGACGGAAATTTTGCTTTTGGCCTCTTATTGCCTCTGGAAACTAATTTTGGCAGTAATTCTGGCGACAAGGATTGAAGGCGCTCTTGACTGGAGATAGGCGAGCTACAAATGAGTCTCATTTGGCGACAAAGATTCTATTTCACCAGTAGCAATATCATCTGTTTTTTACGTAAGATAGATGCGTCCAATTTCGTGATGAGAACATATTTCGTAAAATCTGCAGGTATCGCAACTTAATTTGCGTGCGTGTATCACATCGGGATCAGTCTTACTCCCCGTTAACTGGCGTATACTTTGCGTGCCTTTAAAAGGCGGTGTGATGTTTTTGTCCAGAATGCCAGATATGTATTCTACAAGGGTCTCATCATAGGCATAATTTGTATGCATTGACAATTTTCTTGCAAGCAAGAGATCAATTGTTGGTAATTGGAGACGTCGCGTCCAGCTGCCACATTGGCATCTGCAGTTCTCTTGACGCATGCTCCTATCCCATCCGGTGCTCCCATTCCATGCCCACTTTCGCTAAAATGCCACACTAAATTATCCGCTCCCAACTCTGCACCGATATACTTCACCAGCAAAAAAAACATTGACTTGTTCTTAGACTGCGTCGTGGGACCGTCGCTTTGAAAATGGACTGTTTTGATGTTCGGCACTTTTTCCTTTATGCGATCAATAATTGGTTTCAGATGAGCACAAATAAGAACTGGATCATGCCTCAAGTTCTGGGATACCGAACAGCAACTTTGAATAGACTCTTCATTATCTTTGTGCAGGTACAAGACCGATGTATGGAGAGATATTTGAGGTTTGGAGGCCCCAAAATGTGCTGATTGGACTTCCTCAGCGTACTTGCATGAATAATTTTCCGCAAAATCAATATGAAGCAAGGCTTCGTCTTCTGACAACACCCTCTTAATTTTGTTAACCGTTTTGTATTGGTTTATTATAATAGCAATGTGCTTCATAAATGCAGCTAAAAATGCGAACTACAATATAAAGTATTCTAACTTAATTTAATAAAAAAAACAAATATAATTATTCCAGAAAAAATATATTCCTAGAATTCATCACTCCTGTCGACTAACATCTCATCTGTCGATCAGTTTTCTAAAATATCTTAAATGCATGATAATCATATAAATAATTGTCCAATATCATCATAGTAAGAGTCTATGAACATAAAAAATTACAAACAAAAATTATTAGTTGTAAAATCATTTTATAACGAAGAATTAATCACTTCTGTCTATGATTTTCACTTCTGTCTACCAAACAGTCGACAGGTGTGACGTCGACAGTCCAATGGGCTTTTTTTATATATAATTTTTTGTAGCTTTTGGTCATTAGGATGGAGCCATATCTGTCTGAACATTTTCTCCGCATCTGCCGTAAGCGCTATTTTAAATTGTCTCCATTTAATAAGAAGACTTTGAAGATCTTGTTGAAGATTGGGTCCACTATACATTATATCGTTAAGACTTTTTCCGGTTGAGGTAGTGGCAGAGGCATTAAATACTACTCGTAGCTTTGTTGTTGTTGATTCAGCGCGCACGATACAAAGCTGAGGTAGGAATACTTCATGTTTCATATTGTCACGAGACTGAGTGGCGGGTTTCATATGACCGAGGTCGATGTATTCGTTTATAAACAACTGATAGTTTTTCGCTAAGTCTACATTCTTCGATAGTTTGCGTTCTAACTGAATATATTGTGCTATGGTTTTATTTCTAGAGTGGCCTAACATATTTTCGTACTGCGACTTAAGGGGTAGTCTAACTTCATACTTTCCATCTTCTCGGCGGGTGGTGGTAAACTTATAATAATCTATGCATTTTTGGTCTTCTGTACACAATGGCGAAGGTTCTGAAATGTCTTCAGTTTCCCAAAATTTTTGAATATCTTCTACATTGTTAAGGATTAAATTACATTGATAAGATTTTACCCCTCCACTAAGCACCCAGCCGAGTTGAGTTTGTTGAGCTATGAGATGGCTATTGTTTTCTCGATAAATGCCACGCATTATAATGAGGGGATAAACGTCAGCTCCTAATAATATGTCGATAGGGCGACTGACAAAATATTCAGGATCAGCTAATTTAACACGTTCAGCGCGGCGGCTCAAAACCAGTACCGGGCTTTCAGTGCGTTACGGGGTGTATGAAGCCCCGAGCGTGACTTTCCGTTGGTGCGTTACAGGGTTGATAGTGCCCCGTATACCTGAGGTACTTAATTTGGCTGTAATTTTATGAGTTTTTCAAATTGTTTTGTTTTTTTTTACCTAGACAGATAAATTCCCTATAATTAGCGCTTTTCGCCCCTGGTTTTGATGAAAGATGACGAAGTGAGAAACTTTTAAAGATTACGGGGCTTTTTCTACCCCGTCCCGCACTGGAAGTGAATTTTCACGGGGCTTATTCAACCCCGTAACGCACTGAACGTAAACATATCGATGAAATTTTAGTGACGTGAATGAGTAGTATCGACATTTGGAGTCGATAAATAATTCCATCTCGTACATCAGAACGTTTCTGTTGGTTCTCTTTAACTTTAACGGGTTTACCACGCCTTACGCCACGCCGTCGTTTTATTGATCATGCAGTTGACCTAAACTAAAAAGTAAAATAAAATATCTTAATAATCATGGGCAAAACGGCCGATCATTTGAAGTTTGTTTCAACTGTATGTCAGATGTGTTGTCATAGGCGAAGTGTAAATAGATAGATAGATAGATAGATAACTCGTTTATTTATGTTAACATAACACCACATACAATATGAAAAACAATACACAAAGTGAAAAAAAAAACAATATTTTAAACTTAAAATTAGTGCTATGGTAACACAAACTAGGTCCTAACTCAGTGCTTGATATTGCCAAGTGGCAAAACACTGGTTTTCAGTTAAGGCCTACACTACACTACACATAATTAATTAATATATAAACAAAATAATCTGTGTCTGCCACATTTGAAGTAAACAAAATTGAATAAATAGTAAAGGAACAGACAGTAAACTAAACAAATGCACAACAAAAAAAATAAAATAAAAAACAATATATTTTAAAATTATCTTTAAACATATTCGCTTAGTCTCAGAACATTAAATAATTAAAAGAACAAGAAAACAATATCAGTATTCACAAATTCTCAAGTAAAGGTTCACATGAGAAAACCAAGCAATACATTTATACATTAGTTATTTTTATTATTTTTATTATTTTACTGGAAGTTTACTTGCACGTGTGAGAAAGTCTTTGAGATATTAATTTTTTGTTGATTCAGAAGGAGCGTTTTGTACTGTTTTTTGAAATTAAATTTATTTAATATTTCACGCATTGGTGGAGGAATATTATTCCAACACTTAGTTGCATTGTAACGAAAACTTCCAGTAAAAGCTACAGTACGATGATGGATCAGTGATAAAGGTGGGAGCAGGCTACGAACACAATAGAAACTTCCAAATGATGAATACTTCAATTTGTTAAAAAGATATTCTGGGCATTTGAACTTCATTACATCAAACATTAATGAAGCCATATGTAAGCGCCTACGGGATTCCATGTTAAGTGTAGAAGAACTATTCAGGTAAGGTGAGATATGACAACGTGGCGGTATACTATGGGAAAATCTATAGCAAGCATTTTGGATTCGCTGAATCTGACGTTCTGACGTTGCTAAAAGACGTGGCCCGTACACAACATCCGCATAATTAAGTTTCGATAAAACCACAGCCTCACAAAGAGTAACGCGTGCATCTACTGTCAAATAGTCTCTTATTTTATATAATATTTTTAAACGGTAAAAACAATTTCGCATCAAATTATCTATATGTTTTTCAAAACGTAATGATCCGTCAAACTCGAGTCGAGTCAAATAGGTGAATTGTGTTTCGATAATGCAGACGCCACGTTTCAATATCCACAAAATGATGCGTTTTCACTTACCATAGGTTGGATATATACATTTATGTAGGAAATTTACATAAATGTACGAAATTTAACCAATGGTACGCTTACTGGATAGATATATAGAAACGGATAGATTCAAGATTCAAATGTTTTTATCCATTATAGCATTTTTACAAGTGTCTTAATGAACGTCATTATAGTAAAAATACATTAATTGTCAGTTTCAGCAATGCAGATTATATTAAAAAACAAAACGATCGAATAAAATTATCCGTTTTCACTTACCATCGGTTGAATTTCCTCCATTTATGTAGGAAATTTACATAAATGTACGAAATTTAACCAGTGGTAAGCGAAAACGGATATATTAAAACCAAACGATCGAATAAAACGATCCGTTTTCGCCTACCATCGGTTATTTTTCCTACATTATGCATAGGAAATTTAACTGATGGTAAGCGAAAACGGATAGTTTTATTCGATCGTTTTGTTTTAATATAATCTGCATCTGAAACATGATATCATCTGAAACGTGGCCATAAAGGACGGCTTATTATGAATAGTCTTTGCTATTGTGCAAAATGTGTGTATTGTGTTATTTTTTATTTGTTTGTGCTATTGTGACTACTTCGATAAATAAAAAATAACAATAAATAATATTGGTCCACAGCGGTTTTTCAGATTTTATGAAAATTCAAAAATATAATTGTTAGTTGGAATTTTATTTATAAAATTAATGAAAAAACTAAATAATATAATTATAACAATAGGGAAAATAGTTTTATTAATTAATATGTTTCTCGGCATTGTAAGATAGCTCCAACATCCGCCGTGACCGCTTCATTGTTTTATCGAATGCACCTTACGCTCTTGGCGTCACTAATTGAAATGACCAAAAAAACCCCGTACGGGTAGGTAAAAAACTTACGGGGAGTAATGAACCCCGTACCGCACTAGAAGGAAACTTTTTCGCTCCAGTGCGTTACAGGGTTCATAACACCCCGGATTGTTTTTTAGTGTAATCTAGTCCTTCAGAAGGTAAATAAACTAAATATACAACTATCTCTTTCATACCACTTAAAATGACAAAGATATAGCCTTCGCACCAGGGGATAGATGCTGTTTTTTGCTCCCGCACTGGATGAGAATCAAGGACGGGGACTTATAAGCCCCGTATCGCGCTGAAGGTGTTAATGTTGTTAAAAGATGGTAACTGAGGTTTTTCAAATGTGCAACTGGGAAGATTTTTAATTAAGTTTTTCATTACAAACACGTCTGTTTCAAAACTGAAGTTATTTACGGATGAAAAGCATTCGATTGTTATAACTCCTTTACAGCTATTTTGTTTATCTCCAACGCCCGTAATCTCCGGTCTAAAGACAAAAATAATGCCAAATGTAAATTGTGCCAAAGACCTTTGAAGTGTGTAGGAGGTAGTACGGGCGGTTTATTGAAACATATTAAAAACTTGCACCATACAGCTAAAGACGGATGTCCATTTAGATTATTTGCGGAATCCAAAGACTTGAGGAAGCTGTTTCAAAAATCCGGACATAATTTGCCAAAGTCCTTTACTCGTTCTATGAAAAATATAATATATTTTGTGACCCACAGCACGGATTTAGGAAAAACAGGTCAACAACACTAGCTGTATATAAATATGTGCAAATGATTTTAGACTCAATTAATAGCCAAAAATACGCAGTAGGACTATTACTAGATATGAGCAAGGCATATGATAGAGTCAACCACGAAATTCTACTTAGCAAACTTAACGGGACTGGAATTCGCGGAGAGGCTTATAAATGGTTTGCGTCTTATCTTGAACAAAGACACCAATATGTCGAAGTTGAAATTGCTGATTACAAGACGAGAAAAATAGAGCAAATTAGGTCTGATCTTATCCCGGTCACTGGCTCTATCCCGCAAGGTAGTGTCCTCGGATGTATCTTATTTATTATCTATATAAACGATCTGCCAGCAATACTAAACGAAAAATGCATCTTATTTGCGGATGATATTTCTTTTTTATTCACTTGCTCTGAAGTCGAAGAGCTAGAGATTAAACTGAATGAGACCCTAGACACGATAACAGTGTGGCTCGAAGACCACAACCTCGCGCTAAATTTCTCCAAAACTAATTTAATACAATTCGGCCCATACCAAAGAAAACCGCTAGAACTCAATTATAAATACCAGAACACTCAAATAAAAACGGTTGAGACAGCTAAGCTATTAGGAATTGATCTAGACCACCACTTAAACTGGAAAATGCATATTGAAAATTTATCAAAAAAAATATCTTCTTTCATCTATGCACTTATTCACTTAAAAAAAGTTACAGATTTCAAAGCTGCTCTTTCAGCATACTATGCATATGCTCATTCTAGACTCTCTTATGGTATTGTTTTATGGGGAAACTCCACTAATGTAAAAGATGTGTTCACGCTACAGAAGAAATGTATTAGAATCTTAGCAAATATAGATCAAAGGGATTCTTGTAAGCCTTATTTTAAAAAATATAGTATACTGACACTCACATCTATATATATACTGGAATCATGTAAATTTGTTAAGAAACAATCGAACTTATACTCACCAATTAAGATAATTAGAAGAAATGATAGATACCAAAATCAACTGAAAACTACCTTCTCAAAATTAAAGATGTATACAGCAGGGCCCCACGCTATGTCTATCAAGATTTATAATTCAGTTCCAAATGTAATCAAAAATTCAGAGACGTACGGAATGTTCATCACATCCTTAAAGAGATTCCTTATTGAAAAGAGCTACTACACAATTACAGACTTTTTTAATGATAATGGTAAATAAAATATACAATCTTTAACAATAAATTGGTGCCTGCCTAAATTGTAACTTTAATTTCATAATAATTTAATCTGATAACGTTTAATAATGTACGATGTTTATTTTGTATTAATTTTGAATTCCTTTTTTTTTGTATTAAATTTTTACAATACAATTCTAATTTTATGCATGTTAATTTATAGAATACTTAAGTAATTTTAAGCCTCTTAGGTTGCTGCGCCCTTACAGGGTGTCACATTTGTATCTAGTCAACTCATTACCACCTAATCCCACAATGTGACTTGCAATAAATATTTGAATTTGAATTTGTCCTCTACCGCTATTAAAAGCATTGTGATAAAAATGGCACATAAAAAGAAGCAACAACTCATTGATGAAATTCAGAGATTGCTAAAAGAGAACCGTAAATTATCCATGTGCTTCGATGAGTGGACGTCTATTAGAAACAGGAGATATATTAGTTTGAATCTTCACTCCCCGCATTTTTCTGGCAACAACAACTTCAAGAACCTAGGGCTAATACGAATTTATGGTTCATTGCCTGCGAAAAAGTGTGTCGATGAAATCAGGCTGAAATTAGCAGAGTTTGGGGTGCATCTAGAAAAAGAAATACATACATATACTCACGGCTATATTTCCCTAGAAGGGGTAGCCAGAGATAAGGAATTATAAATTCCTCAGCCACTTTTGGAAGTTGAGTGGGGAAAAGATGGTAAAAATAAAGGTTTTGGTGATGGGTCTCCAACCGCATCGCACAAAAATCCAATAAAAAGCCCCAATACCCTTAGTCGCCTCTTACGACACCCGTGGGTAGAAAGGGGTAGCGACATTCTAAGCCGGCACTAAACGGCAAAGAAATAGTAGCCGAAACAACTGATGGGTGCAGCATGATGACTAAATTTGGGAAGTTTCTCGAGTCATACCACCAAAAATGTATTGCGCATGCTCTTCAACTGGCAATCGACGATGTGTTTTACAAAAAACATGAGACTCCAGATCTGGAAGCGGTTCCTGTTGCATCGGTGGAATCAGATGAAGATGACGATATTCCTCTGGCAGAACTGGCGAAAAAACAAGATGTCAATAAATAAAATATGTTATTAAAGGAAAGAAAATTTCGACACTGGCGGGGTTCGAACCCGCGACCTTCGGGTATACGCCCCCGTCGCTCTGCCAACTGAGCTACAGTGTCAGTTGGCATCCAGCGCGAAATTTCTCTATCTTTTGTTTCTTTTTTACACGTTCAAGTAGTGTTTGCGTTTCCTACCTCCGAATTTTAACTAATTCGGACGGCCACTTGTCTACCTTTTCAGATAGAATGCAAATGTTGGAAACGCCTAACTATCACATAATTTAATGTTTTTTGACATGAATTCCTCATGTGGGGATTATTACTCATAAATAAAAGATGTTATTAAAGGAAAGAAAAATTTCGACACTGGCGGGGTTCGAACCCGCGACCTTCGGGTATACGCCCCTGTCGCTCTGCCAACTGAGCTACAGTGTCAGTTGGCATCCAGCGCGAAATTTCTCTATCCTTTGTTTCTTTTTTACACGTTCAAGTAGTGTTTGCGTTTCCTACCTCCGAATTTTAACTAATTCGGACGGCCACTTGTCTACCTTTTCAGATAGAATGCAAATGTTGGAAACGCCTAACTATCACTTAATTTAAAATAAAAAAAAATAAAAAAAAATTCTTTCCTTTAATAACATCTTTTATTTATGAGTAATAATCCCCACATAAGGAATTCATGTCAAAAACATTAAATTAAGATGTCAATAATCAAAACGCTGTTTATTGTGTATCCGATAACGAGGCAGATGATGAAACCGATAGCATGCAAAGCATTTAATACATCCCCATCAACCCGCAAAGAACAACAGTTAACATACCATGATCTCTTGCAAAAGGTTAGAACTATTGTTAGATTATTCAGGAAATCACCAACCAAAAACGATGACATCCTCCAAAAATATGTTATAGCGGATTTCAAAAAAGAATATTCTCTAACCAACGACTCCAAAACTCGTTGGGGAAGCCTTGCTAATATATTGGAAAGATTTCTAAAACTGAGAAACTGCATAGTTAAGGCACTGATTGATATTAAGTCAGATATAGCTTTTACTGAAGATGAGTGGACTAATGAAAGAACTGTACGAAGTTCTTGATATTATCAGAACTGTTTTGGAAGCACTTTGCCGCCGCGATGCGACACTGCTGATTGCCGATGTAGCTGTTAAATTTGGACTCAACAAATTGTCGGCGGTAGATAACTACCTACCTTGAGTACTACCTAAGTGACTAACTTGAGTGCAAAAATGTACACACACCTGAAAAAAGATACGCTGAGCGTCGACTACCGGAAACTGCAATACTAAAACATTTGAAAAACCCAGAAATATACTTTGCGACTGCACAAGAAGACGTTTTTTCTCGCCCTGGCAGTGACGAAATGCGCAGCCAGATAGTCGCACTTTTGAAACGTACTGATTGTAGTCTTTCTGTGGAGGGCCACAACGAAGAAGAAGGTTCTCAGACCGTACAATCAACTCTGGAAAACGAACTGCAGGGGGCTGAACTTGATTTGACTAAGACAGACGAGCTAAATTCCGAATTGAAAAAAGCAAACAGTGATTGCATCAGGTCTGTGTCTGTCCAAAGACAAAATGATTTAGACTTAGACACGATCATTAGGATTGGAATGGCCCTCTTTAAAAACGGCGGTGATCGTGGCCGCTATTTGTCTCTTGCTTTTGACCACTTTTTAACGATTCCTCCAACAAGCGTTGAGCCAGTGAGGACATTTTCCTCCGCTGGAATTTTATGTAATAAAATAAGATCACGGCTTAGCGATGAGATCTTGGATGCTCTTATATTTTTGAGAACACTGTACTACGAAGAAAAAGAAAGCAAGTAATGATTATTTACAGTTTAAAACAGACATTGATTTGCTTCATGGATGAAAAATTTTTTAATACTTTAGTTATATACTTGTTGTCAAATGAATGGTGATTATGTGTAATATTGTGCAATAAGAGTTTAATTACTTAGTCTTAGTGTTGTATGACGCCGCCATCAGAGACGCTTCCGCTAATGCCAGTGTGGACGTACATAAACTCATAACTTGCATTTACTGCGGCGAACAGAACTGTACTAAAAAAACCTTTATAGTTATAGAATGACGAGCCACTCCCGGGTGGCTTTTCTATGGATACATGCTTTCCGTCTATCGCACCAACACAGTTATTGAAGTTTCACTTTTCTTGAAAAATTTTAGAATTGTCTTTCCATTCACTTTGTGTTGTAGGCATCTGAAACAAAAGGTAAAGTGAACGTTTTATTACAGAACCGTGGGTCACCAGGAGCAGTTAATGCAACGGAACAAATATGTAATAAAGAGGTGCCAGAGGTCTCTACAAAAAGTTCACAGTCCAAGAAGCAGAAAACGTCTATACAAAATAGACAAGAAAAACTGTTGGATTCAGCTCAAACATTAATGACTCAAAAAGATGAAGACTGGGAGATTATAGGAAAGTCAATTGGCGTTCAATTGAAAGATCTGAGTACTCATCAACAAGTAACTGCCCAGAAATTATGCAGTGATGCCATATTTTACGGAAAACTTGGCAAATTGACTGACGAATCTATAATCACTTTGTCTCCACAAAACACAGCATCACATTCTTCTTGCATTCCACATCGCTACAGTGATAGTAGTAACTATTTATATTCCTCTGGCTCTTCAATGACTAATTCTCCTAAACCATACGGACATTATAATACGCATACGCCACAACCACCGAACACGTCGAACAAAACTTCTCAAGCATTTCCACAGCATACGCCACTACCATCTCCTCAACTATCCCAACATTATTTGATACCACAATCTCCTCAAGCATTTCCACAGCCTACGCCACAACCATTGAACACGTCGAACACTGAACATCTTAACACTGAATTTCCAAACTGTACATTTGAAACAAATATTACAAAACGAATTGGCGCAGATATGAGGGACTTTTTGATCTTTAAAAAATAATACATACATATACTCACGCCATTAATTCCCATTGGGGTAGGCAGAGACTATCGATCGCCAATTCGTACGATCCTGACAAACCTCTCTAGCTTCGTTTGCATCCATCAATCTTTTCATACATGCTCTTTTGTTCTTCATACTTCGGACGCCAGCCTTTTTGAGCACACTCTCAATTTGGTCCAAGTGTGTTCTCCGTGGTCGTCCTCTACTAACATTACCATCCACACTAGCTCTATAGATCCCTTTTACCAATTTTCTATCATCCATCCTCTCTATGTGCCCAAACCATCTCAACATTCCTTTTTCTATCTTTCTTACAATATCATCTTTCACACCACACTTTTCACGAATAACACTAAAATACAAAAAATAATGTTAATACCAATGTTAACTTACTCGTACTATTTATATTTATTTGCTTAATATAAATAAATAGCATAATGCTTTTCAATTGATGTTTTAATTATTATTAAGAATTCAGTTTACTCACCTTAATGAAGTGCTTCAAACATTCATAGATAGAGGAACACGTCTCTGGAATCATTGGGGACATAAGTTGCGGCGATATTACCGCACTGAATTTTAAATCCTCATAGCTTTGTCCAGTTGCTAGAAAACGTAAAGTAACTGTAAGTGGTTCTCTAGGACTTATCGATTCTCGCATTATCGTATCCTGTTTTTGTATTAATGGTGTCGATATATTGAGGAGCTCTTCAAAACACTCGAAATCCATTCGCAAAAAGTTTCTGAAATCATCTGCTTCTAAATGTCTCATCACGTTCATGTGGCTTATTACATGACGTTTCAACAACCAGTTTTTAACCCAGGTCTTCCTTTTTCGTCTCTGTTTAGGTGGCACTATAGTAAGCGCCAAGCAGCGTTGCCGATTTGGGGGGAATTCCCCTTTTTGGGGGGAATATGAAGGCACTGAGGGTAAAAATAGGGTAAAGAGAATAAAAGGGGAATTTCGGGGAATCCAGTTAAGAAACGCGTGCTTACAACTGCCCAGATCCGTCGAAGATCTCGTAAGAAACTTGGGCTCGCATTTTAGTCGTAGTTCTTACAGACAAGATAAGTTTGCGGAATTTCAATCTTTTTTCCAGTCTCAATCAAACAAAATATTAACTGTAGCTACGACACGATGGCTATCTATGAAGAGTTGTGTAGATCGTGTTCTAGAACAGTATTCTCCCCTTGAAGAGTACTTACGATTGGTTGTTTTCCAAGACCCTTCTAAAACTACAGACGAAATGCTAGCTTCAATGGAAAATTCATTTACAGTTATTTATTTAGAATTTATGTCCTACACCTTAGGTTTACTTACCAAATTTAATTTATTGTTTCAGTCAGAAACGCCATTACTATATAAAATAAAACCTTCGGTTGAAGAATTGTTGAGAACGGTTTGTAGTAACTTCATGTTATTTTCTTATGTTAAATCTTCCTCTGACATAATGAAAATTCAATATAATGACGAACCTAAATATGAAAGCTTAGACAAGGTACATTTGGGCATTTTAGCTAGTGAAAGTTTACAAAATTTAAAAATGAATTCGCAGGTTCCTGAAGCGGACGTTAATATTTTTTTGAGAACTTGTCGTAGTTTTTATACAGAGTTAGTCAAGCAAATTATACAGAGGTTTGATTTTAAGGACAGCCTGTATGATTTTATTGATTTACTAAATCCTTCGGTCGCTCAAAGTTTTTCCATTAAATCGTTGAGACCTGTGTTTGTCAGATTCCCATTTTTTTATGATTATTACGATTTACAAACTGTTGATAATGAATGGCGAGAACACTGTTTACTCGATCATAAGAAGCTTGATTTAGAGTTGACAGATGACGCTGAAAAATATTGGCATAAAGTTTTTGATTTGAAAAATGCCTTGAGCCAAAATTTATATCCAAATCTAAAAGGTGTTATTAATGCGTTGTTAGTGTTGCCTTATTCAAACGCCTCAGTTGAACGAGTTTTTAGCACGCTTAAAATGTGAAGACAGATCACAGGAACAAATTAAAAACGGATACCATAGTTGCCATAATGCAAACAAAAGATGCTATTTAAGATTGTGTAAAATTTGAGCCTAAAAAATATGCTTAATGCTAACTTGTAGTCAGGCAATAAATAATATATTTTTTACTTGTTAATAAAGACTGAAAAAAATAATGGTTTTATTTTATTTACATTATGTGAGGGGAATTTCACTTCGAAAAGGGGAATTTTCTGTCCGGACGAGGGGAATATGATGATAAGTATCTGGCAACACTGGCGCCAAGGCAATGCCTTTTTTTTGCTGCTTTGAAAGTGTCGGCGGCATCTGGGATCGACGAGTTGTTTGTTACACAGTTAGTTCAGTACTGACTGGCAGGGACGTGTGTAGAGTAGCAGCCGATATCAGCCACAATTTCACCGTCCCGATATCGGGTCTGATTTTAGGGCCGTGTGTAGGCCTTTCTCTAATTCTGTTATTTCCGATACAAAATAACCTAAATAGCAGTCCAAGTCAGAGGGTTTTCGTTGTCCTCCATAAATTCCGACAATAAGGGGCGATAGTTCCGGAATTTCTATTACCTTACATAGTATTGGCCAGAACTGATGATTTGAGCTTCTGTGTATGTGTTGGTAGCCCGTCAATGTTTATTAGCAGGGACAATGTGTCTGATGAAATCAAATAGTTTGGTAAAATGTGGACTAATTGTTCTTTGATCCCATTATGCCAATAGTTGCCTGAACCTACCGGAATAAGGTCCAATTTTGTTGTATTTGTTCGCAAAAATTAACGGGGATCTTTAGGAAGTAAATTTGGAGTGATTTTATTTAAGATAGATTTTTTTTTATTTTTTGATATTTTTTTTAACGCAGCATGTGATATGTTGAACTCTAGAGCCCATTGTTTTATCTCAAAACGACGCTCATCAGTTTTGCTGTCATTTTCCGTATCAGTAATTTCAAAATCGCTACTATTAGATACTTCCGAAACATCATCTTTTAAATCAGGTGAGGTTTCTATGTGGTCTTGAAAGGTAAATAAATTTTCTACGGAACCACTGCGGCTTGTTGATGGCACACTTGTCGGAATTTCGGAAGTTTGATATTCCTGCTTAGACATACTTTGAATTTTATCTAACTTTTGCCTTATTTTTCTTCGATAACCACCACTCCGCTCGATTCTCTTCCATTTATTTTAATCCATTTTGCAACGGTTACGTGAAAAATATTGTGTGACGTTAGGCAATGAAAAAGCTTTTACTGCACTGATGGTAGATTAAATGTACTATAATAGCATTCAGATGCAAACCCAGAAGAGTAGAAGAAATATGAACTCTGTTGTACAGCTAGTCGATTAATATTCATGTAAAAAATACCACATAAACTAATAATCACCGGGCGGCTATTATTCCAAAAAATAGCTCTTTTAACGGAATATTGTATAATGGCTGTATAGCAGCAGCTTATAGAGACAATTGGCGAATGTAAGGCACTTATAGTGCTTTTATAGCATTAAGTGTTGAATAGAAGAGGAATAGGCACCAATATACGGTTGTAGAATAACTGTGCTATAAGAATGTAGAGTAAACGTGTATACGACATAGTTATACCACACAATAGTAAATAATGCAAAACAGCAATAGTTGATGCTATTATAGCATACTTTGTTTATTAGGTAGCGCTTACTCAATATTTACACCATCTGAAGTCGTATAGAGGGCTCCTTAATCGACACTTTGCTAGTTGGGTAGTCATAAGAGAAAAATCTTATACGACTTTTTGCTAGTTGGGTAGTGAAGGGTTAGCTTCTCTCGCTACTTATTAATTTTATACATACAAATGTTAATGAAGTGCATTAAGAGCTTTAGTATAAGATTTCATAAGTCTTTTTAGCGATAAGTCCGCTTATTGTTTACCTATTTATTGTATTTAATTCTTTATATGTCCGTGTATAGTTTTGTTGTACAATTAAGTGTTTTTTTTATTATGATTATCATAACACAACCGTGATAGCCCAGTGGGTAGAACACTCGGTTATCGAGCAAACGACTAGTGTTCAAATCCTGGGTCGGGCCTACACCAATTTGTCTTTTCTAAAGACATATGTGTGGTTAATTTATCGTGGTTGTTAACGGTGAGGGAAAACATCGTGAGGAAACCCACATGGCTGAGTTGTACTTAGTCATGTGACAAAACGGCGATAGGCCTGCCCCCTATCACGTGAGTACACTGTCCATGCAAAACGTGGGTACTCTGAACACCAGGTGACAAAGTCACGTGATGTTCAGAAGTATTAGTACCTTTGCCAACCCCTTCGGGGATATACGGCGTGAACGTTTATGTTATGATTATCATATTATGTTCAACCTAAATAGTACGTAATGGTTTTATTATTAACGAATACACTTCTTCTCAGAAAACATTTCCGTATAAGTATAATATTTCAAATTCAAAACAGTTTATTCAAGAAAAGCGTACTATTTTATCATCATGGTCTACACACAGAAACTGTGCTTAACTTAAGATACAGTTCCATTTTAAAGATATTTGCAGCCGAAATAGACGATAGTCCGTGTTTCAGCATGCAATTGAAGTTTTGTAGTTCTTATCAAAGTTTTGCAGATCTTTGGGCTTTAAAAGATGATACTCGTATTTACAAATTTATTTAGAGATAATAACTACTTAAGTTTTTTTAGAGATAGTCCGCCTATTGTTTTCCTGTCTATTGTATTTCATTCTGTATATGTCCTTAAATAGTTTTGGTGTACAATAAAGTGTATTTTTATTATGAATATTAAATTATGTTAAACCTAAATAGTATATTATGATTATAATAAACGAAAACCACATTTGGTTGGCTCTCATTTGATTATTGTATTACAGAATGTGGTCGATAGGTTAGAGGTATTTGAATAAGTTAAGGTGTGTAATAAGTAAGTTTAAGAATGTTAATTCTCTATTTCTTATAAACATAGTCAAAAGTAAATTATACTTACTTTTAATAGCAGTTAATAAGGATAAAGATTGATGATAATGATTTTCTTCGAAGTATTCTTGTAAGAAATTCCTGTAGTTTATAATTATAAGTATTGCAATGTACAATTATTATTTTTGAATTTTCATGCTATTTATTTTTGTATAAGTGCCGAATGTCATATTTTTCACAGCTCGATGCTCGCCTCAATGAAAATTACTTGCTTATGCTTAAATGTTTTTAGATCAATACAAATAATGCAAAGTTTTGATAATGTTTTAAAAACGTGCACCAGGAGGTAGCACGTTGTCTGATGGCCGAATGACATATTTTTATAAATTGGCAACACCGACAGCACGCCGTCACCTGTCAATTTATGTCAATGTCAAGATTAGTGTTACGACTTGGGAGAGATTGATTCCTTGGGTGAACGCTCGGCAGAGCGACTTGTGGTCAATGCATCAAATAATGTACATTCAATAGTATTTTAAGTTAGTAAAGTTATTATATCATTTAATAGTCGTTTTCTTCAAAGAAGAAATAGTATACTTCGAATCGAAAGCACAACACGAAATACCGAACAGCGACGAGTGGATAATGGCTCTGTTACTGCATGCTGGTAGCACTGTACTGATTTAGCGCGCAAAATTTGAGCGGGACCTGGCATTTAATTTGTTTTAAACTACATTTTTTGTTGGTCATAGTTTTGAGTCCTCGGCGATTTTTACAATGGAAAATATTGTTGAACAAAGAGTGTGCCTTAAATTTTGTATTTCGAATGATATTTCATATGGTGAATCACTAAAAATGTTGCGATATACCTACGGCGAATCGTGTATATCGAAAACAAGTGCTTATGAATGGTATAAGGCTTTTAAAGAAGGCCGAGAAGTAGTAGTAGACTTGCCTCGTTCTGGTAGACCTTCAAACGCTACGACCAAAGAAAACATCGACAGAATCAAGAAGCTAGTGCTCGAAAATCGACGTATGAGTCTGAGAGAGTTGGCTTGTGAGGTGAACATATCTTTTAAGTCCGTCCACAACATTCTCATTGACATTTTAGGCATGAAACGCGTCGCCGCTCGACTAGTTCCAAAAGAGCTCAATTTTGTTCAAAAAGCGCAGCGAAAGCATGTCGCTGAAGACATGGTTTCCCGAGCTTCTACGGATCCGACCTTTATGAAACGTATAATAACTGGCGACGAGACATGGGTTTATGAGTACGACATGCAAACAAGCCAACAGTCTTCAGAATGGCGTCTCGAAAACGAGCCGAAACCCAAAAAACCGTGGCAAAGTCGCTCCAAAATCAAGGTGATGCTGACAGTTTTTTTTGACTACCGTGGTGTGGTTCACTCCGAATTCTTTCCAGAGGGAGAAACAGTGAATAAAGAATATCATTTAGGCGTCATGAAGCGTTTACGTGAGAGTATCCGCCGAAAACGTCCAGATTTGTGGCAACACAACTTATGGATGCTGCACCATGATAAATTGATAATGCACCATCACACACAGCCATTATAGTGAGTTTTTAGCGAAAAATTCATCAAAAGTTCTCGACCAAGCACCGTATTCACCTGATATGGCTCCGTCTGACTTTTTTTTATTTCCCAAGTTAAAATTACGAGTCGATGGAAGCCATAAAAGAAAATTCGCTGAATGAGCAAAAGGCCATACCGCAAATAGCCTAAGTAAAATGTATGGAAGACTGGGTGAAGCGGTGGAAAGGTTGTATTGCAAGCGATGGGGCCTACTTTGAAGACGATAAAATAAATTTAGCTGAATAATTTGTATTTTTTGTTTTATTGACAAATTCCCGATACTTAGTACACAGAATGTATAACAACAAATTTTAGAATTCATTAAGCTGGTTGTTGAGGTCGAAACAACACAACGAGAATCCGCTGATGAGGCCATATGCAACGTTGCTCAGAGAAGAAAAGATCGACTTAACCACACGGGAACAAAGAATGACCACTATCACCTCATTTACATTTCAACCACTAAAGACTGGGCACGTTATAGCAAACTTGGGAAAATTATTAAAACAGCCCAACATATGTGTAGAAAAATTACATGTATACCTCATCTTCTTGAGTACCTTACTCCCTGCGTTAATCGTAAAACACTTAGAGACGTTCTCATAGAAAAAGATAAAAGAACTATCATGTGTGCCGCTCATTAACTTGGAATTCGTGGTAGCGAACAAAGGCAACATGGGTATGAAACTTTTGGCAACAATGCCGAGGGGGGAACTGCAATACTTCCCCAACAAGGCGCAGCACAAGGTGAAACTATCAGAAGAATGGATCCAGTGCCTTCTACGTCCCGTCAAGATGTACCTGGTGACGCCAACAGGGGATCAATGGAGTGTGAACAAAGCAACGAAATTTTCAAACATGGGAGGGAGTCCATCGAAGATGACCCCCGCTCCGGGCGCCCTGTAGAGGCCACCTCATCGGACATTGTGGAAAAAAATTAAAAACTTATATTGGAGGACGCTAGACTGAAGAAAAAACAATTATCTGCAATAACTGGAGTATCTGAAACTACTATTTTGAGGATATTGCATGACCATCTTGGTATGACAAAAGTGAGTGCAAGATGGGTGCCGCGAATGCTCACTTCAAAGAAAGCAGCACGTAATAGCAAACTTGGGAAAATTATTAAAACAACATATGTGTAGAAAAATTACATGTATAATTCATCTTCTTGAGTACCTTACTCCCTGCATTAATCGTCAAACAATTAGGGACGTTCTCACAGAGAAAGATAAAAGAACTATCATGTGTGCCGCTCATCAACTTGAATTCGTGGTAGCGAACAAAGGCAATATGGGTATGAAACTTTTGGCAACAATGCCGAGGCGGGGAACTGCAATACTTCCCCAACAAGGCGCAGCACAAGGTGAAACTATCAGAAGAATCGATCCAGTGCCTTCTACGACCCGTCAAGATGTACCTGATAACGCCAACAGGGGATCAATGGAGTATGAACAGGGGATCAACGAATCAACTGCAATACAACAGATTAACACTAAGGTCAACAGAGGAATCGCAAGATCCGGAAGATTTGACAAATTTAATGAACAAAACAAAGAGTTGGTGTTGCTACTTTGTGACACAAGAAGTTTTAACGAAGGAGACGCACAAAGAGTTATGTGCAAGTCGCCTGAGGCGATTGCCATCCAATTTATAAAGCACTTTAATGAGAGACTCAAAACAGCAGTTATTACACCAGAATATTGGTATTTTGCGAAAGCGTGGACCAAAGAATCGAACGAGCAAAAAGCTACTACCTCAAGTTAGGACCAGATGCGAATAAAAAAGAGGAAATTGAATACAGTTACAAAAACTTAGAAATGATAATACGAACTAATGGAATAAACATTAGTGAATTCGCTACGATGACAAAACAACTCTTCTACATGAAATGTGGAAAAAAGAAAAATTATTCTTTTATGGACCTCCGAATACAGAAAAAACAATGATAACACAAGTCAACAAAAAAAATATTTTTCTTTGAGTCTGTTATTTAGTGAATATTTTCTGATTGTATACATCGAAAAAGAAGCAGAAACTGTATTTATAATAAATAAAGTTTGCTTTTATACCTTTACACAAAAGTTTTAAAATATGAAGAGTACGCCTGGCCAGTGATAGGAGATTTCAAAATGGTTGGATTTCTGATGGAAATGCAAGGCGGGTACACTAAATATCCGTGTTACATTTGTTTATGGGACAGTAGAGCCGATGCACTTCACTACCAGCAGCACTCATGGCCACAACGGAGAGAGTTTCAAATAGGACAACATAATGTCAAAAATGAACCGATTGTGAAGCCTGATCATATTTTAATGCCTCCATTGCACATTAAATAAGGTCTGATGAAGCAGTTCATAAAGGCTCTGCGTCAAGACTCTGAGGTCTTTCAATATTTAAAATCATTTTTCCCGAAATTGTCAGAGGCTAAAATTAAAGCTGGTATTTTCATTGGTCCACAAATAAAGAAAATAATGGCCATTGAACAATTCCTACAGCTCCTCAGTACCCACGAAAAACAAGCCTTAAAGCAGTGATTAATGGCTTTCTTGGCAACAGAAGGGCAGAGAATTACACGGAGCTTATTAATGATATGCTTCACAACTTCAAAGTTATGGGTTGCAGAATGTCATTGAAAGTCCACATGATACATGCTCATTTGGATAACTTTAAAGACAACTTAGGTGCATATTCGGAAGAGCAAGGGGAACGTTTCCACGAAGATGTAATGAACTTTGAAAAGCGTTATCAAGGACAATATAATGAAAACATGATGGGTGACTACATTTGGGGACTCATACGAAAAAGTTCCAACTTACACAGAAGAAATACCAAGTCTGTTCATTTTTAAAATACTATTTGTTTTATTTTTTGTATTTGTGGGTTTATATATGCCGTCTTGTACAATAAAAGTCAATAAAAAAATGTGAATTGAAAACTGTTTTCCTTTTACATGTAATAATTGAAATTAAAAAATAGAGCTCTTTCATAAAAAATAAATGTCATTGTAGTAACTACAAAAGCAAACTTTAATAGATAAAAATATTTTTTCTTTAATTAGTTAGGCATAAGTAATCAAAATCAGAGGTACAGAACGCAGACTCAAAATTCGTGTTGACCCGTGTAATGGAGAGTCTCGTACAGATGCAGTACAACTTCGAAAGCCTAAAAGGTTTAACGCCTGGGTCATCGTTCAACTTCTAATCGCTATTGCATACAAATGCATGTTTTATGGATGAGTGCAAACTAACTGAAAACCAGTTTGAACAATGGAAGTTACTGGCTGCTGGACAACCGATGTGTACAGATGTCAAGTACAAAAATAGACATCAAATTACAAATTGTGTCTTATACACAGCTTCCAATTACAAGATCGATACTTATATTCAAATTTATGAAGCGTCCACAGCGATAGAGACGCGGACGATACAAACTTCACGACTACTGATATTGGACATATCAAAATAAGGTGAATAACCCAAATGCTGGCACTGCACCAATTTATTATCACTCCCAATAACAATTAAATTATACGTTTTTCGCTATTTTATTTGAGTTGCCAGTTAGAAAAATAATCAATTAGGGGTTTTTTGAAGCATATTACTGGCAACAACACACTTTCCAACATCAAAATGGCGACATTGGTGAAACAAAAAGTTTGCGTCCCGTTCTGGAAATTAATGATTGTCTTTTTTTATTAAGTCAATCACAATACAGTACAACAACAATAAACAACATGCACTTTACGCCATTACAGGGAGTACAATAAGAAAAAGTATTACATAGCTTAGGAGTCGTTAATAAGGATTCGGTTTGGTATCGTGTTGGAGCTCCGCATAGCAACACAGAACCGCTGAGTTGCTTTGCCATACAGAAATGAGTAGTGTCAAAGATTGGAGAGCCGTCTCATCATATGGTAATAACTCTGGTCATAATGAAAAGCGACGTTCCGATGGTTAGAAACTTAAACTGAAACGTGAAACGTGAAAAATTCTTATATACTAGCCACGAACGCATCGATGAGATGATGATATCGTTTACACTTCTAGTCGGGATTGCTCTTGGCTTAACCAACGGACTTCGAGATGAATCCGGAGGAATCGAAGCTTATGATTGCACGAACCCCATGACCAACTATACGACGATTTCGCTTTTAAAAGTGGACGAGTGCGACATCTCCCCAGAGATAGAAAACATAACTGAAGTTCGAATCCAGCTTCTCCAACCTATGGAGAAGAGGCCGATCCGGCTGTGGCAACGCATGAGGCGTTGTCCTCGTTAAATATCATGTATTTAACTGTTGGAGTGGCGCTTTCATACATAATTACCAAACGCACGTTTCCATGGGACAGGTCGACTATATCTACGACGTGAGCGACGACCAGTGTTGGTCGTTGCATAAACACGGAGAAGTGGAAATGTTCGGAAAGAGGTTTTCGGGCCTTCAGAGGAACGCAACCACTAAAATATCTCACACATTCGCCGGCGCTCTCAACGCTGATGGTGAATGTGGAGGCTCATTCTTTAGCGACAGAGGGCGTCAATGGAATTCCGTGGTTGCCGATGGCAGTCTGGAGTTCAAGATCTACGATTTTTCAGGCGAAATGTCTCTCAAAGATAAAATGATCAAAATGCCGAGCGGAGTCAGTTGCCTTCTAGATACGGCATCCTGCGACGACCCGGATAGAGGTCATATCGTATGGCACGAAGAAGCGACTCTAGACTGCTCTACTAGTTCGTTCTACGTGTTGTATGAGGGGTTAGCTACTAAAGCGAGTGTTCGTGATACGCGCGAAAACGGAAGATTCCTTGAGGTTTACAGTGTCGCTCGAGATGACGTGTCGTTTACTGTTACCTCATCTTCGTCGATAGAGGTGTGCATGGTCACTGTGCGTACAAGTGACCACAAGAACTTATTTGTTCACGAGCTCACTTCCAGATCCTCTTATTTCAAAAGCGCCAGTGTGCCATCCAGCGAGATGGACATGTTTCTCTACATAAATGCAAAGATTACCCATCTCGAAAAATATCTCGTCGCTGGGATACGCGACGCCTACAAAGAGATTATGGTTAGACAGTGTGAGTCGGAACGACAAGTTCTCAGCACGCTACTGACTATTGCCGTGAACTCGCCAACCGAGTTCGCGTACCAGTACATGGACCGTCCAGGATACACCGCCTACGCCCTAGGCGAGGTAGTTTACATCATGAAATGCGTGCCCGTCTACGTACATATACGTGGCCAGGCTGAATGCGTGAAAGAGCTCCCCGTACTCTATCAGAATACATCATTCTTCATGCAACCCCGGACGCGAATTCTACAAAAGACGGGCACGCCAATAAGTTGCACGTCAGTGATGAAACCGAAGTACCGTATCAACGGTGAGTGGTATTACGTTACTGCATCCATTCACGAATCGCTGCCTCCTATAAGCCTCAAACCAGGGAAAGTCGACACTTTCAAGTACAAGGGAGCTGGAAATATAGCCAGATCTGGAATATATTCTATCGAGCAGCTCGAAGAATTTAACAATCAGATTCGGGGTCCACATGAACGGTCTGCTATAGTAGAGAGGCTCGCTGGCAGACTGAGGGGCGATGATGTGGACATCCTTCCAATGCATGTCGAGAATGTGCTCGATGAAAGTCACATTCGGAAAGTAATCGAATCAGTTTGAAACACGAGCGTGGGGTGGCTTTCTGCTTTCGGGCAGTACTCCTCAGCTTGTTTCGGTATTTACGCCATATTCCTGTTGATAAAGCAATTTGTAAATATGTCGGTTCGCGGGTACATATTATACGACCTGTACGGATGCACCTGGAATATTCTCGCTGGATTGTGGGGAGCGTTAACCCACTTGTTTACAATAAAGCGCTACCGCCGCTCCGGACCGTCTGCTGACGTATCCCGGAATCGGCGTGATATGGCAATTGAGATACCCGAAATATCGGATGATGAGGATCCTAGAGATTTCGAGATGTCAACAATCAGGGAAAAGAAACTTGACGGAAGAGATGTCCATGAATCCCGTGAAATAGACAAACTAATGCATAAGTCCAGCGCCCCAACTTACCCGAGTTTACATTCGCCTTTATCTCCCGCTGGTAGACGACCAAATTAAACTTATCGGTTCTCGTTCAGCAGTCTTGTGGGCACGCATGTCTAAGAATTTACTAAGTACTATATTAAACTGTCATCTGACAATTAAGATAATGAAAATTGCAAAATCATTTCCCATATTTGCAACCTTATTCATAGTTAAAGGGTAAGGTGGCGATATGACTGGAAACCAATATTGCTATGGTAAACCGAGTCTTCAATGAAAAGCGAAGTAACATTGGTTGGAGCCAAATACAGTCTGAAATGCTTTGCAATTTAAACCATTTTATGATTCACCATTCGCACCTTCATGGTTAGAAACTTAAAGTGTCATCTGACAATTAAGATAATGAAAATTGCAAAATCATTTACCATATTTGCAACCTTATTCATAGTTAAATGGTAACGTGGCGATATGACTGAAGGGTATTTCTTATTCTTAGTGAAAAAAGTGTGAATGTGTGAGAACAGTCACTATAATTTGTATTTCCTCATTAATTTAATTATGAGTGACGGCAGCTTAAATTTCCCTACATTTTAATGTTATTCACTATATATTAAGTATATAATTAATCAATATTTTTTTTTGTGGCGCTAGTTGTCATGTAAACATTGACTCTTAGTAATCATTTTGTAGAAAAATAGTAATATTAGCATTTAAGATCTCTAGTATGTAGTATAAGTGAAAAGACAGTGTAAATCTAGGAGACATTGAGGAAGACTTTGGAAAGCTCAGAAGCCTCAGCCGCACAAGGGAAAGGGATTATAATTGCCAGACGGGTGCTTGGATACACCGCGTTGACCATGGTTAGGGCTCTGGTAAAAGAGCCTTTGCAAATGGCCAACGCTTTTAGTAAAGCACAATACAGAAAACACTGAATAGCCTTATTAGCTCTTTCGGAGGTGTTTTATAGTCCTCCATGTAGCAAGGCATTACAATTGGTTGGAGATGCCTTCAACAAACAATTGTCAAAGCCTGTATATCTGTTTTCAATGGTTGTCCAGCGGTGGACTGAGCTTTCAGCTCAGCAGGACAAAAAAATGGCTGCGATGCTAGGGGCAAGTTGCCTCACGCATACTTCATACAATGGAATGGCTATGATACACCTCCTAATTGAGGTCATTCATCACTACAACATCGAGTGGTCACACTTATGCAAGTTACTTTATTTAGATCTCACAAAGGAGTCCTGGAGGAGGATTGCAGTGTTCATGAAAGCGTATCAGCTAAAAGAGAACCCTCAAGTAACACAGCCATGGGCCAGGGTGATAGATGATGGCTATCTAAAAGAATATTCTGGGCATGAAAATTTCTCTCTATGTGCCATACTAGCCGCATCAATCGATGACTCGATTGATGGGATTGGAGGGGTTTGGGAGTCCCAATGGGCCCGAACTAGACAAGCAGAGATACAGGACCTGAAAAAACTGGGACACGCCGTCCGGCGGTTCTACTCCAAGAAACTTACTGACATTCACGGGCTAACGGATGAGGCCAATGTACTTATCCAATTAGCCAAAAGTGATGAGATCACGAGAGAGACCACCCCAGCGGTTGTTGCTCCCATTACTCTCAATAGGTCGGATGTATAATTCAACTTCAAATGAGCATAATAACTATTCTTATTTCTAAATGTTACTTATGTTTGTTCGTGTGTTTGGCTACCAAAGCAGTGCATCTCGAATTGGTCAGTGACTTAAGTACAGAAGCATTTATTTTATCTCTTCGACGGTTTGTATCTCGCAGGGGCAACAAGCCTTCAGTAATTTATTCCGATAACGGCTCGAATTTCAAAGGCGCAAATAATGAATTGAATAAATTGATGAAGTCCAGTCGTCAGTCTATGACAAATTTCGGTAATAATGAAGGAATACGGTTTAAATTTAGCCCTTCTTAGCGGCGTCAAGCTGCGCCTGGACCGACCTCACTCACTGTTTCGTACGGGTTTGATTTTTGAGTTTCTTACTTTTGTTTCCGCCTTTGAAATTCGTGCTAATTTGAATTTGTTGAAGCATAAACGTGAGTAATTTAAACATGACATCCAAGTCGGAAGCGATTAAAAGTGACGAGTCGAGTAAATTAGCAGACTATGTTAAGCAGAGAGTCGCAGAGTACCTAGATAAATTTCAAAGGTTTAAGCCCTCCGAAATTACTTCCGCTATGTTTAAAGAATTAGAGTTAAAAGTGAACAAGTTGCAATTGGTTCAAAATGAGTTTGATGTTTTGCAAAATAAAATTGATATGTTACACAACGATACCAATGAACAAATAAAAGAACGGAATGATATTGAAGGCCGTTTCTTCTCGTTAATTGCAA
This sequence comes from Bedellia somnulentella, assembly GCA_963576735.1. NCBI lineage: Eukaryota > Metazoa > Arthropoda > Insecta > Lepidoptera > Bedelliidae > Bedellia > Bedellia somnulentella. The sequence continues at coordinate 3,108,453 of OY755195.1, forward strand.
CTGGTCAGGATGTTTTAGAGTCATCAGCTTCGAATAAAAAGAATAATTCAATTCAGGATGATCAGTTATCCATGGCCAGTTGTCGGTCAAATTCTTTAAATGCAATTAAATTACCCACTATCAAATTACCAACTTTTGACGGCAACTATTTGTGCTGGTTAGAATATAAGGACAGTTTTGAATCGATGATACATAATAGTGCCGATATACCAGCCATTAACAAGTTCCATTATTTACGGTCCTCCCTGGAAGGGAGCGCGGCATTAGTTATTAAGTCTATAGAGTTTAGCTCAAAAAATTAGTGTCGCCTGGCAACTTTTATGCGATCGATTTAATAATAAGAACATTTTAATTAACAACCATCTTAAGGCACTGTTCACATTCGAGAGCATAACTAAGGAGTCGTTTAAAGCATTACGATTTATTATTGATCATTTTTCTAAACATTTACGAGCACTCGAAAGTCTTGGCCAGCCTACTGATAAGTGGGATGCACTAATAATTTTTATGGTTTCCTCCAAATTAGACATCCACACGAGTAGGAAGTGGGAGGAGTACAAATGCAATATGAACGATCTGCCGACACTAATTGAGTTTTATTCATTCTTACGCGGTCGAGCTGACGTGTTAGAGACATCATATAGTAACTATTCTGATAAGGGTGACCATAAATTTGGATCATGGGAACCCAAACAGAAATGTAACAATAAAAGTTTTATGATTTCTGTAGGAAAGAGGACTAACATTGTTTGTGAGGTTTGTCAAGGTATACATCGACTATATGACTGCGTTAAATTCAATGAAATGAATGTCGATGACCGCATTAATGAAATTTCTAAGTTACGATTGTGCAAAAATTGTTTTCGAGGTAATCATACTTCTTTCCAATGTAATTTAAAAGGTGGTTGTCGTATATGCAAGAAAAAACACAATACTTTGCTACACAAGCAGCCGGTAACGGTGGAGACCGCCTCCATCTCAGCGGCGCCGGTGTCGTTGTCCGTCGTGTTCCCAATTCAGGTGTTGTTGTGCACGGCTTTAGTTGATGTTCATTATGATGACAAAACTTACACTGCTCGTGCGCTGCTAGATACCGGTAGTCAATCTTCGTTTATTACTGACAACTTGAAGAGTAGGTTGGGGTTAGTTAGCAAACCCATAGAAAATGTAAGTATTTGTGGTATAAATAATGTATCATGTAATATATCTGAACGTTGCTGCCTTTCTATTAGTTCCCGAGTCAGCTCATATCGCACACAAGTGAATTGTTTAATTATTCCAAAAATTACTGGTCACGTGCCTAATTCGGTATGCAAAGTTTTACTAAAGTGATGCTGATTACAAAACCATTTCGAGATATTATGGTTATAAACAATATTTTCTTGAAATTATATCAATTGAAGCTAAGATGACTGTTATTTTATCAAAAAACTGTAACAGGGTTTGACCTTCAATCGTAAATAAAAGTATCGTAATAATTTCATTTGACATCACAAATTCGTGATATGTTTTGCAATCAGCAACATTTTTATAAAACATTTCGCTTCATTTGCATGTCGCTACGTGATTTTATCGATCGATGACGTCATTAAGTACATAAGTTGAACAATCTTTAAAAAATCATAACTTTACAATTACTCATTTTAAATGGAAAATATTCAAATTAGTCTTTTATTTTCGTGTTTAATAACGAACAAAAATATTTAATAAATACCAAAAAAAAACTTTGCATACCGAATTCTCATATTTATATGAATAATTTAAATTTGCCTAAAGGTATCGAGTTAGCCGATCCGCAATTTTGCCGTCCCGCCGAAGTAGACATTCTACTGGGAGCAAATGTTTATTGGGAAATAATAGAATCAAAACTTATAAGACTAGGTACTAATAAACCGGTATTGCAGGACTCTAAGTTAGGTTGGTTAGTGGCTGGACCTACAAGTTCTAAGCCTCAGTCCTCAGATAATGTTTTATGTAACTTTAGTCAGGAAATTCGGGACTCATTAAAAAAATTCTCCGCTATGTTCCAGTCGCGCGCAAAAGGGCAATGCAAATGGATGAGTTTGAAAGAGAAGGACTAAAACTTCTCAAGGAGCCGGAAAATCGCCATATGTCCTTTTTCAGAGCTATATTGCCATCTATTCAAGAATTTTCCGACCGAGAAACTCTCCGTTTCCAAAGTTAAGTTATACAAATTATAGATGAAATGCGGTATGGACAAACATCATCATATGTGAGTGGCCCATCAACGTCTCACCAACCACCATATGGGTATCAAACAGCAAATTTTCAAAGTACATACATTTCTGATTATAATAATTCAATTACATCTCCAGAAACATCTCAAGCAAGTGAAAAAACTGAATACGATTTTTCTAATTTGTAATTACTGGATGATATCTCTCTTAAATAATGTCTAAATTTAAAATTATGACAATTGCTGATTATTTGTGAGTTGATTACTCTCTTAAATAATGTCTAAATTTAAAATTATGACAATTGCTGATTATTTGTGAGTTGATTACTAATTAAACAAACCAAAAAAACTGTGATATTTTTATTACTTAAATATATTTATATAGTTACCTTAAAGTGATTCCCAGCATTTCTACTGGTTCCACTGGATTCCTCATATTAGTATAGTTTTTCGTATGTGTGGTTCTAAGGACTTCAATAAACATTCGAAGCTGGATACACTCATTCTAAAAAAATTATATAACTTCTTTTCGTCTAATAGCAACTCCCGATATTCTAAAAAAAAAAACTGTCCATCACGATTTCTTAATGAAATGAGAGGACTGATCCAGTACCGTCTTGTGATCTTGCGTCGATTTCGGCGGTGACGTAGTAATAGGAGCAATGCTAGACGTCTTTTCCGATCCATGATTTGCTATAGACTGACTGCGAATTTTTTTCAAAATACTTGCCGCAACTGTGCGTGACCGCTGCGCCGACGGAACGTTGACTGCGTCATAGTAACGCTGCAGCGCCCGTGTGGCCGGCTATGCGTCAAAATATTTGCGTTGCGACGACGCAACGCAACGCGCCACGTGGACTGGCCGTCACACACCGAGACGCACTACCAGACTATCAGGTAGTGCCAAAGAGTGTAGCTGATTATATCAGCCATATTGGCAAGGTTGTCTCACCTTGCGGGGACGAGATACTCCCCAACCTTCCGGCTTTAGCTGTGCCGAGGGGTAACTACACTGTCTGAGATGAAAATAACATAACCGAGGTTCCGTCTGGGACCTTCGGCGCCGTTAGTGCTGAGACACATAACGTCTACGAGGCCTATGTTTGCCCGTACACAACGGCAAGACGCGTGGAAGCCACGCGTGACGGATTAGATAGCTACACGCCGCTTCCAGACCATTTGATGCCTGATGGTCTAGTCCCGAACGCCAATTTTCTAGGCTATAGACCTCCAGACATACGGACGCTAGCCGTCCGCCAGAGGCTTGACGGGATAACGTTTCCAAATAACTCAAACGTATCCGGCAGACTAAAAATATCCGTCACCCTATGAGATAGGGTATATGCGGTCCTATCTGAAATGAAGGACCGTATGAAAATGGTAGAGTTTAGGCGAGAGCAAGGCGTAAATTTAAATATTATGTCCAAGCCCAAACAGGTTGTAACGAACGTCAACTTAATTTTTGTGGAGGCATCTGGAGAGGTTGCCGTCAACCAGCCTCTCTACACACGGGCGGTTACAGTCCACTCAAACTACGCCCAAGGGTCGAACTCGCCCAACCAGGCCTACTTTGAGACGCTGCATCGGCGTCGAACCAGTAGAGGTACAGCTAGGGTTTGCTATTCGAATAGTCGAATATTCGTTTTAGCCGACTATTCGACAAATATATTATTCGAATATTGATCACATCACTATTCGAATAAAAATAATAAAACGAATAATTAATTTCTTGTACAATCGTTCTTGTTTTTTATTTACCACAAGTTTAGTACAACTCTATTTCATTCACTTAAAAAAAACAATCGATCGGTCAATCGGATTTAATACAAAAAGTTAGAAAAATAGTAAAATATTTTGAAAATTCGACACCAAGAATGGAGCACTTAAATTCTAATTTAACTGGTAACGATAAAGATTTGCAACTAATCATAGACTGCAAAACTCGTTGGAGCAGCCTTGCAGATATGATAACAAGATTTTCACGAATAAAAGACGGTATTTTGAAAGCATTGATTGACTTAAAGGAAGGAACAACTTTTTCCAACACAGAAATCGAAACGCTGGAAGAATTATCAAGTTCATTAAATGTGATAAAAGCCACTGTACTCGCTATATGTAAAGAAGATGCTAATTTACTTGTTGCCGAGACAGCTCTAAAATTCATTGTTGTATATAGTTTATGGTTGTATTCTCGTTGACTAAATGTTGACATGTAAATAATAAATAAACATTGTGATTCTTGCACTTGAAATAAAATGTATTTTTATTCTTAGAATAAATAATCATACTAAAATAAAACATGGTGACAGCGGTTATAGCTTTTTTTTGTTGAAATATTGATTTAGTAATTTGTAATTTTAATTTAGTACTTTGAATAATTGAATTTTGAAACAATATGGCAAATATAATGTTACCCTTGGAACCCATGAGTATGGTAGGTAATGTGGCGAACAACTGGAAAAAGTTTAAGAGAGCATATGATAGCTATATCAATGCTTATTACTTTGAAGCTCCTGAAAAAAGAAAAGTGGCTATTTTGTTATATCACGGTGGTGATGAGATAAGGGACATATTTTTATCTTTTCAACTATCAGATACAGAAAAAGATGATTTGAATATGATTTTAAAAAAATTTGACTATCATTTTGTACCTACGGTTAATATAACTTTTGAGAGATTTAAATTTTTGACAAGAAAACAAATGGATGGAGAGAGTTTTGAAAGCTATTTACATCATTGAAAAATCTTGCTACAAGTTGTGAATTTGGAGAATTAAAGGACAGTTTAATAAAAGATGTATTTGTATGTGGTATATATGATAGCAATTTACAACAGACATTATTAAGGACACCGAATTTGGACTTAACAGCAGCTTTAGACATTTGCAGAATGCAAATTGTGGTAAAAGATCAAATGAAGGTAATAAAGAGTGAGAAATTCAGTGACGAGATAAATATGAAAGAAGAACCCATTGATGTATTAAGAAACAGTGAGAAAAAAGAATGTACATATTGCGGTCGGTTACATGATTATGGACGTTGCCCAGCTTACGGAAAAAAATGTAAAATCTGTAATAAAATTAATCATTTTGCAACAAAATGTATGTCCAAGAAAAAACAGATTGATTTGTTGCGGTCGTCTGAAGTGAACCATGAAAGCAATGAAGAACTATTTTATGTGAGTAGTTTAGAAATGGGAGATGATTATTCAAAATGGTATGTAGTAAATATGGATATTAATAATAAAGCAATTTCTTTGAAGGTAGATACAGGAGCACAATGTAATGTGATTAGTTATGAACAATTTTTAAAGTTGGATTTAGACAAAAGTATCATCAGATCAACTAATTGCTGCATATTATCATATACTAATAATAGATTGCCTATATTTGGAAAGTGTAACTTATGCTGTAAGTTTAACAATAATAATTTTATTTTGGAATTTATGATTGTTAAACAAAGATGTATGAATATTTTAGGGTTGAGATCATCTGAGTTATTAGGACTTGTGACAAGAGTATGTGGATTAGAAAAAAGTATAAATCCCATGGTTTCTTTAGAATTTAATTATTTATTTGATGGATCGGTTGGTTTATTTCCAGAAAAAATCAACATAGAAGTAGAGCCAAATATTAAGCCGGTAGTCATGCCAGTACGTAGAATTCCATTTTCGATACAAGATCAGGTTAAGTTAGAATTGGATCGCATGGTAAAAAATGGCATTATAAAAGAAACATCAGAACCAACAGATTGGGTAAATCATTTAGTAATTGTTAAGAAAAATGATGGTTCACTGAGACTCTGTTTGGATCCCAGAGAGTTGAATAAAGTTACTAAAAGAGCGTATTATCCACTGCCAATAATTGATGAAATTATAGCGAATTTGTCCGGTGCTAAGTATTATTGTAAATTGGACGCACAGTCAGGATTTTGGATGTTGCCACTAAATGAAGATAGTTCTAAATTATGTACTTTTCAAACAATGTGGGGAAGGTATTCATTTTTGAGGTTACCGTTTGGATTGAATGTTTCGCCGGAAATTTTTCATAAAATTATATGTGAAACATTTAGAGACATTAAAAATGTTGTTACATTTCAGGATGATATTTTGTTATGGGCAGATAGCCTGAATAATTTGCAAGAAACGTTATTGAATGTGTTGATTAGGGCTAAAAGTAAAGGTATAAAATTTAATCCAAAAAAATGTCTATTTGGTGTTGAGGAAATTACATTTTTGGGTTACAAATTTGGATCTAAAGGTATAGCTGTAGACAATGAGAAAATATGTGCAGTAAAAAACATGAAAAAACCTGTGGATAAAAAATCTCTGCAAAGGGCTTTAGGAATGTTTAATTTTTTATGTAAATTTATACCAAACTATACTGATAAATCAAGTTGTTTGAGAGAATTACTGAAAAATGATGTAGAGTTTATTTGGAGTTTGCATCATGACAAAGCTTTTAATGAGTTGATAACAAGTATAGTAGAAGCACCAGTTTTGAGTTTTTATGATATAAATAAACCTTTGATGTTGAGCGTGGATGCAAGTATGAAAGGGTTGGGTGCAGTATTGATTCAAGATGGGAAACCGCTCGCATATGCATCAAAAGCATTAACGGACTCCCAAACACGATATTCTCAGATAGAAAAAGAACTCTTGGCAGTTTGTTTTGGTGTAGAAAAATTTAGACAATATGTATTTGGAAAAGATAATGTAGTTGTACAAACGGACCATAAGCCATTATTAGGGATATTTAATAAGCCGCTGCATAAGATTCCAACTAGGTTACAAAGAATGATGTTACGTTTACAATCTTATAGATTAAATTTGGTTCACACACCTGGTAAATATATGTATATAGCCGACACTTTGTCTAGGGACTTTACAGCGGAAAGTTGTGATAAGGAAACATCATTTGACGACGTTGAATATCAGGTAGCAATGTTGATAGATAATTTACCAATAAGCAAAGATAATTGGAAGATATTATCAGAGTACTATGAAAAAGATAGCAATATGATTAATTTAAGAAAATTCATACAAGTAGGTTGGCCTGAGTATAAAAAATTGCCAGAAGGGTTAAAACCTTATTTTTCGTTTAGAGATGAATTAGCGGTTGTAAAAGAATTAGTTTTTAAAGGAGATCGGATTGTAGTTCCGATGAATCTTAAATGGAAAATGTTAGAAAAATTGCACACTGGTCATCCAGGTATAAATAGAATGGTAAGTCGAGCTGAATTAACGATGTTTTGGGTTGGTATAAATCAGGATATAAAACGTTATGTTTACAGTTGCACAGTTTGTCAGAAATATCAAAATAATAAGGTTAGGTGTGTTTTGAAATATAAGGATGTACCCACTTTACCGTGGTCTGAAGTAGGTTGTGATATTTTTGAGTTGAATGGAAAATATTATCTTGTAGTAGTTGATGCTTTATCCCTTTACATTGAAATGAGTCGACTCAATGATTTGCGTGCTGTTTCGGTAATTGATTGTTTGAAATCGATATTTGCAAGGCACGGTATACCAGTTGTTGTAAATACGGATGGAGCTTTATGTTTTGATTGTAGTTTATTTAAAGATTTTAGTAAAGAATGGAATTTCACTCATATAATGTCGAGTCCGCATTATCCACAATCAAATGGGTTAGCTGAAAGTGCAGTGAAAGTGATGAAAAATATTTTGAAAAAATCAATAGATGCTAAAGAAGATTTTTATTTAGCTTTGCTTAATCAAAGAACCACGCCAAAAGAGAAAAGAAGTTCACCAGCTGCTTGTCTGATGGGTAGAAATTTAAGAACTAACATTCCTTGTACATATAATAGTTTGAAACCAAAATTTAGTATCAATGATGTTATTAAATTAAAACGAGCTGAAAAATTAAGAATGGAGAAATATTATAACAGAAAGGCTTGTAAAAGACCAGAATACTTTCGGGGTCAATCAGTTAATTTTAAAAGACTTCCTAATTGTTCCTGGGAACCGGGCATCATATTAGGGAATAGTGGTTGTCCAAGATCCTATTACGTCCAATCAGATATTAATGATGGTAGGTATAGGAGAAACGAAATACATATTGCTCCTCGAATGGAAAGGGTTGAAACACAACAGCGTAATTGTGACAACGCGATATCAAATAATAATAATGTTATAACTGAGATCCCAAAATCGGCCAATACTATCTCTGAGACAGTTCCTGTAGTGTCAAGGTATGGCCGAGTGATAAAGAAGCCTGTTAGATTTGGATATGATTGTTGATTTTATTTATATTTTGCTGATGTTTGTTGAATTAGTTGATTTGGTTTTAATTTCATTTTCCTTGTGTAAGTACTTCGTTTGTTTTGTTTAATTGTTCGTATTAAAACTACATAAAGGGAAAGATGTTGTATATAGTTTATGGTTGTATTCTCGTTGACTAAATGTTGACATGTAAATAATAAATAAACATTGTGATTCTTGCACTTGAAATAAAATGTATTTTTATTCTTAGAATAAATAATCATACTAAAATAAAACATTCATGATATCAGAACTATCAGAAAGAGATACTTCAATCAGTAAACAGCTATTAGAATCCTTAAAGCTTCGTATTAGTCAGCGCAGATACCCGATATTATTCAGCGCTTTTCAGTATTTACACAATCCGACTAAATTTTATGCAGAAACTTCTTGTTATCACATTTGTAAAAGCCAGTAACGATGAAGTTTTTCAGTTTATTATAAAACTTCTAAAATCATATTCACACCTCCCCGAGTCGGCACATGGAGACACTATCATAACAACTACAAACACCACAACAATTGAAGGTGACATTGACGACGATGAACCTCTTGCAAACTACAGCCAGCAAAGATCAGCAGAGAATTTTACTGAAGAACTCAGGAAACAAATAGGAACAACTTTATACAATGTCCCATCAACTTCATTTGAGTTACCCAGTGAAACCGATTAGCTGCAATTGGAAACAATCGTCCGAGTACAAATGGCGCTTTTTGATAGTGGAGGACCTAGAAACGAACACCTTACCAAAGTTTATGACCAACTTAATACGATTCCACCAACAAGTGTTGAATCAGAAAGAGTGTTTTCAGCTTCAGGTTACATATGAAACAGATTGAGAACCTCTTTGAATGACTTTTCTATAGACGGTCTGATCTTTCTTAGATCTCATTAACAAAGAGTAAGAAAATAGAAAAAATATATTTAAAAAAACTATGAAACTTTTTGTTAACTTAATTATATTAGATTAAATATTGTGATATTTGTGATTCGTATCATGACTTCTTAAGTAACTCAGTCGTTTATCTCAATCGATATTTTAGAGACTGCATATTCGTAACAAATAGTTCCTATTTTATTCGTAGTCATTAAATATTTGTTTCATTAATTTAGGTTAAACTTTTATGTGATATTAAGTACGTTTTTAGGTTTCACCGTTAACGATATGTATCATATTTTGAGAACTTAAGTCTTATTAGATATAAAAAACGTCAGTTTTGTTACATTAACGTAAGTAAGCTAATTTCGCTATCGTAGCATAACCTTTTGTAAGACCTCGGAGAGGCAATTAAAATGTCACACTACAACCAAGATCACGCGTTCTACGGACATGGAAGCAACTATGTTCCGAACCCCTACGCCGGCCGTGGCGGTGCGCAGTGGGGAAGGGGAGGCTATAACGTCAACCCCCGTCCCGAACTGGAAGCGCCACGTCGTGGAAGGGGTGGACGCATGGGAGGCCCACCTCGTCGCAATCCACCAGCAGCCGTTCAACAGGAAGAAAGGCCAATTGCGGTTGAGGCTCCATCTGGGGTACCCCAACCGAAACATCTATCCAAGACATCGTCACCATTGACGAATGGTCCTTTATATTTAGAGAGCTTTATGAATGAATTAGGCACAGAGATGCGCATGGCTCCTATCGCTAATGAAATTCATCCCGGACACTTCGGCTTTGCTCAACTCGTCGAAGAGGATTATAAATCAGTAACTGCCCGCTCCCACGTGTATGCGAAGAACGTCTCCCGCTCGATGCACACCTACAACGTCGGGATGCACGTCTACGCTCGCATGCTTGAAGTCCATCGACAGTGCGGCGCAGTCGTAACTACTGCTGAGTCAGACTTCATCACTCAGATAGAATTGGGTAACTACGCCCTAACTAAATTAGTCGAGCAGTACACTGCCGGCTTTGGTAACACCACTATTCCGGGATCGACTGAATGCGATTTCATATTTGATTACACATATTTGGTTACACATTTTTAAATAATGACATATATTTTAAAAACGTAAAAATTATCGTAGTTCTGGTGACATAATTTGAAAAATTTTATTACACATATCATATTTTTTTATTTTTTTCAATCGTATAATATTTTTAAACGTAGTGTCAAAATGAATGATGACATACGTAAAGTTAGTAGGATGCATAAGATTTTTGCCTGATTAAACGACTGCTAATTTCTAACTAAAAAAGAGGTTTTATTATTCGTCATACACCACCATTAACGCCAATAACTAGCTGCCCTGGACGGTTATGAATGGGATCTCCCTAATTATAACTAACAAAAGCAGGTAAAAGAGGTATATAATTTAGATTTTTATGAAATAAACCTTCCAAGCATAAGTTAAATTATTATCAGTCTAACATTTCAGCGTTATCACTTGCAAAGCATTATTTTTAAAGCAATAAGTAGTATTCGTTTTATTCGAATATATTCGAATAGTAAAAAAATACTATTCGATTATTCGAATACTTGATTTTATCGAATATTTGCATGCCCTAGGTACAGCTGGTCAAAGTGGTTGCTGCTTCCTCACAGCAACCAACAATATACCGGGTGGTTGGGCCGCCACTACGAACCACAACTTCAACATGGACGGACCTTTCGGCCCTGATATTCACGCTGATAAGGATCAGCTTCGCGTGTCCACTTTCACTTCAGAAGCTCCGATGGAAACACCAAGTAACAATGAAAATTCCGAAGGGAGAACTAGTATACTTCGAATCGAAAGCACAACACGAAATAACTAACAGCGACGAGTGGATAATGGCCATGGATTATACCCAATGAAAACGTACCTCAGCCACCCGATGGTCATTTCGAACAGGTTGATCAGTGTAATGTGCGACAACATGACATTGGAAATCAACCAAACTTCTTTCATCAACCGGAAAGACTCAACGATTGTGGAACACGTGCAAAAGCTATGCGAGAAAACCAAGAACCTGTGTTGTACCTATGTGAAATCAAGGCTCTTGACGAAGGGGAAGCTATACGACTACTATGCACAACACCTCAAGGGATTGCAATTCAATTCCAACGAGGATTTATTGACAGACTTAAGTCTGCACAATCAATCGCCAAAACATTGGTATTTTCGGAAACAACAAGAAAGAGAATGGAAAGGGCAAAACAATATGCATTACAACAAGACCCCGATGCCTCAGACTTCAACGTACGAAGAAAAGGAGTAGGAAAACTAGAATCATTATTAATGACAAACAGCATCGATATAGAAGAATTTGCCAACAGTACGAGGAAACATTTTTATGCACTAACGAAAAAAAGGAACAATCTATTCTTCACTGGACCACCGGGATCAGGAAAGACAATGATAATGGAAAGTCTGGTTGCTATGCATTACAACTATGTAAGATTTACCGGTTTAAAGCCACAAAATGCATTTAATTTTGCAAGTTTATTACATAAAAATGCATGTTTCATGGATGAATGCAAATTAACAGACAATCAATTCGAACAATGGAAATTATTGGCAGCAAGACAACCAATGTCAACTGATATGAAATATAAAGATAGACAAGACATACAGAATTATATACTATATACGGCAAGTAACTATATGATTGATGAATATGTAACAGTAAGTCAAGCAAGAGAGGCGATAGAAACAAGAAGAATACAATATCAATTTCATTGTCCAACAGGATACTTCAAATTAAACCCGTTTGTATGGAAAGATTTCTGGAAGAAATGGGAAAAGGAAGTAGATGCGCTTGTACAGGGTGTCCGGTGGCAGAATTAGGATTTAAATTTTGAATTGCTCTAATACTATTGAGTGGAGGGGCGGGCGGGGGTCGCGTTCGATTCGTAATTCGTGCGGGTTACTTAGTCACGATGTCGCAGTCGACGGGAGAACAACGTGCGTTCGCAATCGAAGCGTATTTTAAAGCCAATGATTCGTGTGCTGTTGTTCGTCGAAGATTTTGTTCACACTACAATATTCGAAGATTACGTGATGCGCCAAGCGAAGATTTGATTCGATTATGGGTGCAGAGGTTCAGGGCAACAAGTTCATCGGTTAACAATCCGCGGCCGGGACCCAGCCGAACGTAGAGGACTGATGACAACATCGAACGTGTAGCGAACAGTGTACGCGATGATCCGTGTCAGTCCTTGCGTAAAAGGGCGGCTGCTCTTGGGCTTCCAAAAACGATTGTGCACGAAATATTGAAAAAGGATCTTAAATTTCACCCCTTCAAAATTCAAATTGTGCAAACGCTTAAGCCGCATGATTACAATTTGCGCAAAACTTTCTGCGAGACAATGTTGGAACGATTTCGAACAGTGAACTCTATCTTTTGGAGTGATAAAGCCCACTTTCACTTGAATGGAAGTGTTAAAAAGCAGAATTGCCGTTATTGGTCACATAAAGGACAGAATCCACGTTTAAAACACCAACAGCCACTTCACAGTCCCAAAGTGACGGTTTGGTGTGCATTGTCAAGCAGTGGAATAATCGGACCCTTTTTTTTGAAAATCATCAAGGACAACCCATTACGGTGACCGGTGATTCTTATCGCCTCATGCTCAATGATTACTTTCTGCCAACAATAAGAGAACATCCTGCCTACAGTTCACACACATGGTTCCAGCAAGATGGCGCCACACCTCATACTGCTGGAGAGACTATGGCGCTTCTTCGTGAATTCTTCCCTACAAAATTCGGTATGCAAAGTTTTTTTTTGGTATTTATTAAATATTTTTATTCGATAGTAAACACGAAAATAAAAGACTAATTTGAATATTTTCCATTTAAAATGAGTAATTGTAAAGTTATGATTTTTTAAAGATTGTTCAACTTTTGTACTTAATGACGTCATCAATCGATAAAATCACGTAGCGACATGCAAATGAAGCGAAATGTTTTATAAAAATGTTGCTGGTTGCAAAACATATCACGAATTTGTGATGTCAAATGAAATTATTACGATATTATACTAAACAAACCTATGATTTTCGATAATTTATTAATAAACTGCAAAACCTTATGTCTTTGAAACAACATTGAAGGTCAAACACTGTTACAGTTTTTTGATAAAATAACAGTCATCTTAGCTTCAATTGATATAATTTCAAGAAAATATTGTTTATAACCATAATATCTCGAAATGGTTTTGTAATCAGCATCACTTTAGTAAAACTTTGCATACCGAATTGATAAACCGTTTCGGTGACATTCCATGGCCACCCAGGTCGCCGAATCTCACCCCCATGGACTTTTTTCTATGGGGGTACCTCAAAAGTAAAGTTTACGAAACAGTTCCGGCGAACATCGCAGAACTAAAAGAAAATATCGTTCGCGAGGTGAAAGCCATCCCGACGTCACTCCTCCGGCGAGTGGCGCGAAAATACAGAGGACAGATTCCGAGAGTGTGTCCAACGTGACAATCAACATTTGGATGAAATAATTTTTAAGAAATAAAACCCGCACTGTACTTCTTTGTAATAGTTATAGAAATAAATTTTTATCCTCTGCAGTTTTTTTATTATTTACATTTTAAATACTAATTCTGCCACCGGACACCCTGTATCAGCATTATCCCCAAGTAGGGAAGTGTACTATTAAATATAAGTTAATTGTAAATTAGTTGTAAAAGGCACTACATACAGTTTCATTGTAAGTTAATACTAATAATTAACTCCCGTAACTCAAAAGTACCCCTATGTGGATTGAGTCCTTTCTGTGTAACTAGATCCAATTGTTATTACCGAGTTAAAGACTTTTTAGAATAATGCAGTATTTAGTTAGCACAGAGTTTTGGTACCATTTTCAACTTTTATATTTGACATTTCCTTATTTTTTTTCTTGACATTAATGATTATGTTTTTAGTTTAGTGCCTTCACAATTTATTGCTAACATTATAAGTAGTCAGGCAAGTTTTTCTATTTAATTAAAGAAGATTGATATGTGAATTGTATTGATTGCAGTAGTTCATATGTTTTTGTTGGCATTATTTTAGTTTGTATGATTTATATTAGATTCATAATGATAAATATTTGAACAAATATTTAACTTAAGACCTTTACACCTATTATAGTAGCATAAATGTTTCATTTCATTTCATTTAAAAAGAAAAATAAATGAAGATGATACTGAATTACAAAAAGGAAAAAAGAAAGACAAAGTGACCATTATTTCAGAAATCAGATAAGTACCTACCAGAGATGGCATAAGAATATTTTAATTACTATAAATGGATACAAATAGAACATATATGCAGAAAATAAACACAAACTTTTACCTGTGCAGCACAAGAAACTACAAGGAACTTCAGGTATACCCACTAAATGCACACAAACACAAAGATGAAAGAGTTACCAGAGTGACCTGTTTTACGACGTCATGAATGTTATTTGAACCGGAGTTAGGTTCAAGTTAGGAGAGCCCTGTCCGAAGCTATCAGAACATACATTAGGAGCAACCTGGACATTTATTTTAGGGCTTGTACATTCACCGTCTTTGTATCAGACTTAATATCTCGACAGGCCTACTTTTGGAGAGCTTTTCTAGGACACTTAATATCCTCAGATAATAAATTGATGAATAGCCAGAAATCAGGAATATTGAAACTACCTCAATTAGAAGGGAACACAGTTGCGGATTGGAATAAACTACTCGTAGAGGATGAGACAAAAGGGTTATTAGTAAAAATTTCTTTCGAAGAGGGTGATGCTATATCAGTTTGGAGGGATCTTAAAAAGGAGTTAAATGAGCACTTGGGGCCTATATTCCCCCTGTCAGCTAGAATTAATAACAAGACCAAAGACAGTCTTGAGGTATCTTTTGACTTGTCATGTAGATTAGATAATCACTTTCAATTTTAAACTAAGTTATTAATCGAAGAGGGAAAGAAAAAAAGTCCTCTTTGGATTAAGTGGATCCATCATACTGTAAGACAACTAGGAAAGATCAGTACCGCAGCTTCAAAGTTACATCAAGTTATAAGTCATTATAGGCTAATGAGGTGCAGTGACGATCTCATTATCACATTAGCTGAAGGATCGGGAGGCATACTTCACTATTTGTCTCACGTATACCCCAATTCCGAACTCATTTACACTTCAGAATGACGAGGTAGAAAACAAAGAAAATGTACTGAAAATTAATCCCCCTGCTTTGATAGGAGATAAATGTCACCCTCTAACTCGATTAAAAGGAATACAAGAACTTTGCCTAGGAGAAACTGATATAACCAAGATTGCTTTTGTCAATAAGTTTATTCATATCCTATTAGAATCCAAAAAGAAAATAAACATAATGACCATGGATGCCGAATTGAAAACAGACATGACAAATACAGACAAACTTGATATTTACCTTCCGTTAGTAAGACCCTTTATGCATCCTCAAGGTTTGTTTGTCAATAAAATGTTTATAACCAACATACCTCAAATGGAGAGTACAAAGAGTAAGTGCAAGCATTACGGGTTTTCCAGTAGATTCTATAAGCCATCATCTAGTCACATCCACAACTCAGAAGTATACCTCGTATGTACCCTACAAGAGAACTCCAAGATTCCCTCATCGACGGTTTTATGTGAATCAGATAGTTTGATGTTTCGTTGGAGCTACCCAGATAAGCAAATCTTGTCTACTAAGATCAATCGTATCAATTTTTTGAAAACTCTTATTTCGCAATCGAGAGAAAAACTCTACAACCAAATGAAACTCCATTCGTGTTTGTGGTCTGTGAGGGAAAAATATCAGCTGGATGAGATAACTATACATTTTTTGTCCAAAAGACACCAACGGAACCTTATAATGAACCTTTTATCAATTCAAAAAGAAACAGAACTAATTGATTACCAAACAGGTGAGTTAGTTTATATTCCCTTTATGAAAAAAGAACTAATTGTAGCTCTGGTGATTCTTTCGATCCTAACTGCTAGAGCTAAAAACAACATCAACATTCTAGTTTCTGCTTTAGACTCATTATCAATCCTAGACATTAAATGCAATATTGTCCCGCCAAGGAAGGTGGAGATAGCTCTTACTCCAGTTCTGGAAGGAGACACATCTATTTACTCAGTACTCAATGTTTTAGATCACGTCGGGGTCACCAATGTGGAGGAAAAGGGAAGATGTTCCGCCAGGCGGTGGTATGCCTGGGGACCGCGGTCCTACTGTATTAAGTTGGAACTTGTATATATAGTAAACATTTTAGAAACTTCGATTGCGCGATGTACGATTTGTATGGCGAGTCTTGATGACGAGTGTGACGTATATTGCTTCATTACGTGTTGCTGTGGAATGTGATTCTTCTTGCACTGTCAGCGTTTCTATGTAGTGCGCGTCATTGTGTACTGACAGCGCGTCGCTACAGAACCATACCCATTAGAATTCTAGGGTTAAATGCACATTCATGATATTCAAAACTAGCTTTATTGCAAAACTTTTAATATAATGCTTTGTCAAATGAGTTTGTATAAAGTTAAACTTACTCGATTACTATAACTAACGGCACTTATTCATCTGGGATGGAAACCCACTCAAAGAGCATGGCTAACTTGAGCATCTTCTAAAGAAGATCAAAATTACTAAAATTAAACAAAAACATCACATACTTGACTCATTTTTGTTTAAACAACTAACCATCATGTAACGAAGGAAAATAAAGCGAATACAAAACGAAAATAAATGGTAAATGATAACATAATAAAACTACGCCCAGTCAATTTCACACGCCACGCACATGACATGTGTGTGGTGTGACATTGTCATAATCACAGACTAAAAGTGCTAAAGAGATAATTCCATTTGTCTGAATTCAGGTCTGAAAGCCACAGAATCTGAATTCAGACTAGTGGAATAACGTTCAGAACACTAGGCTTCTGAAAAGTAGACAAATTTTGGCTCCTAGCTCACTAAATTTTAAGTAACTCCGTCTCAGGAAGGTGGAATAACGTCCAGTCCAGACGCTTCAGTCGCCTCGCGCCCGCCACTGCGAGAGGACGTACCAAAATTTTACATGTCTATGATTGCATTTACGTAAACAAAAAAAAGATAATAATAGTTTTATAGCAGATATATATTTCATATCAATTAGAAAAAATAGGATTGTAAACAAAGAAACGTCAATGACCTTTTAACATTTTAGTGTTGTTACCAATATAATCGACGGCGACGTAAACATCGAATACGTTACTAATGGTATGCAGATTTGTGATCCAATTTAATCGTATACTTATAAAACAGACTTTCTGGTTATACTTCTAGTATTTGACGTTAAAAGAAATAATCAGGATATTAACGAGGTGAATAACACAGATTCAAACAATGTTTGCGTCCAATAATCTTGTATTGAATGGCAAAAAAACCAAATGCATTAGCTCACTAGCTGGTAGGCCAAGTAGTGCTGCATGTGCCACTAGGAAAATAAGACATTTTACAGATGTACAGACAGCTCGACAGCTGTATAGCGATTTTCCGGTGCAATTGCGAACGTATTTAATAAAATTAAACTAAACCAAAACCCACAATAAACCTTAAAAGTTACACTAAAAGCTCCTATGTATAAAATTAAATTCCCCGAGTGACTGACAGCCAATATTAATGCCACACGCACCACATTATTTAAATACCTCACTTAACTTGAATAACAAAATGTATTGTATGTGTCAAATTTAATTTCAATATTTTAAATGTGTCAACCCGTGCAAAGCCGGGTCGGGCCGCTAGTCAATTAATCAAAGTCATAGCTAACAAAAACCAGAGCCGGCGCAAATTTAACTTAACTCTAAAAATAGTTATAATCTGCATACTCACTAACAATTTCTGGACTTAAGACATAATAAATTTGTTTTGTGTATCAATATACATATTATTATTTTTGTTAAATATGCAATAGTTTATGACATGAATTCCTCATGTGGGGATTATTACTTATAAATAAAAGATGTAATTAAAGGAAAGAAAAATTTCGAAAGAGAAATTATGTGATAGTTAGGCGTTTCCAACATTTGCATTCTATCTGAAAAGGTAGACAAATGGCCGTCCGAATTAGTTAAAAACTCGGAGGTAGGAAACGCAAACACTACTTGAACGTGTAAAAAAGAAACAAAGGATAGAGGAATTTCGCGCTGGATGCCAACTGACACTGTAGCTCAGTTGGCAGAGCGACGGGGGCGTATACCCGAAGGTCGCGGGTTCGAACCCCGCCAGTGTCGAAATTTTTCTTTCCTTTAATAACATCTTTTATTTATAAGTAATAACCCCCACATGAGGAATTCATGTCAAAAACATTGAATTATGTGATAGTTAGGCGTTTCCAACATTTGCATTCTATCTGAAAAGGTAGACAAATGGCCGTCCGAATTAGTTAAAAATTCGGAGGTAGGAAACGCAAACACTTCTTGAACGTGTAAAAAAGAAACAAAGGATAGAGGAGTTTCGCGCTGGATGCCAACTGACACTGTAGCTCAGTTGGCAGAGCGACGGGGGCGTATACCCGAAGGTCGCGGGTTCGAACCCCGCCAGTGTCGAAATTTTTCTTTCCTGTAATAACATCTTTTATTTATAAGTAATAATCCCCACATGAGGAATTCATGTCAAAAACATTGAATTAAAATATTAAATAACCTATTTTTTTTCATTTAATCGTATTTTGCAAGTTTTGTCTCCAAATAGTATTTAATTTTTAGCTAGATTAGTCGACGACTGGGTTTTATAATTGACGGATGTGAAATTCTAGTGTCATGGAAGTATTTTCTTGAGAAAATCTTCGATTTTATTCCCGGCAATGGTTTGTTTACACTCTCTTTTTTTCTAATAGATATAAAGAGTACATATGCTTACGCCATTAATTCCAGGGGTAGTTAGGTAGGTAGGGGTTCCATTTCATAGGGGTAGGCAGATATGTATAATTATATTCATATATACATACATATACTCACGCTATTATTTCCGCTTGGGGTAGGTAAATACGTTTTATCACACACATGCAAATTATATTATATTATAAATATTCACGCCATTACTTCCCATCGGAGTAGGCAGATACGTTTAATTACATACATACATACATACATATACTCACGCTGTTACTTCCGATTGTGGTAAGCAGATAATTTTAATTACATGCATACATACTTAAACTCCCGCCATTATTTCCTTTTGGGGTAGGCAGATACGTATTATTTCAAATATGCATACATATACTCACGCCATCACTTCCCGTGGGGGTAGGCACAGGCGTATAATTAAAAACATGCATACATATACTCACGCCATTATTTCCCATTGGGGTAAGCAAATACGTTTAATCACATATATGCATACATATACTAACGCCATTATCTCTCATTGGAGGAGCAGATACGATTAATTACATACAAATACTCACGTCATTATTTCTCATTGGGGTAGGCTGAAACTATCGATCGCCACTTCGTGCGACCCCGGCAATTTTTTTAATAAATATGCTTTTATTTTTAAGTCATATAGGAGTTCCCGCTTATTTAATATTTTGTGTGAAATATGACGTAAAAATATTTGGAAAAGGTTGTGTACACGAATAGGTATATTTAAGTATAGTAGCGAAAGAGATGTATAGATGCAATGTGTCGTCGTTTATTGAATGAGAGTGGGATAGTCCATAAGAGAGTCCGATAGAGAGCGTTTTAAAAAAAAGGCGGGAGCAATTTCGTACGACCGCCCACAATCATCGCGCGCTCGCGAATGATTCAGATTCAGAAACTGAAATCGGTGTAGTGGAATAACAAGCGTCTGCGGCAGTAACTTCGAAGGACTTTTGAATTCAGAAACGACAAAGTGTAATGGAATAAGCTCTTAACACACGATCGAACATGTACGGCGCGCACCATCGCACTGTGCGGTGCGCTCTAGCCTACAGAAGATCGCACTGTGCGGCCCGCACCATCGCACCGTGCGGTTCACTGAACTCCAGATGCCAGGTGGCCAGTCGTATTGTGGCTAGCACTGCGTGAGGACGTCGCGACATGCCGCCCATTCTCTCTTAACAAGCCAAAGTTGCATTAGTGGTGGCAAGTATTGTTGCAACATCGCCATCACATACCCAAAAAAAATAAGAAGAGAAGGGGCAAAATTTTATCTCAGAAACAGACAACAATACAGTCATATGAATCTCATAAGAGATCTCGATGATGAAGATTTTCGTATATATCTTCGAATGAGTTCCGAAGCATACCATGAATTGTTAGATCTTGTGAAACCACATATAACTAAATCCAATACAGTTATGCGAGAAGCTGTGACTGTCTTCCATTTTTCTAATAGGATTTCAAATGCTTGGTTTCATGCCTCTTTATTAAAAAAAAAAAAAAAAGAAAAGAGAGATTTTTATTTGTTGCTGACTAACAAAAAATACACTTACAAAACATATACAAAAATTACATAAAAAAGTAGGTACAAAATTTATTTTAAAAAAAAGTAAAATTAAATTAAACAAAACAAACAAATAAAACAAAATTGGTTTTCTTTTCATGTCATGGCTTACGTCAGCAACAAAAGAGCACCTGACTTTGTTGTGAGTTATATTACAATACTGAGTATGCGCCGTATCCCACAAACATGGAAAGTCTTATAAATAAAGAATAAATAAAGACATGAGGTTTTCATGAACAAAAAGATTTAAGTTATGGAAAGTCTTTATATAAATCTATAATAGCTTTTTTCTCCGTGTTGAAAATATCTTCATTACGTTGTTGCTCGGAATCCATTATTGAAATACATCGCGACGTGTTGCGCGTACGGTAGCACAAAGGCGACTGGACTGAAAATGGTGCGGTGCGCCGTCCACACGATCGGATTGGTACGGAGCGTACCACGTACGTAGCGCGTTCGATGCGCAAGCGCTTCGAACCAGCGCGCACCAATATTAATAATAATTATGTGCGGCGAACCACGCTACACACGTTCGTTTTTGGTACGGCCCGTACCACGAACACTGGCGCGCGCCGTACCCGTACATGTTCGATCGTCTGTTAAAGTGCTAAATATTATTAATATTGGTGCGGGCTGGTTCGAAGCGCTTGCGGTGCACGGTGCAATGGTGCGCGCCGTACATGTTCGATCGTCTGTAGGCTAGAGCGCACCGCACAGTGCGATGGTGCGCGCCGTACATGTTCGATCGTCTGTTAGCACTTTTAGCACTTTCAGTAGTATGATATGATTACTAAATAATGACAATGACATGCGAAAAACACCAGTAAAAATATTGATATGGTGTGACCAGACCAGCTTAGTTGCTTAATATAGGCAGATAATTAAATTAATGATAAATATACGAATAATCGCCCAAAAATCCCTCAAAAGCCCCAAAACCGCTAGTCGCCTCTTACGTACACCCACCGGAAGAAATGGGGTAGTGCTATTCATAAGGTTCATAAACTGTAAATATATTCCGATTTTGTTTTGATACGCCACTGCGAAGTGATTCATCTGGGGCTTTTTACTCGCTTCGATAACTGCAGCCCAAAACTTTTTATTTACCTATTTTTAAAGCACGATCACATAAACAAGGTCTCTGCCCCAAACAAGCTTACTTCCTACGAGTCCAAAATATGATTTGTCGCACGTATTTGAACAAAATAATCTTGAATCATCAAAGGTAAACCAAGAGCTTATTATTCTGACACTGAATTTTCTACCAACTGTCAAGAGTGACAGTTTGTTCCAACAAAAAACAGGTTACACCGTAAGGGACAAAAAATCACAGTACAAACTCTTTCTATCTTTAAGACTTTTATAATTAGCTATCCTTTTCTTGCTCGTCGTGACGTATTCTTTATTTCTCTAGTTGTGTATGCTCTAAGGCCCAACTAAAAAAAAAAAATTGAATCAATCAATGTGTCGTTTTTTCGATTTAGGTTAATTTAATTTCGCGGCGGCTTTTACCACCGAAATAAACAATGAGTCAACAAGATCAGCTGATCTTGACGTTTCCGCCAATGTTGGGCTATTGTCACCGAAATTTATTTTCTTGGTTCGACGTAAATCATGAAATTAATGTATTTTTCTATTGTTAGCGTGAATAAGTATTCATTTTCTCGTTTACTATTTATTTAATTGACTCCAATGTGTGGTGTCATGATAATAATGTGATGTGTTGTAGTAATAATTATATAAGAAAATTACTGGAATACTTTAGCTTAGGTTATAAAACAAAACAAAGTGTATCCAAGAGAAACCGTTTAATGTAAAGTAAAATATTGATTTAAAGCTCATGAAAGTGAAGTTTTGTTCTTAACTGTGCTTTGTTTTGTTTAATCCTTTAGTGAGATTTCACACCTGAGTTTTACACAGGGCTACTAAAAGATGTGGCAACTATCATAAACTGACATTCTCATATTTCACCACCATCTTAATTTTATATTCAAATGTTAACAAAATAATTTAGATCTAAATATGAATATTTGCTCAAATCAATAGTTATATCTTACTAAATTTTTTGAGGTAGTCTAATGGCAATATATATATTTTAAGTACAAAAAAAAGTGTCAAACATCAACTACTCAGCAATAGTTGTACAATATATACATATTCTAAGGCTGTAATACTTTACTCATAACCCAAGAGCAGGTCGCTTAAGCATGAAACTTAACATTTCACAACACTTTCACAAATATAGCATTGTTGTAGGTGGTTCTCAAAAAGCACCAAAAATATGTCATTTTTGGTCAATTTACTTTCAATCATTTCTTTATTTCGATTAATGCTAGATTGAAATATTACCAGATTGTTAGTTTTTTATATACATACATATATTCATATACTCACGGCTATGAATCCCTTGAAGGGGTAGCCAGAGCTAGGGAATCAGAAATTGCGCAGCCACTTTTGGAAGTTGCTTGGGGAAAAGATGGTGGAATAAAGGTTGTTGGTGATGAGTTTCATACCGCATCGCCCAAAAATCCCTTACAAACCCCAATACCGTTAGTCACCTCTTACGTACACCCACTGGAAGAAATGGGAAAGTGTTATTCTAAGCCGACACTACACGGCAAAATTTAGAAAAACTCCCCTATATACATAATGACATCTTAGACTGGTCACACATAAAATTATTTCTTAACTGGCAACATTTTTGGTATATGATTTTCTAAAAAAAAAAAAACTTCGGTGAAAATAGCCTCCGCCATCACAGAGTAAATAACACTACGTTTTATCCGCCATCTATCTGTCTGTGTCCGCCATTTAATTTGGTTTGGTTGGTGTCCAAAGGCCATTGAAGAAAAATTGAATTGAATTGGTTGGTGTCGTCTTTGTTGTTTTGTTATGTGATTAATGTGATTGGTTATTTGTCTAAACAAAAAAGAGTCACGTTTGTGAAAATTTTGTTTAATTTTTGAGTTTTTGATCGTCCATAGAAAATTCTCAAATCAGCCATGTTGTTTGTGTCTATCTCTATATACTCATTTGAAAAACCTTTATATTAGGATTTTTCAATAAAGCAAGATTTAAATATCATGAAAGTGCATCTAAACACCATGGGACTGAAAGCTAGTGGTTTAAATCGGACTTGTCTGTAACTCATATTAAGTTTAGAATCCACTATGTGGACTTACAATCTAATGGATTTGACTGTAGCCTTTATGCCATTGCTTTTGCAAAAGTGGTATGTTAAGAAAAGACCCCCTGTAAATTCCTTTTTAAAAAAGATGAATAGCGGCTTCACTTATAAGTCCCTAGTTATTCAAACTTAACTGAATTTCCAGTTTATTTATTTATTGCTTTTCACTAATTGTGGTAGTTCTTATATGTATAGTACAAATGGGTCTTGAATAACTATTGATAAATACCCCTTGAGGCGTTGGAATAATACTTATATCTAAAATTATTCATTAGTTTTATCAGAGCCCAATCCCAATAGCCACCCTTATGTGGAAAAGATTCAAAGTAAATTTTACTGTCTCTGTAATATCTTTGTTAAGGTTTGTTAAATTTGTTGTTTGTTGTCTTTTTATTCCTCTATAGATTATTATTCCTTGATCACATGAGTAGGTTTTATCCTAGTTGTGTGTTTGTCTTTATGCTCGAACTATCTTTTTGTTTAGAGTTTACATGAGAAATATAGATTAGAGCAGTGGTGGGCAAACTTTCCTCATAGGGGGCCAGAAAATTTAAGAAATTTCAGAAGAGGGCCGGAATTACATTAAAAATGGATTTTAATTTAAAACCGTAAACTACTCATGTTAAAGTATAAACATTATTGATTGGAAATCGTTTAATCATATATAAACATAACCATTATAATACACAGTGTCATCTACTTACTAATTACAATTCAACTTTTATTTGAAGGCCCTGCCATAGTCGGAGTATGAGACATATGAAATTGTTTTTGATTTGCAATGATATCGTTCAATGCAGGTTCGAGTTGCGACAAAGTAACTTTCAGCAGAGAGAAAAGGTGTTCATCAGTAAGTCGGTTTCTGATTGAGTTTTTTCGCAATTTCATGGTGGAAAAAGTCTGTTCGCACACATATGACGATCCAAACATCGCCATAATTTTCTGGGCATGAGCAATCATCTTTGGGTAATCAGCTTTCGGCAGTGTTCTATAAAACTCCAGTTTTGATGAATTTAAGAAGAGTTGTTTTAAGTGCGTGCTACACTGCATTTCTATAATTTCTAGTTGCAATTCTTCAGAGACGTTCTCCGGGTCTACGTTAAACGGCATTGAAAAAACATCAAACGATGATTGAATGTTCTTAAAATCTTGAAACCTAGTTTCAAATTCTGTATGAAGTTTCTTCAACTGCTGACTCAATTCTTTCAGTTTGTTCTCAGACAACCCCAAGTCTCATCTATGAAGTGGTTCTTTCCTTGCAATTTTTTGTTTAATTTGTTGTAGTGTTCGAGCAAATCGGTAAAAAATGCGAAATCACTATGCCAATCTTTGTCTTCGAAGATTTGGAAATCAGACCATTTCTCTGTTCTGTCTGTTAAAAATAATTTTATTTCTTGCTTTAAATTCCAGACTCGCTCGATCGAATGCATATCCTCAACTTAACCATCTTACTTTCGTATAGTAAAGGAGGTCAGAGTAAGCTGCGTCAACTTCTTGCAAAAACTCTTGGAATTGCCGTTTACCAATGCCCGGGATTGAATGGTATTAATAAGTTGTATAACAACATCAAGAACATGAGTAATATCTATTGTGTGTTTGTCTTTATGCTCAAACTATCTTTTTGTTTAGAGTTTACATGAGAAATATAGATTAGAGTTAGAGCATGTACTAACCATTTAGTGCTGCTCTTTTGGTGATGACATTCTATTGAAGCTTGATCCAGATGTTTCAACATCTTAATGGATGAAAGTGGTTGCGTAGATTTGCGCAGGTTCTCTTTTAGGGTTACTTTGATGCTATATTTTAATTTTGTCATGTCAAAAATTCTCAATGTACAGTAAAATCATCTTTAGTAATATTGTAGTTGTGACATGTTTGGTTCGTACGAATTGCAACAGATTTATTCAATAAATTAAATAGCAGGTTACATTTTTAGGTTCATTGTAGATAAAAATATTTTGTCCATACAAAATAATGATAATTAGGATACATAAAAAAAATTGTTGAATTGAAAACACTCCTTTTTTAAAGTTGGTTAAAAACTAAAGTTGAATAAAATATATGTAATAAAAATTAAATAATATTGTAGTTATTTCCATTTATTGCTCTTGTTTATGTTGTCATGTGAAATCTGCACTATTCTTTACTACTGTTGTCTTATGTAGGAATGAATAACTATTGCTTCTTAATACAAATTTGGATACATTAGAGGCACCTTCTCAAAATTCTAACAACTTCTTGGTCAAAGAAAACAGTGAATATACTCTTTGTATCATTATTGTTATATGTATAAGCATTGTTGGTTTTTTGGCTGGCTTTACATGGAAGAACCTAGAATGTCTTCTGCACCATCTTTGGTTTTACTGTTGTAACTCAAAAATTCTAGGTATTGAGTCTCAACAGCAGTCTTGCAGTTTATGTTCAGATTGACAGCATAATTAAACAGTCATTTTAAAATGTCTTTGGATTTTCCAATAAATAAAAGTAATAAATTATAAAATATCATTTAAAAAATAATAAATCTACACTCCTTATGATATTAAATAGAAAGAATACTGAGTCAAAAGATTTAAATCAATTATTTGGATTGCTCTTAACTTTCAAAGAGTTTGCGACTGATTCCATTGCATCTGCTCTGCATGCTTCTTTAATTCTTTGATTACTTCACTACAAAGTTTTTCTTGAAATTCATTTTTTGTTTTTAATTTAATGACTAAACTTTCTACAAAGTTTATGCTTAATTTTAGTGTGGTGTGTGTTTCTTTAATTGTTTGATTACTTTACTACAAAATTGTTCTTCAAATATCTTTTTTGTTTTTAATTTACTTACTAAACTTTCTGCAACGTTTATACTTGATTTTAGTATGGTTGTGCGTTTCTAATTGCTTGATCTCTTCACTAGAAAGTTGTTCTTGAAATATCTTTTTTGTTTTTAATGCACTGACAAATTTTTCTGCAACATTTATGTTTGATTTTAGTATGGTTGTGCTATGGTTGTTTTTGGGGCTGAAAACAAACAAAATGTAAGTTAATTTGTACATCAGAGAATATTAGCATCATGAAAGTGATCATTTTATATGATTACCATTTTCATTGGCAGTAGATGCAAATTGTAGAGGCTCAGGTTCTGTAGTGCCCACATTTGAACAACATTCTATAATTTCTGAATTACTTGCAAAAAGAAAACAAAACATGTATTATACCTTGAAATAGGATAAGAAGTGGTGGGAGACCGCTCAAAACCGTCTGGAGTGGAAGAAGGGGAGAGAGGCCTTTGCCCAGCAGTGGGACATAAATGGCTAAAAAAATATATAATATATTTATATATGAGAGCCAGAGTGACCTACTACACGAACAAAAGTTTACAGTATTAGGGAAAAACTAGAAGCTCTGATTTCAAATAATTTTGATTTAGTAAATAAATATCAACCGTGATAGCCCAGTGGGTAGAACACTCGGTTATCGTGCAAACGACTAGTGTTCAAATCCTGGGTCGGGCCTACACCAATTTGTCTTTTCTAAAGACATATGTGTGGTTAATTTATCATGGTTGTTAACGGTGAGGGAAAACATCGTGAGGAAACCCACATGGCTGAGTTGTACTTAGTCATGTGACAGTGTATTCGTGCAAAACGGCGATAGGCCTGCCCCCTATCACGTGAGTACACTGTCCATGCAAAACGTGGGTACTCTGAACACCAGGTGACAAAGTCACGTGATGTTCAGAAGTATTATTACCTCTGCCAATCCCTTCGGGGATATTCGGCGTGAACGTTTATGTTATATTTATGTATAAATAAATGTATCAAACATCTTTTATAGAATTCCACCGTCACGTACGGACAAATTGTACTCAATTTTTGACCCTAATAATGATATATTTATTTACTGACTAATTTAAGTAGTTGGAATGTATTATATCTGTTGAAAACCCCATCAATCATCACTTTGGACAACAGTTGATTTGTTAGGAGGTTTGTAATGGCGGCACTAAAACTCCTTACGAGAAGGTATGACGAGGGAAAAGCTAAAAAACATTTGTTATGATTACCCACAGTCCAGGATAATTTTCAAGTATTTCTACTTGCAGCCAAAATGATTTGTAGTTTTTGCTAAATTTCACCTTCAGCTCCTCATTGGTGCTTAGACCGAGAAGTCCCTCTTGTAATTCAAAATTGGGCGCTTCTGTTCCATCAAATGGATTTATGATCAATGTTTATGTATCTACTAAATATCTACTTTGATGTGATTTTGTTGTTCATATTCAGTAAGTTAACTTTCGAAATTGTTGCGAAAAATTTCCATGATTGAACACTCTTTTAAACAGTTATTCTATAAATTTTAACAGAAAAATTATGTTACTTTAACTTTACGCTTGTATGGTTCCGCCATATTTGTCGTTGTTGACACTAGTGCTGCAGGTAAAAAATAAAGGAACTAAATTCAAATCACCCGCCCAACTTAACGGTTGCCCAAACCAACGGGCTAACCATTCTATCAGCCGGGTGATTGGACGTTCAGTGACGACAATTCATTTAACAAGCGGGCTAGCCTTTTAACTGGGAGCTGGCGTTTATTTAGGGGCTAGCTGCTTTATTAGCTGGCTGATTTAACCAGTTGGCTGCGACATATCGATCGTCAGCATATGTTCAAAGCATCATGCAGGGCACTTAAATGTTGATTGTAGGTATGGATATAATCATCAATACATAGAGAAAATCGCGCCGACTATGCTATGACTATATGCCTTTGCTTCATAAATTTCAGTTTCCCAAGAAAAACCGAAATCATCCTTTTGTTTTTATTAAATTCAGGCTGTCCCCTTGTAGCTGCATGTTTATATCATTATTTTTTTTAACAAATCTTTCAAATACGCAATGTCTGATTTGAATTTGACCATTATTTTTTTAAATCTGGATCTCTTCTTTCTAGGAACTCTAATACGGAATCGAAAACAGAGTAAAATCTCGTTAAGCATGCACCTTTTGACAACCAGCGTACTCCAGCTTGTGAGAGCAGTCGTTGGAAATCTTTATCATTTTCGCCGAAGCATATAAACGCGTTTTTAGTGCATTGCTTCCGATTTTGTTCACAGATTTCATTACAAAATGAAGAGATTGGTTCAACCTGTCGCTTAAATGTTTTGCCACAAGAGCTTGTCTGTGGATTACGCAATGAATAGCTGTAAGTCCTGGTATAATTCTTTCGAGATGAAACCCTCGTTATCACCCGACCATTGCAGGATCTCTGTTGCCTCTGAAATAATGTTTGTAAATTGAATCGAATTTTCCGTAAAAAAATACGCAGGACACTAAATATTGATTCGCTTTTAGTGTTGTCTCCAAAATAGCTATTCTTCGTGAATTTCTTCCTCCATAATAAATCGGACATATGCCAATAATAATGCGTCCGGTTGTATAGAAGAATGAGTTTTTTGCAGATGATTGCACCAAAAACTTTCGATATCGGAGCTCATTTCATCAATGCGTCTTTGTACTGTATTGTTACTTAAATGAATTATTTTTGACGGTGGGTCTCTTCTAATATTTTTCCTTCAATATTAAAAATATTTTAAATCCTTACCTTTAAAATATTTTATCAGTATGACACCTATTTAGATGATCTTCGAGCTTTGATGGTTTCCTATAGTCATGGCTCAATTTTTTTTGCATAATAGGCACATGGGCAATTGTTTGTCTGCCTCTGCCGTATATATTTTTAACTGCCCGTGTAATCAACAAACACTAGCTTTCCATTCGAGCTTCATGTAATCGCTTCATCTCTTCCTTGATAACAGAATTATTAAAAATAAATTGGTAATGCACCCTCCTTGGGTATCGACTATTTATATTAACATTTTTTTCAGAAGATTAATCAACCCATAACAGCATATTTTAAATTGACCAGAACATATAGAAGTTATTTGCCTACTAGTTGAACATTAAAAGATAATCTTCTTTCGGTTCGGTTTTCGGTTCAGAAATTGTACTTTATTCATACATTTCGAAGGAAATATATCAATTTGATTGCATTAATTGTCGATCCTGCAGAGTATTATAGTAAACCCATTCGGCAATGTTCGCACGTAATACCCTCATTACAAAAACAGCCAAGTGATTAAATTTGCGTTCGTGGCATGCAAGCACTGCCCTGTACTTGATGGAGTTGGAGTGTCCCTTTAAAAGGTATCAAATTCTGTTGATCGCTGGAAATCAGTCTTTCCATGTCTTCAATTTAATTTTTCGTGACTTTAAAAAGTGTCACACCAGGGCAGCGACTCTTGAACTACTTTGCAGAACTCAGTTAGGTTAGTAACATCACCGCCACATACTACAACATCATTGGCAGTTCTTTTGCATACAGCGCCTACACCATCTGGTGCTCTTTTACCATGGCCTACTTAGTGGTGATTCCAAGTCCAATTTACAACTTCAGGGCACACATCTGGCATTTTAGTCCCAAGCGTGAAAAACATTATTTTGTTACGATATTGTGTTAATGGACCGTCACTCAATTTCTATTTGATTTGGTTATTCTTCCAGTACTAGTTCTAAGTGGGCCCAAATAACATAAACATTGTGATTCAAAATCGTTGATATAGTGCAAAAATAATTTGTAGATCCCTTGAAATACATAACTACTGTGGTTACTGCCTGTGTAATCTACAAACCTGGTAAATAATAGTTTACTATTCGAGCTCCATGTCATCGCTTCATCTCTTCTTTGATAACAGAATTATTAAATATGAATTGATCATGCACCCTCCCTGAGTATCTATTTATATTAATATTTTTTCCAGAAGATTCAACACATTGTAACAGCACATTTTAAATTTACCAGAACATGTAGAAGTTAATTGCTTATTAGTTGAACATTAAAAGATATTATTTTTTTCCGGTTCAGAAATTGAACTTTATTAAATCTTTTGGAAGGAAATATATCAATTTGCAATAAATTGCAACTAGAATATCTGGCAATCAACCGAGAGGCCACTCTTGTTCTTTCCTCTCCATTTCCCGGAAATTGAATCCATAGAGGCAACAACCTGTAATTAAACATATTAAAATTATGAAAATACAAGGCAGTTCTTACAGAGAAATCTTCGTGGCCATAGGGGAGCACGGCTCTCAGTCACATCAAAATCTACATTGATGTTCAGATATTCCTCCTCTTCAAACTCAATGGTCATGTAATGTAACACAGCCGTAGCCACAATGAATTTAAGGATAGTGTCCATTTTTCTCAAAGTTATCCCCTTCTGAATACATGGAAATCTTCGCTTCCACACACCAATACACCTTTCCACAGTATTCCTGGTCGTTATATGGCTTTTGTTATATCTTTCTTCTCCTGTTGTACGGGGATTTAAAAATGGTGTTAGGATAAACCTTTTACAAAAGTACCCACTATCACCAAGTAGATAAAATTGTTCATATACTCCACTTTCAAGTTGGGCACATAACGGAGAATTATTAAAAATTGTGCTGTCATGTACAGACCCAGGCCACCTCACTATAAGGTTTCTGATTTTCAACCTTGCATCAGACACTAGCTGCACGTTGATCGAGAAATAGCCCTTGCGGCATCTAAAGCACTCTGTTAAATGTCCTGGAGAGTTAATTTTCACATGCGTGCAGTTGACAGTTCCTATCACTCTTGGGAATCCTGCAAGCTCATAAAATTCTTGAGCAACATGGTCGCATTCTTCATGATTTGGCATCTTTATATACGTAGTAGCCAGGCTTGCAATTGCTTGGGTCACTCTTTGTATTATTCGGCACACTGTGGCTTTAGAGCAGTTCACCAAATCCCCACTGACTTCTTGAAAGGACCCTGTCGCATCAAACCTCAGCGTTAGCAATAACTGTGTTCTAGCATCGATTGCTTTGGAGCACTGAGTTTCTGGTCTAATCAGATGACCGATTTTACTTAGTATATAAAGAACAGAAGGTTTATTAAAGCGAAACCTTGAAACAAAAGCATCACCATCAAACTCGTTCCAAAGGTCTTTTCTTTCAGGTATCCATCTAATGTTTGTTTCTTCATCTGACAATGACGATAAAGACGACAAGCTAGACATTCCGAAATGTGTAAATAGTAGCTAATAAAACACGAAAACGATTAATAGCTTCTGGAAAATGCACTGTAATGAATGACGCTCAGACGGATCATTAAAAATTTAAGTTGAAATGTCACATTTAATTCTCCATTTGGAGTAAACAATGCTTCTTGCAACACAAAATTGCACAAAATGGCGTTAATGACGAGCTAATGAGGGTTGAACATTAACTTTAACAAACGTTTAATGTTTTCATTAAAATAGGTTCCTTGCAATAGAAAAAGTAGTTTAAAGGAGCATTAAAAATTTAATGGCGGCATTACATTTTAATGAACTTTCTTGCAACTGAGTGTAATTTAGTCATTTGTAATGTGCCAATATAGTTGTATTTAATATGAGCTTATTAGAAGCAAGAAAGATCACAAGCATGATCATGGACATCAGTATGCAAAGCAGTTTAATTTTTAATTTAAAAACACTTTTATGATGAGAATGCTGTAGAAGTTCTTATAGGGTGTGAGATATTTTCTATGTCAAGCATGATAAAGGACGAATCAAGCATGATAAAGGATGAATCAAGCATGATAAAGGATGAATCAAGCATGATAAAGGATGAATCAAGAAGGGGCTTCGGAATTGCAAATGTATTTATCTTCTTAGAGTTGTCTAAAATATTCAAAGTTAATACGTTTCTTCTTTCATGACCAATCAAAACATTGTAGTACTTAAGTAATTTGTCTTTTTTAAGCTGACACTATAAAGCGTAAACATTTGTGAACTGCCTAGGTATTTGCTAACTGTAGTCTGCCCCATGCATAAGCTGTGCTCTTGTCGTGCCCTCTTTGGTGGCTCCCATCGGCTAACAATCTTACAGATGTTAAAACCGTTGAACGTCACAAACTTACGTATAAGTTAGGGGCTAATAAGGGGCCCATACACGGTACGATCCGTCGCTACGATCATCTGAAAAGATATCGTGACGATGTATCGCAACAAGTTTTGCCGCTCACACATGAAACGATTGGTCGTCACGATCGATCATTTGCTGGTTTGAAAAAACAGAGTGACGACGTGTTAAAATAATTCAAGACGTGACTACAATGGAAAACGAACTTCTTTTCTTAGTTTTGTGGCAGTAACTTTGATTTGGTTACGGAAAAAAAGAAACAAACCTAGAAAAATGTGGGTTAAGAAATAGGTATTAAAACGACATCAGTACTCGCATGTAAATATTTTAAAAGAATTACGGTTCCATTCAAAAGACTGGCACAACTACATGAGAATGACTGAACCTACGTACCTAAAATTATTGAAATTAGTATCACCTAAAATACAGAAGCACGATACAAACATAAGGCAAGCTGTCAGTATTCACGAACGCCTTAGTGCAACTTTGCGTTTCCTAGCCACTGGACGATCCTATGAAGATCTAAAGTTCTCATCTATCATTTCACCACAGTTACTGGGGAGAATCATCCCAGAAACCTGCGCCGCCATTTACGAAGCATGTCACGACTATTGTAAGGTATGTACTGCAATAAAACATAAATCATTCTTAATAGTTATAATCATTTATTTTCCATTCATATAGGCAGTTAAACATGGTATGTACATAGTTAAACATTAGGATTGAAAGTTTTCAAAAACATAAATTAAATTTTGTTCTTTTGCACCTGACAACTGTTCTCCCGTAGGTCTCTGTCTGGCTTGGAGTAAAGGTGGAGTTTGAGGTTTGGAGGACTGATTTTCAGGAATGTGTAATTGGGTAGTTCTTATTTTTAGTGTCAGCCGAGAAAAAAAAAAACGTATCGAACCTTTTGTGATTGCATTTTGATTATACATGAAAATGGAGTATTTTGATATATTAGGTCAAGCTTAAACTATTTTCTAAGTGTCTAAATTAAAGTATAATGGCATGGCTTTGACATTAAGTGGCATGGTCATGCCATATTGCGACATGGCTCTGACATGAAACACGGTTATGACATTCTATTAAAAAAATACAATTATTATACTGGGTGGCGCAAAAGTAAAGACCCTATTTGGTTCGGCTATAACATTTTTTCTAAATTAGAAAACTAGATTTAGGTTTTTTTTAATGTATATTTGTACCATTAAATTTCGTACCATTAGGATTTAAAGATGATGTCTTTTAAATGGTGACCTCCAGAGTTGATACACATTTGAGCCCTATTTATGACATTTTGCATAACTTGCCGTAACACTTCCTGCGATATGTTCGTTGTTTCTTGACGAATGTTTTCTTTTAGAGCTGCGAGAGTCTGTGGCTTGTTCACATACACCCGAGATTTCAAAAAACCCCAAAGAAAGAAGTCTGGACTGGTCAGATCGGGTGATCTTGCAGGCCAAGGCAAATCGCCAAAACGAGAGATAACTCGGCATGGAAAAGCGTCCCTCACTAAGTCCATAGTGTCGCGCGCTGTGTGTGCCGTAGCGCCGTCTTGTTGAAACCAGATGTGCTCCAGCCCCAATTCGTCCAAACTGGGTATCAAAAACTCACGTAACATGGTTCTGTAGCGTTCTCCAGTGACAGTTATCGCATTGCCTCCAGCGTCTTCGAAAAAATAGGGTCCGATCACTCTGTCAACACAGATGCCACACCATACAGTAACTTTTAGTGGGTGTAGAGGTGTTTCTTGAATAATGCGCGGATTATCAGTGCCCCAGAACCGAGTATTCTGCTTATTGACATGCCCTGAGAGATGGAAATGCGCTTCGTCACTCATAACCAATTTTGAAGGAAAATCATCCTCTTCAAGGTTGAGGTTTATGACGCGCTGGCAGTAATCTAGACGAGCTCGGTGGTCAGCAGGCAGCAGCTGATGAGTCATTTGAGTTTTATACGGGAACATCTTTAAGTCTTTCACCAAAATACGCTGCAGGGTCCGTCTGGAAATGCCCAATTGCGTGGCACGTCGCCTCGTTGATGTTTCTGGACACTCTTCCACATCTTCGCGCACAACATCGATATTTTCAGCTGAACGGCCTGTTCTTGGTCTCCCAGACTTAGGTCTATCCAATGTTGAGCCAGTTGCTTCAAGGCGTGTGGCAAAGCGTCGAATTGTGCGACCAATCGGTGCCGGACGGTGGGGAAATCGTCGACGAAATTCACGTTGTGTTCTTATCACTGATGAATTATTCCGTAAGAACATTTACACAATTATTCCACGTTCTTGGGGAGTAAAACGGTCCATGTTTATTTTCAGTGTATTTTACATTTGTTCACTACACAATTTTCAACAACAGAATGACAGAAAATGTCATATAAAAAAAATAAAGGTATTTTCTTTAGTGCCAGTACTTTTGCGCCACCCAGTATGTTCTAATTATTTCTTTAATTATCTGAAATCAGCTTAAACAATCAGAAATCACAGTAGTAACCTATAGGTTTAATTCTTATTCCCGACCAGTCTTTACTTAAACGAAAACTATACTAGATACTTGTTTTGAACATTAGTTGTTAATCAGTATTTTTTTTAATCACAGCAGTTGTTTTATGTATTAATTACATTACTAACAATAGTAAGTATTAAATTTAAATCTTAAAAAACAATCATTAACATATCTCTAAATCAGTCTTTATTTAGGAAACAAATGTCTTCACATGACTGGGTAACAACATCTAAGTTTTAAATCTTTGGAAACAATAATAAGCTACTCTTTAATTTAGTCTCTATTTTGTAACAAAAATAAATGTCTTAATGGCAACCATAAGGTTTTAAATCTGAGAAAAAAAACATAAACCATCTCTCTTTCTATAACAAAAATAGCTTCACATGACTGGATAGTCACAAACAAAATTAAAAATTAACTCTCCTCTCCTAGTAGGCGTCGGTTCAGGTAGAACAGCAATAATGTCATTGTATGATATTGCCGAAATGTCATTGTCTTTCCATGCGAAAGTATACTCATTTGTGTCAATATTGGTGATTTTTTTTCTTGTGAACTGAACTATGTATGGTTCTTCTGATATATCCACTGATATAATTTGAACAACATACTTCAAGATTTGGTTTCTTTTCCCAGAAAACTTCGATAATACCCATACACCTTCGCGAAGATCACTTGTACGAAATGAATCTTTATTTTCATTAATGTTTTCGTCACTCTGGCTAGTAGTGCGTAATTCATAATCACCTGCGTTTAATGCATCAGACTGGTTGATTATTTCACGCTTGAAACTTGGGAAATGTTTGCATTTGACGTCAATTGAGCAGTCAGTGCATGATAAGTCTCTTAACTGTATAGTTCTAGGATCTTGTCTTGTCCAAGTCAATTGAAGAGCCTTTTTGGTGCCTGGGATAGTTTTTACTGCAGTATTTTTCAGCAACTTGTCAGCTTCAAGAATATCAGCTTCGCTCACTTTGTAGATCCATTACATTCGATTCTGCTTTTAACACCTCATAAAACGTATTAAAGTCATGATTAACGTGAGCATCGGCTGTTCGCTTTATAGCTGCCCCGACTCCATCCGGCGCTCCCTTTCCATGTCCAGAGAGTGTGTGAGAGTGCAGAGATTACAGGTTTGAATGTTGAGCTCATAAGAAAATTTGCCTCAAAAGAACCCTTGCCTCAGGCTATGATATAAATTTAGAGAAATTTGAAGAAGCTTGTCGTGAAACGCGTGAGCTGTATCTAAGTCTGTATTCGTGGTATTTCATGCCCGTTACCGTGTATAAGATCCTTGTGCATAGTATACAGGTAATAAAGACAGCACTTCTTCCGATTGGACAATTCTCCGAAGAAGCCCTAGAAGCGCGTAATAAAGACCTGCGCCGATTTCGCTTGCACAATACGCGGAAGAAGTCTCGCATTGCTACGAATACAGACCTATTACACATGCTTTTAACTACATCCGACCCTTTAATTAACGCGAATTTAGGAAGGAAAAAACCTGAAAAGTTAAATTTGGAAGTTTTAAAATTAGTTATCTCGCCTTTAGTGCCCATTTCGCGACCTTATGTAAATATCCCTCGTAATGAAAATGATTACATAGAGTCGGATTCTTCAGATGATGATAGTGATAAGGAATGATTGTAACATATATAGAATATTATTTTTTAAGTAACTGACTTGTAAACATTTGTTTTTCATATTAGTTTTAAGTTTAGAAAAATGTTTATTGTGGAAGAAATCATGATTTATGCATTTATTTTAATATAAATATATATTTTTTCATTTTTTGTATTTTTATTTACACTAACCCCCTCCCATTTACCTTAAGTCATGAAATGTAAAAAAAAGTACAGGATACGTATGATTAAGCACATTCGAGTCGAAAAATAATTTTGTCCATCTAGCTTGTTCTACGCGAATCACAGTGCTCCGTTGGGTTTTCTAAGATATGATCGTTTACGGCTATGTAAATGTCAGCCAACGCGGATTCTCTAACGAAAGCGTAGAACTTACCTACACGCGACACCAACCCAACACTTTTGATCGCGTCTAAATGTTTCCTAATAGGACCGGCTGCAGGAAATACGAACTGGTAATATTCACTGTTTCGGAATAGATAACGTCCTATCTCAAACGTTTCCATCAGTCTAGTCAAAAGATCATCTGCGGCAAGGGATTCCAGGCAATCTCGTACTAGTCCCATTTCAGCTGAGACCTGCTGTTGATAAGTTCCTTTTCTTCGTCCGACGGACTCCATCGATAACGATTTAAACATATATATGAGCGTCCGCGAATTAATGGTCTTCGCGATGGGTTCCGAATCATTGGACGAGTACATGTTTACCGCGTCCGATTCCGACAACCTCAAGCTGGAATACCAGTTGATCCGGTTATAATCATTCATTGCTATCAGAAAGCCCAGAAATCTCTGAGACAGTGTCCGAAATAACATCTTGATCATGATAATTATTCTTATAGTATGATTCAGAAATTAAATAATTCTAGTAAAAAAATATTTTTAAATATAATTAACAGTCTTTGGAAAAATCAGATAGTTCCAAATGAATGGAAAACACAATATGAAATGACCACTCCCACAAATTGAAATGTCCATTCACTGATTTTATTATCTGGGGGCACGGCAGTGCCCCTGCCAAGTCTCGAGCAAAACGGGCACGGCCGTACCATCTTTTCTCGAAGCGTTTCGCGGCTGTTTCGCCCCCCCTTTATCTTCGACGTGGACAAAGCTAGGAGTTTAGGTTTTCAGTGAATAATAGTAGGCATTGGAACAAGCTTAAGTTCGAAATTACACGCCAAATGAATTAATAGTTTAGGAGTTACGGTCGATCAAAGTTACACCATTTTGTCACTCACTGACTCACTGACAGATCATCAAAAATCTAAACTTCTAGCAGACTTAGAAACTTCAAATTTTGCACCAAGATAGGTCATTAGCCACATATAAAGGAAAAATTATAAAAACATTAAAAAATTATATATGCCATAGAAAACAATTTTATATTTGCGGTTTGGCAAGAACATTATGTATGGATTTTGACTGCATTGTTAACTTTGTTCGTTGTTCAAGTACCTATTCAATTGGATGAATACATACATAGAATAGAAAAGAATAATATAAATGTAATACATAGACTATCATTAATACAAATTAATACATAAAGTTCATTAAATTAATAAAGCTAAAACTCCATTGTATTGCGATAAATATTGTATGCGCGCTCGATAGATGGCGTTGTACCTGTCTGAATCGCGCTATGGTTGCGTTACAAAGCGCAGTGTAAGTAGTAGGTACTTCAAAATAATTCGATAATTTTCATTTGATAGCGCCATCTGTCTATGAAAACCCATTTCGAAACTAAAAAATATTGTAGTGATAATTGATATTCGGAGAACTTTACGTGTTATTTAGTTTAGTTATCGTTTGTAAGTTAGTAGATATATATTTATTTAGTTAGTTATTTGTTAGTTAGTTTAGTTCTATTTAGTTTGCATATATTTATATAAGTTTAAGCCCTATTGTTATAGAAGTAATTGTAAATATAGTGTAATGGAACGTGAAATATTGTACATAAATGGCGACCTTTGTCCACACAGAGTTATCTCTATTCCTGGAGATGGGTCGTGTTTATTTCATTCGTTGTCATACAGCATGTATGGGAGTTTTCAGTCGTCAAACAAGCATACGTGGCCCTTTCAAGAGTGACTAGTTTGGGTGGATTACATTTAATAAATTTGAATTTTAGTAGTATCAAAGCTCAGGAGACAGCAATAGCTGAATATAATCGACTCCGAAGTATATATCGCCCAGACTTGTCTACCTTAGAAGTAACGAAGCCTCAGAGAAGAAACAGAAGAGATAGAGATAGAGAATGGGTTCTAAGCAAAGCAGTAGCTGACGTCCAAGAAATTGTGAGGTCACCTAAAAGTAAAAGAAAGAAATGCATTACAAAAAATAAATGAGATCCCACCAAAAACATTAAATGTAAAAAAATGCCAAGTCTCTCGATGCAGTTTTTCCATCTTAAAAAGTTTTGAGATCTCATAGAAGCCAAGTCCTATTCAAAATATTTCGTAGTTATAAATCAACATTTAGTAATTGTATCAATAGTTTTCTTTATATTATAATTATAGTGACTTGGCAATGAGCACAAATTAAAAGCTGCTTGCTGCCTGGAATTATATGCAAATGTTACTGACGAGACCAGTGATCAGATTATTTGTTATGTGTGAATCATGATGGTCACTACCGACTACATGCTCCAATACAATAATTAAGAATACCTTACGGGCCATCGCTTTATAAAAGTAAATGAATCGAGAGTGCACTAAGACTGACTGCCGTTGCCGAAATTCGGTTGGGACGACACGGATAAACCAAAAGAAAATTAATTTTGTGATATTAATGTTTACGCATGCGGTGTGTGTAACTTTCAACTCCTCCAAATACGAGTATGCCGTTTTATTTGTTTCTTCTTGTGCTCATTGCCAAGTCACTATAATTATAATATAAAGAAAACTATTGATACAATTACTAAATGTTGATTTATAACTACGAAATATTTTGAATAGGACTTGGCTTCTATGAGATCTCAAAACTTTTTAAGATGGAAAAACTGCATCGAGAGACTTGGCATTTTTTTACATTTAATGTTTTTGGTGGGATCCTTTATTCAGGAAGAAAATGAGATCATTGTGGAATGACTATTGGTCTCGAGTTAATTCTGAAAAGGGCAGATGGTATGCCCAGATTCAGAAAGTCTTGCCCGCCCATCCATGGTACAACATGCACAAAGAAATTGATTGCAAAAGATTCATAACAACTATTTCAAGATTAAGACTTGGTCATTGTTTAACCCGAAAACATTTGTACAAATTGAAAATTGTGAGTGATCCGAAATGTGAAACTTGCAATATTGATGAAGACTTACAACATATTATTATGAAATGTGAAAAGTATACAATTCATAGACTCATCTTAGCCAGTGACATAGAATCATTAACCGTAGAGAAAATACCTAAAGTACTAACTGAGTTTTTAAGTGTTCCAAAATATTATAGTGCTATTTTTAAGTTTATTTCAACAACTGTTGAAAAAATATGATTACCTATGTGAAGAGTTTAAGTATAAATGTAAAAACAGACTGGCTGAAAGGACATGTTTCCAGGGCCGTAAATAAATAAACTAACTACGAAAAAAAACATCACAATGACAGACCGCAATTTCTTGACTCCATGTAAAAAAACAAATATTTTGATAATGACTCTTGAATTATAATTAATAAAACACAAACAACAATACTTTTTTAATAAATAAATATAAATAGCACTTACCATGTTGTC
Organism: Bedellia somnulentella; assembly: GCA_963576735.1. Classification (NCBI taxonomy): domain Eukaryota; kingdom Metazoa; phylum Arthropoda; class Insecta; order Lepidoptera; family Bedelliidae; genus Bedellia; species Bedellia somnulentella. The sequence goes on from OY755195.1 coordinate 3,149,348, forward strand.
TTTACTTTTTCTTCCTTCTACCATAATATAACATAACATAACATAAACGTTCACGCCGAATATCCCCGAAGAGGTTGGCAGAGGTACTAATACTTCTGAACATCTTGTGACTTTGTCCTTCTACCACTGGCTTTAAAAAGCGGTCAGCTATAGAAAACCAAATCAATTGAGGTTTGTATACATCATCTGTGCCCGCACCACTCTTCTTTGACTTCTCAACCTTTTTGACCTATCTACTATGTGTGCTTTGTATATTTTTTATCTTATTTTTAAGTTCATTAATTGTCAAAGTCAAACCTATTTCTTTAATAATAGATTTGAGAGCCGCTAAACGAATATTACTGTCCCTGTAATGTTCTTCTCTTGGGTTCCATAAGCATAGATGATTTTCGTAGTATTCCAAAAACAGTACGGCTTTATTTTTATTCATGGTTGTGATCTCATGCGGCGGATCTTGGAGCAACGTTTAACAACCTCTTGCGGCGGGCGATCGCCTGCAACTGATCGATTTACACGGTCGATTTTAGTCACCCGCCGCATGCGACTTCTTGCCGATCGGCAAAAGTCGGATGGCACCCAACTTTGGGGCTTTCGACTTGAGTCACTTGCAAGCTAATCGATTTGCCATTTAGACGGTCGATTTCAGCCGATCGGCAAAAATCGTGCGGCCTTAGTCACCCGTGTAAACCCCACTTAACCCAAACAAGACAATAGACGTCGACACCAACCAACCGTCAATAGAAGAGATACGCCGTCCTTATTATGACACTGTGCTAGCAAAAGAAGAGGCTTGTCGTTACCCACGTCGAGAAATCACGCTTATTTTGCATGCTGTGTCGAGAAACGAATCTAAACCTACCGTGCATCGTCAAAAACGTTTTTCTCGTGCGTTCCGATGGGTTTCATTTCTTATTGTGCTAGCGCCGCTCGGCTGTCCCAAAAAGAATGGCAGTATGGCACAGTAACCATTTTTTTCAGGAGAGCAAAAAAACATATTTTTGGTTGCCTCATAAAATTTAAAAATAATCGACCAATATAAGTATTGGGGGTCATGGATACTATGATTGCGCAATAATTTGTATTTCAAGAAAGTAGATTCACTTACGCTTGCATTTTTTACAGCACTTAATAATTTAAAATATGTTTTCTAAATTTAGTTATCTCTGGATTACCATATAAAAACACAGCGACGTACCTTGCTCTATTGTAAATTTGGTTTTTTACTATAACAGCCTCTTTAATTGTCTCAGTGGTCTCGCGGTTAAGCGCTTGGTTTCATGTACGGAGGTCTCGGGTTCGATCCCCGTGGGGTGGTAACCATACAAATTCAATTTGTATGATTTAACCCAGTTTGGAAGGATATTACAGGCTTGAAACACCTGATTATCCGAAAATTAAGATGATTCTGTTCTTCGGAGGGCACGTTAAGCCGTCAGTCCCGGCTATTATTTCGGTAGTAGTCGTTAGTCTGCCAACCCGCAATTGACCAGCGTGGTAGACTATGGCCAAATCGCCCTATATTGGGTTGGCTCAAGCCCTTCGGTGGGGTCATATAATGGGCTCAAATCAGATCAAATTACCACTATCCTTATCCACTAAAATACACCAAATAACAATAGCACTTTTTTTGTAATTGCGGTACGATCAGAAACAAAATCACTTCACTACTTAACTTTACATAGCCCTTCGGTGGGGTCATATAATGGGCTCAAATCAGATCAAATTACCACTATCCTTATCCACTAAAATACACCAAATACCAATCGCACTTTTTTTGTAATTGCGGTACGATCAGAAACAAAATCACTTCACTACTTAACTTTACATGCAAGAAATTTGAGAGTTGTTTCTGGCAGGATAATTATCTACCTAAATGAAACTCGCAGTAATAAGTTTAATCAGTTTTTATTAAAATTAGCAAAATATTTAGGAGCGTTAACCACGAAATAGGTACCTAAGACGGATAAACACAAAACAGATGATAATAAATTTTCCTAAAATCTTGGTTCTCAACTTAAACAACAAAAAACATCTCCAAAAACATTTTTAAAATATAAGAAGTAAAAATGGTAGCAACAAGTTAAATAATTTAAACCAGCATCAATGTTTTTACATAAATCTGGGGACTGATCATTTCGACATATTTTGACATTGTGGGAGGGAAGTGCCTACAAATGTAATACTCAACGTAGTGAGAGGGACTATTTCCTGACCTACTTTTTTGGTGAACCGTCTCACAGCTATTATTTCGGCATCCGCCATCAGTTTCTCATACAGTTCCGCATTGCTCGACTCCTTGTCAACGAACTAATAGTGCCGGTTCTCTCCACCGACGCTGCTGGTATGTACGCCTTCAAATTGTTTTCCTTGAGACAACTATGGCTTAGGAAGGCCAAATAATGGCTGTTTTAAAAATAATGCAACATAATATTCAGAGTGTCAACCATAAAAAGGTTTTACTTAAATCATCATTTATTAAAAATAACATAGATGTGGTCTCTGCAATGAAACCTGGTTAAAAGATTCAAATCCCCATTTATCAATCTCTGGCTATAATTATATAGGAAAAAATGCAAAAAATTAACATGAACTGACAATGACAAGCTGAAATTTCAAAATGGCGACAGTAGTACCAGTAGTGGCCGTCGGCCTAGAAAAGTTTGTGGATCTGTAACTCAATTAAGTAGAAACATCTGAAGACTAGTTTTTATCAAGATATTCAACCTATAGCAGTTTCTTTATCCACAGCAAAAAAAACATATTTATTGGAATTCTACAATGGCATGTAACATGTGCACGAATACTGCTGCATTAGTTGTAAAACTGCGTCGCAGCAGTAAACGTCGTCCTCCAATGACAATTACATTGGTTAGTACCAGACTGCCCAACTAAGCGCAAAAGCGGTATCTCAATGGAAGCGAGTTTCGACTTAGTTGACGTTATGTAAAAGTGTTTTAGTTTTTGGTTTATATTAAGATTTTTTGTTTATCAAGTAATGTTTATAATATAACACTGGGTCTATTTGTTATCACAATAATTGGAATATCAAAAATCTTTGTGTAAATACCTTTTTCTTGAGATTGCTTAGTGAATTAAAGAATTAAAGCTTGAGTTAGTTACCGCTTTTTTGTTACCTCTTCTCCTACATGACTGTATATAAAAATATATAAATCTTTTAAGTATGAAAAAATGTGTTATTTTAAAGAAAAAACTCAGTCAATATATGTTAACAAAATCTTTTATTCATAAAATTTGAAATACATAATATATAGCAAAAGAAACGGGTTCTATGAAATTTAGTCAAATGATACAGGGAGATCTGTCCAAAAGGACATTCTATTTTGGGGTATAATATTTTGAAAGGATTTCAAAATATTTTCGTTTTTGCTTTTAGAAATGCCTTCCGGAGCAGTTTTCCTTTTTGGTGGTGGCAAAACTTGAGCTTTTAAAATTTTATTTCCGATTATGCTCGCAGTGATAGGGTCCTTATTGAATCCAGTTCTGCATGTCAGATCAAAACTGCCCCTGTCGACCTCTACTTCGACCATTTTATTAATATATGGACGTGTTGCAATTCGAGACAGTTTATACTGTGTTGTGTAATCTTCCCAGTCATAAAAATGTTGTAGAATCATCTCTTTAGATTTAACATTTTTTCCTACAGTAGTAACTGCCTGAGAAAAGTCATCAAAATCATAAAATTTGTTTTTCATGCGCTTCATAGATAACTCCACCCTGTGGTGGAAACTGTCGGCAGACATACAACTGTAGCCTGGTTCGAAATATTTAATCACGATCTTGTCGGCGTTGATGTCATTTGAATTGACTACGTAAATGAAGAACGAAAAAAATGACCAATTTTTGTTTTGTGATAAACAATTGTCGACCCACAGTATGATTTTTTTTTATCTCGATGAAAAATAAAAAAATGGAGGTATGCGCTTATGTTTTCGGATTTGGAGCGTCCAAATAATCCTGCATACCATAGTGCAGGAAAAACACTCAAACCTTTTCTGCCTTGACCAGTGGGCACGAAACTTTCATTATAAGCAACTATCCTGTGGGTAAAATAGCAGTTTTGAACATGTCTATCCTGGGCAGCATGATAACTTTTTGTAAGTCGGCAGAAAATACAACAGTACCAGTTTCATTTAGCTCACTGTCTGATATATATTGTGCTCTCGACATAGTTGCCCATTCATTATGACTTGCCCACTTTGTGCAACCTAAACAGCCTTCTTGGAGATTTTCTTTGATGTGTGTATTATCATGCAGACGGAATTCTTCACAGTCCTCACCCTCTTCGTGGCCAAGCTTCACGAAAGATATATTTAATGCTGCGATCACTTCTCGGTATTTGTCGTAAGATACGCTGTTGTAGCGCCCTTTAGTGTTAAAAATCGATCTAGCATGTAGAACGCGGAATTCCACCTCGTTGCAACCGAACTGGATTAATCTTTAAGGATTAAACCTTTTTTCATAATTTGTCTGGTGTTTTATCAGTGCTTCAGTGTTTAGATGGCTTTTTTTGAAATGACTGACTATTTTCTTAACTGATTCTAAAATAAAATCAGTTTTCATTAGAGCTTTTTCAACCATTAAATTTAATTTGTGCAGGAAACAACAAAATGATAGCCATCTTGTCTTCTTTATAGCGCTGCATATATTTGCTGCATTGTCGGACATGATTAATGTTATTTTGTTTGATATTTCCCATTCTTTATCTATACTCTTAAGAGCATCTGCCAAAGCAGCTGCTGTGTGAACCACTAAAATGTTCGCAGTGTAGCAAGACTGAGTATAGTTTAAAGTCAATAAAAAAATGAGCACTTACTGACAAATAGGCGTCCATCGACAGTGAAGTCCAACTGTCTGTAGTTAGGCAGACGTTTTTGGCTCATTTACCAAGTTCTTAATCTGGTTTTTGCATGCACGGTATTGGCCCGGTACTAAAGTCCCTGAAATAAGTTTCCTGTTGGTCAATTGATAGTTCGGATTTAAAGCATTAACAAAACTTCCAAACCCTTTATCTTCTACTACTGAAAATGGATGATAATCTTGTGTTATCATTTGAAGGAGTTTGGTATCAATTACTTTTTTCCTCGTCTCATCCATTCTGCGTGGAACGTATGCGGTTATCGCTTGTTGCCTACGTTGAAGCTGAAACGTTCTAGATGAAGATGGTAATGGTTGGAGGAAAACGGTTGCTTCGTTACTACTTATTGTTGGAGTTGGTGGCTGAATATTTATATTTAAATTCGAACTACTGGCACAGCTCTCACCTGTTCCTGGCGCTCTACTTCCAGGCTGTTCCCTTAACGCGTCTATATAGTTACTTAAAGCACTTAAATGTTGGTTACTTAAATGTTTTTTAAATTTATAACACTTCTTTTATATGAGTATTCTTTTCTGCATATGATGCACTTTGTCACAGTCTTTCCTGCTATTCTTTCATATTGGTTCCAAATTGAAGCACTAGCACTCATTATGATATTATTTAACCCTAAACAAGTCCAGTCTGTCTTGCAGTAAGAACACTAACTTAACTTAATCTTACTACTAGTGAATAAAAAACTAGTTCTGTACAATACACTAATACTAAATTAATTTACTTAAACCTATGTAATACACCTATAAATACACAAGTTATAAAATATTAACTATAACATAACATATACTCACGGCTATAAATCCCTAGAAGGGGTAGCCAGAGCTAAGGAATAAGAAATTCCTCAGCCACTTTTGGAAAGTGAGTGGGGAAAAGATGGTAAAGTAAAGGTTGTTGGTGATGGGTCTCCAGCCGCATCGCCCAAAAATCCCTTAAAAGCCCCTATAACGTTAGTCACCTCTTACGTAAACCCATCGGTAGAAACGGGGTAGTGCTATTCTAAGCCGACACTACACGGCAAATTAACTATAACTATTATTGTATATACACAAAAGTAATTAAATATTAACTGTAATTATTATTCACACTCGGTTAGCAAGTCGCGGCGCAAATAGACAAAATTAGGTCGTTTCGCTATCACAACAGCTGACTAACTGATTTCATTTCATTCAAAACAAAATAGCCGAAATTCGGAAACAAAATCATATGATTTCCAAATAGCAATAGTTCTGATCAATTATTTTTTACTTTAAAATACTTTAAGCCTTATATACCCTTAGCTTTCAGGTTATACCAAAACTAAAGTAAAAGTTTTATATCCCTTGCTCTCTCTAACTCAATATTTCTTATTCGCTTACACTTACAAACACAATTCATTCGCTTCGCTTTTCTTATGATTTCATTCAACGTCATGATTTGGATGAGGTGCGACCAGGAATGATTAGTAGCAACCAACCTTTCTGGATGCTATTATCATATGATATATGCTACTATCTATATAAATCATATGATTAATCATATGCTACTTGGTTGATAATGACATTACTAAAGTTAAATTGGTTGATAATGACATTACTAAAGTTTAACACAGTTTGTAAATGTATAGACAACTACTTAGATTTAGAATCATCCGGCTACGCTATTAAGGTTTTGTATATCTTTTCAAACTATCGAACACAATACAATAATCTAACATCTCATATTTTAATTCATTCATTCGTTGCTTTTTTGCTTTTTTTCATGACTAAAATTAGATCAATACAGTTTTATCGTTTAGTAATCCCAGGTAGTACCAATTTTTGTATTGTTCTCCTTTTGTCGCTAATATCTTATATTGTGATACTACATCACAGTTATACAACCGATGTTAAGAATTGGAATCGTGTAGTTCGTGTTAGGCCTGATACTTATTATTATTTATTATTTAATTATATTACAATATTTTATGTTACGTACTTCTTATTATTTAACCTACGTCATTTAATTTCTTTTTTATTTTATATATTTTTATTGCTACTTATACAAATTAATTATTTTTATAATACGACGCCGGTATTTTATAACATTACACAAATTGAAACAGGGGTTGGTTTTAGTCAATTATTACTTTTAAGTATATTGTTTAGAAACTTTACCTCATATTTAATCTACGGCATAATACTGTCGCTTATATCGATTTTTTTTTATTTTAACTATAATGGCAGTACCTGAGAGTGCACTTTGCAATAATAAAACTAAACGCCTTACGCTAGGGTTATTGAATATACAGTCAATCAATACAGGTTGGAATGAACTATTAGAATTGTTTAGCATTCATGAATTTGACATAGTCTGTCTTAATGAGACATGGCTAAGACTGGACTCCGATTTGACACGCTACACGATCCAGGGTTACCAGTTCATACATGTTCCACGACAACACAGTTGTGGCGGCGGTGTAGGCATGTATATTCGCTCGGATATACATACTCGCCGCCTGGATCACCTTGGCACTGACTTGGAACAGTTATGGATAGAGGTACGTCTACGTGGGATGAGGATTGCCTTAGGAACATTTTACCGACCACACTCGCTTAACACTGGAAAAGCTGTTGATAGTTTAAACGATTCCTTATCAGTGTTTGGTCCCAAATACGATCACATTTTCTTACTGGGTGATTTCAATGTTGATTGTCTAAAACATGACTCTACCAACTTCATTCCCGAGTGTTTTAAGTCTCTCGTTTCTGCATATAATCTTACACAAATTGTTAACAAACCTACCCGTATAACGCCAACTAGCTGTACACTTTTAGATCTAATTTTTACCAAGGGGCGATGTAGGCTGAGCTCCTTAAATGTAGTTCACAACGATGATTTAAGCGATCATGGTATAGTAATAGCACAATTTTCTACTAAACTGAAACGCTTACCTCCTAGAAGAATTTCATATCGTCCTATATCGGAGAACATTGATTGTATTTCTCACGCTGCTCAGTTTACCCCTTGGGAGATGATACAGGATTGCAAAGATCTCAACGATATGGTTCATTTATTTAACATGTTAATTATAGACCTGTTCGATCACTTCGCCCCCATCCGTAATAAAACTTTTTCCCGACCCCCTGCACCTTGGTTAACTCACAACCTGAGGCAAATGAGGAAACTCCGTGCTGAAGCTTGTGAGGCAGCTAAGATGAAAAGATCTGAAGGAGCATATCGATACTATAGAGATATGCGAAATCAAGTTAACTCTACTATAAAGATAGAAAAGCGTAAATATTTCGACAAATTTGTAAATAATAACCGTTCAAATCCAACAAAAATTTGGCACCATATTAACAGAATTTTGAAACCATCCAGTACTTCCCTAATACCCTTCCATCTCGCAGAACCTAATGCTCTTAATCGTTTTTTTGTCAATGCAGTTCCACCAATCGATGTTTTTGCCTCTAATGGCACAGCTGATACCTTCCCTTACTCCAGTGGTCCTGAATTTAACTTCACTGATATTTCTGAAGCTCAAGTAGCTCGCATCGTAGAAACTTGTTCATCAAGATCAGAGGGGTCTGATCATATCTCGATGCTTATGATTAAACTAACGTTACCTTACTCTCTTCATGCTATCACCACTATATTGAATAGATCTCTGCGTGACGGTAATTTTCCCGAGGCTTGGAAATGCTCTACGGTAACTCCTATCCCTAAGAAAAAACCTGTCGAAGTACTCAATGATATAAGACCTATAGGCATACTACCTGCGTTTTCAAAAATACTAGAAAAACTTGTTTTGAAACAAATTTTGCCTCATTTAGAAATGTCTGGTATAATACCATCATTTCAATCTGGTTTCAGATCCGGCCATAGCTCTACCACTGCCCTGCTTAGTATCATTGATGACATATTGTTATCCTCAGACAAAGGGGACGCTTCTATCTTATTACTCCTGGACAATACACGCGTCTTTGATTGTGTCTTCCCCCACTTTTAAATTCTAAACTTCGGTCCGCAGGTTTTTCGTCGTCAGCGTGCAAGTGGTTTTCCTCCTACTTTTCGGGCAGAATGCAAACTGTGAAAACAACTGACGCCAATGGCAATCTTATAGTTTCGGAACCTCTTCCAATTACACGTGGTGTGGTCCAAGGTTCGATTCTTGGTCCGACATTGTTTACTGTCTATACTGCTAATATATCTAAGGTCATAAAGAATTCAAAATACCACTTATATGCTGACGATACACAAATTTATACACATCTTCCCTCGGACAGTGATGGGTTCTCTGCGGGTTTACAGAGCTTCCACAAAGATCTGGAGTGTATAGTGGAATGGTCTAAAAACCATCACCTTATGATCAACCCACACAAGACTATAGCTTTAATCTGCGGCACACCTAGTCAGGTCTCTAGGATAACCGAACTTCAACCGTCGGTTTTGGTTGATGGAGTAGCGGTGCCTTTTCAGGTGTGCATTCGGAACCTTGGTCTTCACATGGACCAGTCGCTCACATTTCAAAATCATGTTGATCTAAAGACTGCCAAGTGCTTTGCTGGCCTTAGTACTTTATACAAGATAAGGTCATTTATAAGTGAGGATGTTCGACTCAGGTTATGCGAGGGTTTAGTTCTGTCCCAGTTAGGCTATTGCGACATCGCCTATGGCCCTTGTCTGCTAAAAAAGACCGAACACCAAATACAACGTGTACAAAATGCCTGTATGCGGTACTGTTTTAATATTCCACGACGGCAACACATTACTCCATATTTGATTGAGAAGAACTTGCTTAACATGAGACATAAAAGGAGACTGAAACTTTCATGTTTTGTCTATAAAGTAATTAAATATAAAACACCAAAATACCTTTATGACAAACTCAACTTTTCGAAACGCGAACGCCTCAATGTACTTTTGTTACCGAAGCACAAGCTTACAAGGACCAAGGGCTGCTTAACAATAGCAGCTTCTAAATGCTGGAACGTTATACCGCCGCCTATCAAAGATGCACAGTCTATTTCCTCATTTAGAAACAAATTGCTTAAATATTTGATAGTATTGCAGCGCAACGAGTTTGCTATTCCCTATGGCTGTGCTTCTAATGTCGAATAATAACCAGTAATAAGGTATTTATATATACAGTAACATGTATCTATGTATATATATATATATATATATATATATATTTATCTATTTATGCATTATATTGTTATGAAAGTATGTACGTGGCTTTCATTATAATGAAATAATTATTGGTATTTATATTGATTGTTATTTATATTTTATTCTTCTATAATATGTGAAGAGATCTAAATAATGTATATAAATTAGCTCTAGGCTAAGACTATGCGCGTGGTGTCTGTGTGTGGATGTGTGTGTGTGTGTGTGTGTGTGTGTGTGTATGCGAGTGCATGTGTATTGAAATTAGTTCTAAGTTAGTTTTAAGTGTAAGTAGTGTTAAGGTTTGGTCAGAGCTGAAAATCGGAGCTATCTGCTTGTAGTGGATAGACCGAGCTCTGTACCATTTTGTCTTTTATTTTGCTGTTATATGCTATTGTTCGCTTTGTTAATACTTCTTTCTTATTGTTTGTTGTCATGTCACCATTTTTTTTTGTTGTATGTGTTAAAGACAAATAAAATCTTTTATTATTATTTTAGGTATGAATTTAAGTTCCTCGCCTCTCCCATGGCCGAAAATGGAAATATAAATTTTAAATGGGAGAGGCGGTACTCCCCAACAAAAGCACAGTCGGTCGGGGTCAGGGAGTCAGGTTCAAGAACCGACGGACGATCCGAGCCGTATCGAGCAGCACCGCTTTCTGCATTTGTGCTGGAACCGACACGCCACAGAAATCCAACCGCCTCAAGTTGGTCGCGAGGCTGGTTGGAATTAACCCGTTCGCGGACAAAACAATTGGGATTATTTCTGTCGAAGTCACACCCCACATGTCGGTGATCTCGTGGGCCAGATCGAGATATTTCCGACGCTTCTCGGTTTCGGCTTTCACGAGACCCTCGTCATGAGGGATAGTGACATCCACTAGAAATACCCTCGACTGCGACCGATCCCATACCACGATATCAGGCTTATTCGCTAGAATAGTCCTGTCCGTGATAACGGATCGGTCCCAATAGATTTTGGCACGGTCGTTTTCTAGGATTGGCTCCGGCAGATACTTGTAATACGGCAGCCTCTGTTGCAAGAGTCCGTATTTCAGAGCGAGCTCCTGATGCAGGATTTTGGCTGCTTGGTTGTGTCTGTGCAAGTACTCAGTGTTAGCAAGAGCCGAACAACCGGAAATAACATGCCTAAGTGACTCTCCGGGACGGCCACATGCTCGACAGATGTCTGTGGTACCGTCCTTTAGGATGTATTTCCGATAGTTCCGCGTCTTGATAACCTGGTCTTGTATTGCACAGACAAAACCTTCGGTTTCCCCAAAGAGGTCCCCGAAACGCAGCCAATGCAGGGAGGCTTTACGGTCCACGAAAGGTTCGTGAAGTACCTTGTAAAACCTCCCATGCAACTCCTTCTCTTTCCATACGGACTCCCGATCAGAGGTGCTAAGTACCTCCGGGGTTCGCCAATCCTGTGAGGCCAACGATAAGGGAGTCAGTCCTTTATCACTAGCGACCACCTCTCCCCGAATACTATCATCCGTCATCGTCAAAAAATAGTTTCTGAGGTTGCATACCTCGCGGTTGTGCATGGTTTTGGCACTCAAGAGGCCTCGACCACCACACTTCCGCGGGATATACAATCTCATAACCGACGACCTCGGATGATGCATTCGATGAGAGGTCATCATCGTGCGGACTCGTCTGTCCAGAGCGTCGAGTTCGGTCTGAGTCCATCTGAGCACGCCAAATGTGTACATCAGTACAGGCATGACCCAGGAGTTAATGGCTCGGATCTTATTAACGCCTGACAAGTAGCTATTAAGCACACTTTTCAGGCGTTCATAAAACTCCTCGCAAACACCCTGTTTCACGTCTGCCACCTTCACACCGATGGTTTGTGACATGCCCAGATACCGGTATGTTTCAGCCTCGGAGAGTGCCCTCAAATGATTGGTGCCGACATCGACACCATCAGAGTGCACGACATGCCCCTTCTCAACATGGATGACCGCACACTTATCGACCCCGAGCTCCATCTTGACGGAACCACTGAAATCGTTAGTGATCGTCAGTAGCTCCGCCAATCTGTCAGCCGTGGGGGCGTAAAGCTTCAGGTCATCCATGTAAAGGAGATGAGGCAAGCGTGGTCCGCCTCTCCGAAACTGAAAGCCTGTCCCCGAATTCTCCAAGAGTGTGCTTAGAGGATTTAGGGCCAAGCAAAACCAAACTGGACTCAGGCAATCGCCCTGGAAAATCCCTCGCCTTATATCAATTTGGTCATCCGCGTCCGTCATCCGCTGACCGTCTAAACTCAGGATCGTTCTCCAGCACCCCATACACTGCCCGAGGAAGTGTCGAACTGTACTATCAATTTTGTACAGCTCGAGGACCCTCATGAGCCATGAATGAGGTACCGAATCGAACGCCTTCCTGTAGTCTATCCAGCCAGCGGAGAAGTTCCGACGGTTGCGTTTGACCAGTTGGCCTACGACCGCGTCGATGAGGAGCAGCTCCTTGCTACCGCGACTACCGCCCCTACATCCGTTCTGAGCTCCAAATATCACATTGTTATCAACAATGTGTTGAGTAATCTTGGAGCTCAGAACGGATGTCAAGGTCTTGTAAATTGTACAAAGACAAGTAATGGGGCGGTATTGTGATGGATCCGCGGTAGCATCGCTCTTTGGAGCTAAATGAGTGACCCCAGTAGTTAAGAAGTTCGGGAGCGTCCCACTCTCGAGGGCGCTTTGGAACTGACGGGCGAGAGTAGCGTGACAGCGCGTGAACCCCTTCAACCAGTAATGGTGCAATCCGTCCGGCCCCGGACTTTTCCAGTTCGGAGCCTTACGGATCGCAGCCACCACATCCTCCTCGGATATGTTGACGGGGTTCATGGGCGCTATGGGCTCGCACGCTCCCTCGACCGCCTCGAACCATCGGCCCTCTTCGTGATCAACAGGCAGCGACCAAAGCCCACGCCAAAAGGCAACCACATCGGCTTTTTCCGGTCGCTGACCTGTCGTAACCACGTCGGGACGCTCCAAAGTTCTGTAGAACTTCTTCTGGTCACTCATGAAGAGACGATTCTGTTGGTACCTCTTTACCCTTTCAGAATATCGCCTAATTCGCTTACCCCAAGCAGCGATCTTCTGCTTCAGATCATCGATGCGCTCCACCAGTCTACAGGCAAACTCCGGTGAGTTGTCAAAGACATTCTCACCAGGGAATGCCTCCCTGACGAAGCGCACCACCCTCGGCCTATTGTTGCCTGATCTGAAGCTGGTCAGTTTGCCGATGAGGACCCTGGCCCTTGTGATACGGCTTTCAATCCGCCTCATCCAGGCTGGTCTAGTTCTAGTCCTGGGACTAGTACTGCCAGCCTGACGGGAGCCACCAACTCTTGTTGGCGGCATCCTGACGCCGACAAATTGACAAACTGTCATTGCGGCGCCAAAGAGAATTGAATCCGTATCCCAAAGGTCCATGCTGCACTCTAAAAATGAGGGCAGCATGTTATTAACGGCCTCAACGACATCCCGAACCTTGATGCTGAGAGGAACTCGGGGCAGCCTTGGCCTCCTTTCGAGAGGCACTTGGCGATATTCCAGGATCGTCTCTTCGAGTGCGCTCCTCACCAAATCCAAATCCAGGGAGACTGTTCCCCAATCGCTTTCCGCACCACCCACATCCGGCAGGTTAGCAATTGGCTCCCTCCGTACTTCCCGTTCAGGGACTGGAGGGAGAACCTGCAAAGGTGGCTCTTCGTCTAGCGGGGGAACAGCCTCGCGTCGCAATTGTTCGAGTTCGGTAGTGCTAAAAAGTTCTGAGCGCTGTATGTACCGAACTCGATCCGCCAGGTTTTGTTCTGTGACGGTCAAATTGGGCTCCAGCCGCAGAAATTCGCGGTACATTGCTGCCCGATAACCCGTCCGTCCAGTTCTTGAACCCGAGGCCCTAATATAGGCCCGCATGGCATTCCTATTCATTTCGACCGTCCATGCCATGCGGCGCCTTGTTCCACCAGCGGCGGGCACCGATTGCTGGGACTGAGTTGCCCCAGTCCCAACCGTTGCCAAGCCATCTGGTGGCTGAGGTGGTCGAGCAGACCGGCCAGGTGGTCGGGCCGGTCTGCCGCGGCTGGGGGACCGCATGCTGCCACGTCCAGCCCCAGCTCCAGACGCGCCCCAGCGATAACCCCTGGGGAGCGGCCCTATACGCTCATCTTTGCTATTACTGTCCATTTTACGATGAGCGAAGATTCACCCGGGTTTTCGCTCACTTGCCCCGGGGAGACCGTTATTGCTCTATTTTGCGCTGAGACCAGTTTGTAGACACGGTCAACATCTACAAACTCAAGCGCTGACTATTTGCATTGCTGGAATGGCAAGCTGGTAGACATGTCATCCTGCCATTCCAACAATGGGCGGTGGGGTCGTCACATCCCTACGCCTATTTACTATCTCACAATCAACCTTCCTAACCGGAGGACTCGAAATGTAATCACAAACTCGGAATCGAGAGTTCATGAAGTTTGCGAATAAACCGGCATCGTTACATTCGTTATCGACTGAATCGAAGCGACGTTTTATATCATACATGCTTTCACAGAATGTGGCTCTAGCCGCCTGAGAGAAGCCTGCGAGTTCAGAGGGTCCAGTTTCCTGAATAAATGAGACGAATCTCGTCTCAAGCACGTCTCTTGACAGCGTGTATGGCTGCGGGTAGAATCTCCCATCCGAAGGCAACAAATATAGTTCCAGCCCTCTGAGGGAAATCTTTATCTGAACGTAGAACACATATTTCGCGAAGTCTTGGTGTCTTAGAATTTCATTTAATATGTTTATCTCAGTCACCAGCATATCGGTACGCTCGCACTCGTCTTCAGGAGTGTCTCCACGCACGTCCCAAACGAACACGCAGTTCCTTTTCTCTGGAATATTCTTAACTATCTGATCGAAGGAAGTAATCATACCCTCCGTATGAAATACTTTCAATGAACCGGTATAAGGTGTTAAAGGCCTCATATCAAAGGAGTATATCGTTCCGGAGAAAGATAAATTGACCGCAGCCTGAACCCATCCATAACCTGGGGATGCGCCAACGTAGATAACGTCGCATCCCGGAATGAGCGCGGATAGCATGATTGAATATAGTTTGCGTTGACCCAGATCCTCTATCTCAAGAGACCTGAGATAGAATTCAGAGCTAATGTCTGACAAGCTTACTTTCGACAAGGAGCCTACCACGTGACCACTGCGTCCTACGTATGCGCCTGGAACGTGAAGACCACACACTTCGAGTCCATTTTGCCATATGTCACGATGAAAAATGGACTCTGCCTCAGCTCCGCACCACCGATGGCGTGGAATCGACGCTAGTTTGTCCCGAAGCAGATTGCACAATCGAATCCGCTCGACACCGCCGTATATCACGTTTTGCACGAAATCGTAGAATGTCGCTTTGTCCCACTTAGACATATCGAACTCGCGCGCATCGTAGACAAGTCCCGACTCTAATAACTCGGTAACTGATATTTGCTTCCTGTCAATAATAACGAATATGGAGTGTTCATAGCCTAAGGTAAACCACGCTTTTTCTCGCAGCTCATCAGAGTCACGTGAATAATTGTGAATGTTCCTGTTCTCTAAAGTACTACCCACAACGTTATACTGTTGTACGCTCAGTACAATACCGCAATAATTCCGCATATTGGTTCGTCTTACATATACCTCCAGGGCACGAGTATGGAAAGTTTTTTACCTATTATTATTATTATTACTTGTGAATTGTACCATGCCTAGATCTGATCTGATGATAAAGGTCGGGAACGGCTTCAATCTGAGTTAACCCTTAAATGCATGATTTTTTATTTTTGTTCGAAAAAAATATTTTAGTGTGTCTATTTGGCCATATGTGCTAGGAAATATAATTTAAAAAATCAGAAGCAAAAAGTTTATATTTTATTTTAAAAAAACTATTTGTTGCCCTAAGGCTACATTATGCATTGCCTGACTCTAGAACTCCTAGGAGTGAAACGCAGCAAAACAATTTCGTTCCTTTGTGTGGCAAAGAAAAACGCCACACGATCTTCATTTCATACCAAATTACGCTTTTTCCAAATTAATTCTCTGCTGCGTAATCTCCAAGCAGTGATCCCAAGCATACCTGGGAACATTGGAGTAGACGAAGGCTCTGAAGTAGGTTCTGAGGACGAGGCCCCAGCCGAAACATTACCTGCAGAAATTAGTGGAGGCTCTTCATTGACTTCTTCATCCTCAGTAGACTCATCATCCAACTCTTCCAAAATGTCTCGTCAAAATATGTTCGATCTCATTTTCGTCGATGTCTTTTTTCATCTTCTGATATGTCACTATTTTCAAAAGCCTGAAAGCTGAGGGGAGAAAAGTGGCTGAGGAATTTCTCATTCCAAAGCTCTGGCTACCCTGTTAAGGGATTTATAGCCTATGTGATATATAGTATATGTATGTAGTTCCGAATGTATACCGCGCGTTGTGAAACAAATAAATAATCAAATATGGGTCATTCAAATCAAGTCATAAAAGGGTAACTAGGAGATATCCGTATGTTGGGAAGGTAACCCATTAAAGTAGTCAAGGTGCGACCCTTTACTCGCTTGCACATGACGCACTCATGCACTATCTTCCTTCCTAAATTTCTGCCATTTAAAGGATACCAAGATTCACGAATCTGAAATAGTAGGGCTTGAGGTGCTGCATGCAATAATCTTAAATGTTTAAACCTAAATAATAAACGTGTGGACGGGTGTTTGGAATAAATGAAGACATGTGTACTCTGCAAGGGCATAGCAATAATCCTTATTTCTAAATTAATTAGCATATATTAATCAACGGCGATAGGCCTGCCCCCTATCACGTGAGTACACTGTCTTAGCAAAACGTGGGTACCTTCTCTAGAAACTAGATGGCGCTTGCCATGTGAGTTCAGGAGTATTGGTACCTCTGCCAACCCCTTCGGGGATAAACGGCGTGAACGTTTATGTTAAGTTATGTTATATTAATCAAAACGAGTTCATCACATCACAATGCCCATACCAACAAAGTCCTAACAACTTATCAGGTTTTTTAGACCCCATGTTTTAGTCAAGCGATGTCAGCGTATTGTCTGATACTACTTAGGGTTTATTTGACTTCCAATATCTCAGGGACATACCAGCAGATGAGAACACATCATTAATGGTTGTACTTATAGACATAAAATCATCATAACTATAGAGTAGATGTGAGGTGGTGAGATGGTGATAGCACTGATTAGAATACTAAATAATAAGTCCTCACTTACAGTTCAATGTTTTAATCCACAAGCAGTTTAGGATAAAACAAACACAATTCACACTCACAATATATTCCTTCGAGTCCCAATACGTCAAACCAAAAAGCGTTCTAAAACCCGAGAACAATTATGACGCTGACTCGATTTCATGGCATTTGGTTGTTGGCATTCTTTACCACCTCAGGCACGTGACGTCTCCGTCTATTTAGAGTGCCAATCACATCCGTTCGATTTTCTTTATTGAATCTGGTGAGAGGTTATTGGTTATACCAATAATCCATAACAAGACAATGTCCCATATTGGTGCACCCATCCAAAAGCTTGAATACCACTTTGGCAGTGAAGGAATTAAACCCATAGATTCTGCCATTCTGCATACAGGGATCTCTTCCAGCATAAATTATCATTTTGAGCATGTAGTCAGTCACTGCTTCTGCGATCTCAAAACTTTTTATTCCTAAACGAGCAGCCTTAGTTCGGATGCACTGCACCCAACTAAGACGACCCTTCCAAAGAAGCAGTGGCTCGTCAATGCTCAAATGTTTATTAGGAATTTATAAGCTAGAAAATTTGGAATTAAAATTTTCGAACAACGGCCGTACTTTTGCTACTTTCCGCTCGTAGGGCTTCAAGTCATTTCTAATATAATTATTGTCAACGAAATGGTGGAAACGTGTTAGCATATTGAATCAATTCCTCGACATGATGCGCCTGAATTTGGGCATCCCCAAAACGTTTGGCATCCAGTACTCACGAATTTAACCTCGAGGATCCAAGGCCCTGTACATGAGCACTGTAAAATAACGATACATTTCAGGGACTGATGTTTCTTCCCATGTATCAATACTCTCGCTGAGCCTTCCAAATTCAGACAGTACCGCTATTGTCTGCAGGTGTATTTATTCGTTTCCTCCACAATGTTTGCAATAATATTCATATCCCAAATGAGGATGAATAAATCCACGAGATCCTGCGAACGAGCTTTTTGAGCTAGTCCAAGCTCTCGTAAATACATTTCTTCCTCCCCGCGAAAACAAGTGAAATCTCCTTATAAACACCAGGTTTTCGGCTCCAGCGTCGTCATCAACAACTTCAACTCGAGCAACTTCGTTTTCTGGCGATGTTTCCTCAAATGCAACCCTTCTGATGAGGGTAGTCTGTTCAAATCCGCCTCCTTCGTCCTCGACGTCCTTATCTACGTTGTCTTCCAACTCACTTCCCCAATCTTGCAGGCAGGTGATTCGTTGCGCGGGCGAATACGACGACGTTTAATAGAGCGCGAACCCTGTGAAAGGATACTCGCTGAAGTCGACGACGACAAAGGGGTTGATGGTCGTGCCTCACAGAAATACTGGCGTGCTTGGAAACCTTACAATTTTGGGGGAAAAGCGAAGCACAAAATATATCATTAGTACTGGTTAGCTGTGACCCGATTTACAAAAGCAAGCGTTGAATTAAAAATTGCAAGAGTAGTAAAAATAATTGTTGTTAGGCAAAGACGCTACCATTGGATATTATAATGCAAGATCGTACATATAAATATGCATACCTACTAAAAAAACTATATATGTAAATAAAAAATGACACATTTATTAATTTTTAAATAACGTCAATTTTTAATAATATCTCGTAGATTTTTTTTAAAATGCTATAAGCTAATTGTGATTTTTCTAGCTGTTTCGCAGTTTCCATTCTGTTAACTGAACTGGATCAAATTTCTCTTCAGCAATTGCATTTTTATTTATTGGGTATATCCCTGCTTTACGGAAGCCTGCCTTACATACTTGGGATTTTATTTGAGTCCACACTTGGCCAATAATCTTAGAAAACTCTTTCTTGGGTAAGACCTTGCCGACATTCAGTCTTTGCCACTTCACCAACGATACGTCCCATCTGTCTTTGAACGATTTATTCACCGATAGATCCAGAGGCTGCAAAAGGTGACTCGTATGTGGTGGGATTTTTAAAATCGCCATGTTGTTTTCTCGTGCCTTTTGTATAATATTAATTCCCACATGAGTAGAATGGCCATCGTAAAGCAAGAGAATAAGACGTTTTTTCCCACGGTGGGCAAAAAAACCTTTTCGAAAAAAAATTCGAATACTTTCGCCTCCATCCAACCTTTTTCAGTTGCAGCATAAACAGTGCCAGGAAACCCATCTTCAGACACCCATTCCTTCCAAATATTTTTCCCTGTATATACAATTAGTGGCGGAGCTTTATCACCAGCGGCTTTGCATGCCACAAGCACAGTTGTATTTGTCTTCCCTTGAGAGGCGATGGTTCGTGTAGACACATAGCCTCGACGACCTACAACATTTGCTTTACTGGGGTCGTTAGTGAAGCTGGTTTCGTCGCAGTTCCATATTTGCGATGGTTTATCACTTAAACCCAGTTCATTAATGGTTTCCTCCAATAAATCAAAATAAGAGTAGATCACGTCAGGTCTGCATGCTAATTTACGCGCTTATTCAACGGCTTGAGGTTTTTTAACAGAAAGGCTATGTCTATTCTTGAAAGCAATGAAGCAGTCCTCCCCAGGGACCCCATCTTTAAACGGAGTTTTGATATTATTCTCAACCACGTATCGACCAACCAATTCAATCACTTCTTTGCGAGTTAACCCAAACCCTGATTTTTCCATTATGTGGAGATTTTCCGCAAGCGTTTTTTCTACATCCGGGGGCAATGCAGTACACCTGCCTAAAGTTTTGGATTTCAAACCTTTGCGGTCGTATACGTGCTTAACAATTGTTGTTTTTGGTATATTATAAAGTTTTGATGCAGCGTAAGCAGATATTGTTACACTTTTTACTGCCCTGAAAGCGTCCCTTAATTTTTCATACTCATATCTGCTCCTATCCGATGTTCTGACATATTTTCGAGGCATTTTTCATATTATTCCTGTAACAATCATAATTACTATTTCACTCAATTCTAATTCAAAATACTAAAATTTGAAAGTAGCTCTCGACTACAAAGGGACGTATTACAAAACACAACACTTTTACTTTTACAAAATGTTAATAGAATGTTTTATGTTTCATTTTATTTCTTACACCTTTTCATTTTTACTAGTTATAAATTACATATTAAAAATGTTTATATCCCCTGACAAGTATATAGTTTTAATAACAGCACAGCATTAAAGTAGGCTTGGTTAAAAAAAATCGATTAATCAAAAAATCTATATTTTTAAACGTAGTAGTCGATATATATCGTCGATATTTTTCATCTCATTACATCGATCCTCGATATTTATTTTTGAATATCAAATTCGTACCAATTTCGATTTTTTCGGCTGCTCTGGCTGTATGGTGCTTAGCTTTTGCCTTTGCTTTGACCAATAAATAAAACAAAAAATGTCTATGACACTGATGTGTGTGTCTGGTCTGTTCTAATAAGCATCGGGAATTGCTTAAAAGGACTAGTAACCAAAGCTGTAGAATAATTATGAAAAAAATAACAATGTGGTGTCTCAAAGTGTTTACTCTGTGTAAGTAGTGGCGCGCTTTTTGTTTGCTGGTTTAACCCGAAGTCGGAATTGTTTGTAATTGTTATATTTATTAGTTGTCCATTGATTTATTCGAAAAACAATTAACGCGTTCCCAAAATAATAAATAGACTAAGACCTAAGAGGTGTATTCTTTGTTTAATTTCTTAACTTTTTCACTTACAGGGCCAAGTTAATTCACCGTGTACTAGTAGTAGTATTGGTAAAATAGATTCCCAGTCCCAGATTTCTCAGCACAGGCAAGACATCACAGAAAATACTGCTGAAGTTGAGGTTGAGCTAGTGACATATGAAGCAAAAAAAGAAAACAACCCACTTTGTATGATTGCGTAGAGAAAGGTTCAAGCTTTGAAGGTAAGTTAGTGTGGTATAGTTAACGATTTCTTCGTGCCGCAAATTGTAGAAATGAAAAATATACATAATAGAATACTAGAACAAAACTTTTATATCCATTTTATAATTCTAGTGTCGACTATTTTGGCCCAGTACTGATAGCTGACCGGAAGGGTCGAGGTTGTAAGCTAATAAAATCTTACGGATGTGTTTTTGTATGTCATGCAACTAAGGCGATTCATTTGGAGCTCATCACCGACCTCACGAAGGAGAGCTATAAAAGCTGCTCTTAACCGCTTTACAGCACGTCGCGGCAAACCGTTCAGTATTTTGTCTGATAATGGCACCAATTTTGTGGGAGCCAATAATGAGCTGCAACGATTTTTGAGTGACTCAAATATTGCCCTGGAAGTGGAGCAAATGGGCATCAAATTTGAATTCGTCCCTCCATTTTCTCGACACTTCAACGGCTTGGCGGAATCTGCCGTCAGATCTACTAAGCACCACCTTAGACGGCTGCTTAATCTGACAAATTTCACATATGAGGAGCTAGCAACTTGTTTGTGCAATATTGAGGCTGTTCATAATTCCCGTCCATTAACTCCTCTTTCACCTGACCCTTCCGACTTGACAGCCCTTACCCCTTCACATTTTTTGATTGGACGACCTCTCATGTCAGCCGCAGATCCCAGAGAGCAATATTCACAGCTTGGCGCGATACAAGAGAATTGACTACATTCGACAACATTTCTGGCAGCGATTCTCTAAAGAATACGTTAGTCTGTTACAGCAGAAAACGAAATGGTCTACTTCTACTGGGCAGCTAGATGTTGGAATGTTGGTGCTGGTCCGAGACAAGACACTGCCTCCTCTAGTATGGATGTTGGGCCGCGTAATCAGAACATATCCAGGGACTGACGGCATTTCGAGGGTAGCCGAAGTTAAAACAAAGAAGGGCGTTCATAAATGAAATTTTCCTGTCATGTTATATCGGTTCGATTCCAGGGGTCTTTGAATCGATCTGCTGAATCGATTCAAGGTCTTGCATCGATCTAAAAAAATCAATTTTTCGGCACGAAAGAATCGATTTTCCGATTAATCGATTTTTAATCGACATCCCTACCTCTTACCCCGGTGACCCTCTTACCCCATCTCACCTTACGCAGACATAAAGTCAAAGTCAAAAAGTTTATTTTTCAAAATTAAGTTAAAAACTAACATTTTTTGAACGTCAAATTTTTTGAATTTATCATTAGTCCGTTGCTTCGGAAGGTGTTCTTAAAGAGCACCAAAGCAACAAAAAAACCTTTTTACATTCACATTTTTTCATTTTTTTTAATTATGGTTTGTACAATTTCAGTTTATAAACATGTTTTGACTTTATAAAAGATTTTCTATGCGACCAAACCAAACGCTACATGCCAATTTTTATGCCGAGGGTTGATATTTTCAAGGTCAATATCATCAAGCCACTTCGTTCTCCGTGCTTCACTTGAAGGAAACCTGATATTTAATTTTAGTATTCGATATCCGCCTCGTAGGCAACAAATATGATGAAAAGTGTAAACTATTAAAATAGTGTTACCTACATTTTGGAATCCATTTGGATTTTTAATAGGTATCTCCTACATAAGCCGAATTTAATAGAAATTGCATAAATATCAAACATCGATAATGCTAAATGATCAGTGATTCACATCACTAGGTAAACAAAGAGAGGAAATAATTTTGGAAGAAATCATGAAAACTAAGCTTTTTATGCCGAAAATATTACAATGATCATTAAATTTTCTGATCACATCGAGGAAGCATGAAACAAACCAAAAAAATACTCTAAACCAAAGCCGAAACAAAGAAAATAATTTCATACTTGGGCAACGTTAATGGAAGCTGATTTTCGCTATTACGGCGCCACAATCTTTAACAGAGCAACAGGGCATTATGCATTTATATTACCCACGTAATTGAAGCGAAGCTGAAATTGAATTAGGCTTGTCACAGAACTCCTCCTTAACGATTGATCTGATCACACATTTTACTTCTATCTTTATTTTTAATAGTAAAACAACGTTAGTTAACATTCAATTTATCCTACGTATGTGACATTGTAAATATATTCAATATTCATTTATTTACCAAAAAAGGGTACAACTTACAAATTTTAAATATAATATTAAGTCAATTAGTAATAGGTAGAATTACAAAGTATTACCAATCAACCATTTTACCAATATAAGCTACACTAGGACAAAATTAAAAGAATATAATTATAATTTTCTGGTAAATTCAGAAAGTTCGTTATATTGCTGAACCTGTTTTGCGGAGGCCGGAATTTTTACTACGTCAAGGGGGCTTTAATGGGCAACTGTAAAAAAAATATCGATAAATATCGTATCGATATTTTCATTAATATCGTTTTTTATCGATAATCAAATAAAAATATCGATATTTATCGATATTTTTGCTCAAGCTGTGGAAACATTCCTTAGATATACAAAATAAGTAGCTAATGGTACTAAGGAGATCAAGGGGAATTAAATACATACTCTGTTTGACATAAAAAATATTTAATCAATTGAACACTTTCAAATTAGCTTTCGAGGAAAGTATCGGTCTTCCTAAGGCAGCACTTAAGTTTATCGAAGTGGATAAGCTGATGGTCGTATTATAAAATTTACAAATAACAATTTGTCAATTCAGGGCGCCTGTCACCTCAGTTTGCCGCAACCACAAGCCCTGTAAAGGACTAGAAACGATGACTATTTGAAAAAACTTAATAAAACGAGTGTCATATCCGGTAAAAAGATTTCTCTGTAAATTAAACCAGTGTTCGTCAGATATCGACATTAATAGAACTCTTTGTCTAATGTGCTCGCCTATCAACCTGCTCCGGTTATCTGGTACTGTTAACTTAACAGCCGAAGCAACTCTTTCCGACGATACAGAGGAAGCTTGGCATATCAAATATTTCATAGCGATTTCGGAAATAACCGGCGTGAAATGTCGGCATTTAACCCAAAAATTTACTGGATCTGTGTTCCTTTCGAGTAAAGGTTGATCCAGGTACTGTTTAAGCTCATTAGGGACAGATCCTGAGCTTAGAACTTCTGGGGTATTGCTACTACTATGGGATAGTACATTTTCATGTCCAGCCCAAATTGAAGTTTTTGTTGCGTTTTCTGATGCTACTTCAGCTGTTTGAACCGATCTTAAATCTGGAGATCTTTGGCCTCTACGCCTATGTTCTGAGCGGATGTCGTTGCTTATTTTTAATATAGCATTTGAAACAGCAATTGGGGAATTAAAATGTATACGCTTGAACCTGGGCCCTGGGGTCCAATATAGTAGCAGCCGAGAGAAAAGTGTTCATTTCTAAAGAAACCAGTCTTTCTTCCACTTTTCTGAGTGGAGCCTCTATTACAATCAGACCTAAAGGAGTCGATGGGTTAGCTTGTTGCGTTGATACCCGAATTTAATTTGACAGAGGAATGGCTAAGCTGGACGTGACATAATTTGCACCACTTATCTCTTCTGTAGCTTCTTTAAAACGGCCAAGAAGTGCAATAAGGTCTCGAATTCCGTTGAGCTGTGAAGTTGGAACCATATCTGGTATATTCCTGTTTGTTTGACTTTTTGTAACTAAAATTTTTGCTACAAGGGTAGACAGTTTAACAAATTGTTGCAACATATCAAAGCATGAGTTCCATCGTGTACTGACAGCTTGTATAAGTGTCAACACTTCACCTTCTTTCTTGCCAGTCGCTTCCTGTTCAGATCGTAATTGGTCCAGAGCATTGACCGACTGCTTAAAAAACGTAACTATGCTTTTGACACGGTTGCAAAGTTCTGAATATTCATTTATTTCTCTTAATACCCCATCAACAATAAGGTTTAAGCAGTGCGCCATACAGGGAATCCTACGATCATCGCCTAAGAACAATCGCACCGCTGCCACTATATTTTTGCTCCACCATCGGTCGTGATAGCGACGATTTTATTTTTCTCAATTGCATAATCTTCACAGATTTCTTCCCAACAGTCTTTGACGTACTGTCCTGAATGAGCCTAAAACAGAAAGCTATGGGTAATTTTAATTAAATTTAAAACCTTTTTAGGTTTGTTTTTAATCCATGAATCTTTTCATACAATTATGCTCTTTTTTTCTTCATATTTCAAACACTTGCCTTTTTGAACACATCCAAATGTGTCCTCCGTGGTTGACCTCAACTAACATTTTCTTCCACATTTGCTTTAAAGATCTCTACCATACCAATTTACAACCATCCATTCTCTTTATGTCCAAACCATCTTGATTACCCTATTTCTGTGCTTTCCACAATAACTTCTTTCCCACAGCTCCTTTCACAAATCAGATTATTTCTGACAAAAATAAATAATAAAAAACAAAAATATTTTCTGAGGGACCTCATCTCTACTGCATTTCATCTAATTCCATGGTTCTTCTGCAACACCCAACATTTGCATGTCCTACATAAACATACAAACTAGAACAGCATCATGAACTGCCACTCTGGCATAGATTGTCTTCTCCAATCTATTTCAATCAATGAACCCCTGCAACTACTACCAATTTTGCCTCCTCCTCTTGCACCACCATTAATTTTCAGGCACCATCTGATTAGACATTAAACTATTCAATGTTCCATTAACCACATTACTTTGTTTCACCATTCTCTCAACATTTTCATCACACTTTCTGTACAACGCCATAAATCTAAAAAGGGCCAGACAGATCTTTAAGAGCTAAAACTCCTCAGCCACATATTAAAGTTGATAGGAGACGAGAGAAGATGGTTGAATCATTATCATATTGGTTTATACGAATGCAATACTTACTGTTTTCCATTGTAGAGCTGTTTTATTTGGTCCATATTCGCTTAAATGCGCTTTCAGCGACTCCCACTGCGCATTATGTTTTGTTACTCCACATGGCCCGTAAAATTCGCCATGTGCAAAAATTGGATGGGCTACCATATAATTTACCAATTCGGATATTTGGCCTCTGCTACTCCTTGTTCGCTGTTTTTTATTTTCCATTATCAAAATCAACGAGTTTGTTTGATAACACAAACAGAAAACAGAGTAACGTCAAAGAACTCAAAGATGACACTAGAAAATGGCCGCTCGTCGTCGGGAAGTAACAGTCTACAAAATTAAAAATCTCTTTGTTGTACCTCTTTATTACGTAGAAAACATCTGTTTAATTTACTCGGATAATAACCATAGACAACAAAATGTTTACTTTGAAGTGACTTGGAAGGTGTTTAGAGTCTGTAACTAGCCTTAATTGATTGAACTATGAATGTCGGTCAAATGGTTCAATACAACAACTTTCACAGCACGATAATACTTAACGGGCTCGATGGTTGTATCGAGTACTGTACAGTACGCCTCGTGCTCGCAGTTTGGGAAAGGGATCGATAGAAAACTTCGATAAGATAGTGTGTATTTCGATATGGCCATTTCTGCTCGTGCTTGCCCCGCAGGGGGCGGAATGGGATAAAATTCTAGATATGGGTCGGTACGCGTTTTTTCAATACCGAACCTTAAGCAGTTATCAATATCCTATAACGGTTTTTGAAACTATTTATTTCGATAACTATGTATTGGTGATACTTGGTGCAGATTTGTTGCGTTGTAGGTGTAGGCTAGTTGCGTTGCTGTGCCTAGGCTTGCCACCAATTAAATAAAATTTCATTGAGTATTTGATAACTTTCAGTGTGTTATACAAGCTTATAAGCTTGATAATTATACTGAAATGACAGGAACTTTCCTTCATACTTTGTCCAGGCTTAGGACTGGCTACCTTTTGATTAAAAAACAAAAATTATTTAAATGTAGGCGTATTTAAAAGTTCATTTCATTTTATATACAAAATTTAACTATAAACAGAAATTTATTTGTCTTTTAATTAACTAGGTTTGTTTATTGTATATTTACACTATCATTTACATAGTTTTATGTACACTTTGTTGACCCGTATTTACCTCTTCGCTATTTTTTATGTTTAGAGGTATAGAACTGTTATTATTTATACTAAGTTATAGATTTTTACCTGTGATTTTCACATACTTTACCGTACTAATTTACATTTTAAGTTTTATATATGAACTTTATCGTCTTCTATTGTTCTAAATTCATATTTAAAAATGCTAACTGTTCAACTTTCGAACTTGTAAGCCTTGTCCGGCGATCACTAATTATTAACCCAGTTTTACTAAAAACACGTTCATATGGTACTGATGTAGCCATTACATTGCCGTATTTTTTTACCAGTTTTGATAGGTTTGGATAGGTGAATTTATGGTTTCGCCACCACTCCATGGGGCAATTCCAAGATCCATCGGGTCGGAAAACAGGCAGGATGTCTTCGTTTAAATATGTGTCTATCTCTTTAATGGCTTTAGACTAATTTTAATTATCTAAATTGTTTGTACTAGAGGTGTTGACACTGGCATTCATCGTATTTCTTGCGGTCGCATTGAAATCTTCTGATATTATATCCACAAGGGTATCTTGGACCCGTTTCTTAGTATTCCTCGCCTCGTTAGCATCTCCGAACATTGCAAGTTTATAACGCAGATCCAAAAAGGTGCAAATCTGGTGACTAAGTCTATTCGTAAGTGAGCTATGACATTTTTTGAAGCCTCACTGAAGTTTTCATAGTAAAGTTTGTCGCAACCAGAGATTAAGCACCGAGTCATTACTATAACGGAGCTGGCTGTTTTAAAATTTTTCTAAGTTCTGCACAAAATGTTCATTCTTCATTCGTGATGATTGGCAACTCTTGTCGTAAGGTCGCCACTGTTGCTCGAACATGGGGCTCGAGTTCCACAAATCTTAGTATCATATGTAATGCTGAATTCCAGCGAGTGGAAACTTCTTGTTTTAAACGCTTTAGATACAGCTTGGGTTTTCATTCATTTGAGCTTTCAAAAGCTTGCTCTGCGCCGTTGAGCTCGTTTTGAAATGCCGAACTATTTTTTTATTTTTTTCAATTGTATTTTCTATTTCTAGCGTTATAAACGCTTTGTACAATTAAATTCAAGGTGTGCGCGAAGCAACCGTAGTGTTTCCAATGTAAGTCACGAATAGCTTTGACTATGTTAAACGCATTATCGGTTACAACAAAATTTATTTTGTCGGCAAAATTTCCACTTTGCAGCCAACTCCGCCAGTTCTGTCTGAATATTTTCGCTGCTATGGCTTTCAGGAAAGCTGGTGCACATTAGGAGAATCCAGTCCAGTCGCCGCCAAATACGCCTCGTTCGCTCTCGATGTCCACAAATCCCCTGTCAGGCACACGGCTTTCACATTCGCTGCTGATTTTCTTGCTCGATATATTCTTTAGTTTTGGAATACAGAGCTGGAATCAAAACATTGGAAATAGTTTTTCTCGAGGGCAATGTGTATCCTGGAATCCAACTCGCAAATTTTTTGAACGCCTTTTCCTCAACTAGTGAAAATGGTTGGAATCCTTTAATAAAAAGAAAGAGCAGGTCTTGGTAAATTTTTTGTTTTAATTCCTTTGTTATTTTTTCGGCAACATGGTATCTATCCATCGACTGCTGCAAATGTACTCTTCCTAGTGCTTGGATCGTACTTGAACCAGCTACTTGTAAATGCCTGTTACTACTAACAGTTAGCGTATTCGCCGCTGCAGAAGTTAATGTAGTAACCGATGCCAATGGAGCTTGGTGAATAGTTACCGCATTGGTTACCGTCATTGGCGGTGATAATCCCGAGGCCGCTGCAACATTCTGGCTTTGACCATTCAGAGCCGCCGTTGTGGTTGCCGGTGGTGGAACTGCTGGAAGCCTAACCTGATAGATAGAAACACTTTATTGTCTACAAAGGAAAACAGTTACAGACAAAAGCGCACTAATAGTGATCTCTTCCAGACTAATCTTGGTAGAGGAGCAATGTAGGAGACTGGAGAGTAGTGCAATAAAAACCACCCCGTTCCCGCTTGTGGTGAATTTGTTATCGATATGACATTTTTTTTTTATCGTGAGCTTCAGTGGCAGAAGATTTTGTATGAAGCTATACACGCGCTCACATACGCAAGCTTTTCATATAAAAGTTGTCGTCCGATAATAAATCGTACCGAAACACGACAAGTGTGAACGTAAAAGTGTAACAATATTTTCTTAATGTAATTAACGTACCTGCTCAGCATTTTGAACCTGAACTGTTTGCACACGGCGGTAAGCATCGGGATGCTTTTTTCTCAAATGAGACTTCAAATTCCCCGTCGATGCTTTATAACTATATAACTCACCACACACTTTGCACTTGGCTTTTTTACTTAAATTGTCAGTTTTTTCTAAAAAGTACCATAAAATACTGTTTTTAACACGCGCCAATGTTCTGTTTTAATCCTTTTATTTATTTGAATACAACTTAACGATTATTTACATTTCACTATAACTCTACACTAATACACAATATATACAGAAATACTAACAAGACTTTTTTCATGAGATAAGTAAAAAAATATAAAAAGTAATAATTATCAAGTGCTCGCGATGGCAAAACCATTACGATACGACTAAAATAAAACACAAAATTATAAACAGGTGCCTCTTTCCCGAAATGAACTTTGGCCTTGACCTTATTATCTTTTATCATAAATCAATCTATTACGTAAACAATAAGGATTAAATTATCAGTTATTTTCGTAATTTTTAATTGTGTTATGTTTCGCTCTTGCACGTAGCATGCGTAATTCTTTCTCTGTCATGTCGAGTTCGGTATTTGTCGGCAACGCCCGGCACGCGGTACCGAACCGAATCGCGCGTCGCGTAACGCACGCACCTATTCGCGCAGCCGATAAACTAAATAGTTTAGCTCGATACATAGTTATTGCAGGACCGAATACCGTATTTCCGTTATTGCACCAATACATAGTTTTTGAAACTATTTACGTTTTGAAACGCCCATCTCTATAAAATTCGCTTGCAAAATATTTTAAGTTCAGGATAATGTTGACGTTATTGATGACCAAGTATTTTTAGAAACATACCTGAGACAGTTTTTTCGCGCATAGGCTTATGCTCTGAAGGACAGGTGATCCAGCTAGGGTGCCGATAAAGTGACCAGGCAATACTAAGAAACTCCTTGTGGAGTTAGTTATAGTGAGTATGTTACTCGTAAAACATAAAAAAGATGTCTCATTTAAGGTTCGCATTACAACTGCTTTCATAGTA
Source organism: Bedellia somnulentella (assembly GCA_963576735.1). Taxonomy (NCBI): domain Eukaryota; kingdom Metazoa; phylum Arthropoda; class Insecta; order Lepidoptera; family Bedelliidae; genus Bedellia; species Bedellia somnulentella. Next base: position 3,179,715 of record OY755195.1, read on the forward strand.
CCATATCTGTTTTCTATTAGGTGACTTCCCTGAAATTACGAATAAGTAGCAGTTATTTAACCGTGATTTAAATAAACAAATTGCACATAGAAACTAAATTTATAAAAATAAACCTTTTTTTTGGGAGGCAGTTTATAAAGCGGACTAGCTGTGGGTACAAATTTTTGTAGGCCTTTTTTGCTACACATGACAGAAGCAAATTATCTTTATAAATCATACAAATCAATGCCTGAGTGATTTCGTTGTTTTTTAACACCTTCTGAAAAAAAGTAATGATACCAAATGAAAAAACGAAACTGAAGAACAAGTCATTTCAAATCTATCCATATTTTCACAATCTAACTCGAGAACATTACTAACGCTTAAAAATTGTGAACTGCATCATACATAATCATTATGTATATTTTTCATTTCTACAATTGGCGGCACGAAGTAATCGTTAAGTATACCACACTAACTTACCTTCAAAGCTTGAACCTTTCTCTAAGCAATCGTACAAAGTGGGTAGTTTTCTTTTTTTGCTTCATATGTCACTAGCTCAACCTCAACTTCAGCAGTATTTTCTCTTGCCTGTGCTGAGAAATCTGGGACTGGGAATCTATTTTACCTATACTACTACTAGTACACGGTGAATTAACTTGGCCCTGTAAGTGAAAAAGTTAAGAAATTAAACAAAGAATACACCTCCTAGGTCTTAGTCTATTTATTATTTTGGTAATATTATTTTGGTAAGTTAATTATTTTTCTTTAAACTTACTTCAACATTGAAGTAATCCAAGTTTAGCGCTGCATCGTTCTCACTTCCCTTGCAGGATTCTGCTCTTTTTATTGGATTCTGCATTTATTCTAATTGCAAATGGGCAAAGTGATGCTTCCTTTTTAAAACTCATTTAAATTTGTTGTGTTTCCACACGTTTTGTAAGTCTTTCCTCACAAATTGCAGGAAACCGGTTCAGACTTTCCTTTTTTGTTAAAAAACTTCCACACAGCAGACATGACTGATAAACGATAATGATGATACGAATAAATCAATGGACAACTAATAAATATAACAATTACAAACCATTCCGACTTCGAGTTAAACCAACAAACAAAAAGCGCGCCACAAAAAGCGCGCCACTACTTACACAGAGTAAACACTTTGAGACACCACTCACAGCCACAGAGTAAACAGTAAAAAAAATTGTTCTTTTTTTCATAATTGTTCTACAGCTTTGGTTACTAGTCCTTTAGAGCCATTCCCGATGCTTACTAAAGTCTGATTTTTAATTTCAGTCAGTAAAATGACAGGTGCAACTGTCACTGATACAAAAAAGGGTGACCCGCTACAATATTGTTGTTCGGCAATGGATAGACTTAGACATTTAGTCATGCTTTATTTTATTAGGTATGTAGGTATGTATTTTATAATATGAATGGAGAAATAAGTGAGCTCACTACAAACAATTTTAATATATTGGTAAGGTAAAAATGTTTAAAGAGGAATTAGTACTATGAAACAAAAAAAACAATACAGGTAAATACGTTTTTATTCATAACGGTTGCTGTTGATTCCGGTTCCGATTCTGAATCGGTATATTCTGAATCGGAATAGTAATCATTTACATTTATACTAAATAAATCCACACATTCGTCTATGATGTGGTCGAGTTGACACATTTTGTCTTCAACTTTTATGGCATGGTTGATGCACTGTCTCCAATTTTCAGGCGTTACTTCTTCAAACATTTTTTTTCCGTCTTTTATTTTAAAAGTTTTATTATTCCTTGCGACGTATCCCTTTGCTGGAGCCCAAATTAACTGTATTGGGTTGAGCTCACAGTGATAGGGGGGCAGACGCAGGATTATAACACCGTATTCAGCGGCCAACTCTTTCACAGCGTAGCGTTCGTAATTTGATTTATTTAATTTTACAATTTCAATTAACTGAGCCTTTATCATTGTAGGTTCATGTTGATTTTTTTTTCATTTAACCACTGAATAATATTAGCCTTCCGCCAATTTGAAGTGGGGATACGCTCGATTTTTCTTGAATGATACGGTGCGTTATCTAATACCAGAACCGCATTTGGCTTTGATTTTGGCAAAATGCTTTTAAGCCATTCTTCAATACAATCCGAATTCATCTTTTCATGATAGTCCATACTATTTTTCTTAGATTCAAAAATAAGTAGACCGTCTTCTACGAAGCTTTCATCACTGCCTATATGTGAAATTATTAGGCGTCGACCTTTACCAGTTGGACCCTTAAGGCCTGTAGTCAAACCTTCAGAAAAGGCTTGTTTAGAAGATTCTATTGTTGTGTCCACCCAAACTTTACTAGTTGTATGACCTATATTCGCTGGGTGCGCGACGGCAGCGCCAACTAGCGTTCACAATTATGGCGGACATTGAAATGTCAAATGGGCGGCTGTAAACAAACAAATAATTTCAAGAAAGTATCGTAATTTATATATATTCTATTTGCTATACAGCTAGTATACACGGACTCTCATCGCTGAGTTCACGAGAAGTAAGTACAGAAATAAATAAATGTAATCGAATAATACATTTCATAAATATTGTAGATGATAATTTATGACTGGATTGTTGTAAGTAATGAACTCTTTTAATGTATTTTCAGTTAAATATGGCCAAATTAATTATAAAAACTGGATTCCAAGCAATAACACACGACATCACTTTCCAACTACAAACGACAATAAAAGGAAGAAAATTAGTTTTAGCTCAACCTGTGCAAGATGTGAAAGAAATCAAATCTGAAAATAATAATAAACAGATTCTACCAAAGCGTTCTTTTACTGGTAAAAACATAATAAATCTATAAAAATTATGAAGTTAGGTGAACACTGTTGTTGATTATCTGTTAAAGTATATTGTTCTGTTCTTAAATAAAAGTAAATTGTGTTATATATTTTGTTTTATTGAGTTCTGTAAATTTACTAATACACAAAAAATATGCAAAATATGATCTGTATGGCAAACAAGTTTTATTTATTAGTAATAATCCCCACATGAGGTTTTCATGAGCAAAAAGATTTAAAATTAAGTTTTAATAAAGTCTCAGCCGTTGCATCATCGACATGAATCCTAACCCAAGCGATACCGATGTAAGTAGCATCTGTCTCATCTCTTGAAAATTCCCTTTTATCACTTCGAAAAGGTGGCATAACAATTCCTATTTCTTTTCCACTTTCATTTAAATTTTCTTTATTTGTGGAAGTCCTTTGTCACCCAAAACAATGTCTCCATTTTCTAAATACCTAATCAACTAATCCTGATTCAACTGTTATTTGAGCATAGCTTTTCCTTCCACCGGCCACTTTTGATATAAAGGAAATGAAGCCTCCGGGTGTAATACCTATGAGCACCTTTGCAGTAAATCCTTTCTTGTAGCACCACACACGATAATCAACTGTAGATGGTATTTCTACTTAAAACTCTGTACCATCAATAATGGCTCTAGTGTTACTGTAATTTGGATGAAAGCAAGCCGGCATTTGCAAGCAAGGTTGCTTGATGAGCGAAAGTCTTTCCAATAGTATTACATCCTTGGTGTTTGGTTTTTTTTGCCAAACTTGATAATCTTCAAATTGCTTGATATTTCAATTTACACTTCAGAATCACATATATCTTTGCCACTATGTGCATAAATATTGCAGATGAATGTTTTTCCTTCATTTTTGATACGCGAAAATATATTAACTTGGCATTATTTGTAAATTTTAGTACTATGAATATTTTCCATCATTTCAATTACACTTGATTAGCCGCCGAATGTTCTTTTTTTTGCCACAGTGCGCGCTGTGATCGATTCGAGTTCCCCCACCCCCTACTTTGGACCCAGCGAATATCAAATTTATAAAAATAAAATACTGACACTAACAATTAAAGTTTTGAAACTGAAAAACTATATTTAATGACCTTCATTAATTAATTCAAATTTCAAATTCATTAATCCAGGTCTCATCTTGGTAGTAAATTATTTTTCCTTGTCTCCGATATTCTTTGCTTGTCGTCAAGTATCGTCTACGCCACAGAATCAAGTCTTGACGGTCTGTCAGGCAGCTGCGTCGTTTGCGACTGGCATATTTAAATATTAAGTGTTAATTAAGTAAGTGTTTTGTTGTTGTGTCAATACTGCTCGCATGGTACTCTTTGACATATTTGGTAGGTTTGTTCGCGCTGCGATGCACGATGCTGGAGACTTGTCAGGGTTGATATAGATGTAGTCGATTCAATAATTAGATTTATTATTTTCTTCTGAATAAACGTATATTTGAAAATAGATATTACAGAAATATAAACGAATTCGTGTGATAGTTGAAGGTGAGTTGAAAAGCGAATGAATTTTTGAACTGGACGCTCCGTCGCGATCTTCACGGTGGTGGGATGGCGGAGCGGGCTTCTTATTGGTCACCACGATGACGTCAACACACATATGTAGAAACGGCGTTAACCAACGGCGTGAACATGGGCCCGGCCTTGGAAGCAGCCGGTTCCAATAGAATCAGTCATATTTCTATTAGGCATCATCTTCGCTGGTGGATACTGGCAGCGGGCATATCTTTGAAAAGGCTCTGCGTGTCACTCCAGATGCTGTTAACAGGTCAGCCACTCTGGAAACGCCATCAGCTCCGGGATATACTCGCACTATGCGGCCCAATCTCCATTTGAGAGGTGGAAGATTGTCATCTTTGATTAAGGCGAGAGTATTGAGTTTTAGATCCTTTTGATTTGTCTTCCATTTGGTTCGTGTCTGTAGTTGTGAAATGTATTCCCTCGACCATCGGTTCCAGAACATTTGTCTCATTTGCTCGATGCGGTCGTAGCGCGAGAGCCGTTGACTTGGTGTGGAAGATAGATCTTGGCAGACTGGAGCAGAGAGCGGTCGGCCGATAAGGAAATGGCCAGGGGTAAGAGGTTGCAGGTCGTTTGGATCGGTTGAAAGAGGGGTTAAAGGACGTGAGTTAAGGATGGCTTCTACTTGTGTTAGGACCGTACTGAACTCCTCAAACGTGAGGTTTGCATTACCAGCGACCCGGCGCAAGTGATGCTTACAAGACCTTATATTTCGTTCCCAATAACCGCCAAAATGAGCTGAATTTATAGGAATGAAGCTAAATTTTATGTTATTATTATTCGCAAAATTAATAATTTCGGGTTCATTGCTCTTTATAAAAGAAGCAATCTCTTTTTGAGCCCCTACAAAATTGGTTCCATTATCTGACATAATCTCTGCCGGTTTACCGCGACGTGAAATGAAACGTTTTAATGCAAGTAAATAGTCATGTGAAGATAAACTAGAAACTAACTCTAAGTGAATAGAACGCGTACAAAAGCATATAAATAAGCAAATATAACTTTTAATGAGAACGGCTCCCCTCCCTTTACGGTTTAAAACCATAACTGGTCCAGCGTAGTCTACGCCGCAATACATGAAAGGAAACCCGGGCTCTAGCCGCTTAGCCGGTAAATTACCCATTAGAGGCTGCAACGTGTCACCCTTAAAGCGCGTACAAGTAACACAATCATGCACCGTCTTCCTAGCTAGATTACGGCCTCCGATGGGCCACCAAGTATCACGGATACAAGCCAATAACAGCTGCGGTCCACCATGCAATAGTTTTAAATGTTCATAGCGGAAAATTAATTTTGTAAATAAATGCTTACTACATAGTAGTATGGGATGTTTTTTATTTTCATTAAAATGAGGAGAATTGCCAAGTCTCCCCCCTACTCGTATTACTTTATCTTTATCTAGAAAAACGTTTAAACTAATGACTTTTTTCGATTTTACAATTGAACTATTAATTAACCTGTCATATTCATCATGAAAGGATTGTTGCTGCGCGAGCCGTGCAAGTAAAATAACAGCGCTGTTTAATTCGCTCATGGATAGCAAACCGGTTTTACGATTCTCCTGTTTATTGCGTGAGTTATGAATAAATCGAAGACAATATGCCGTCGCTCGTCGTAATCTATTAAACGATGAAAATTTTGTAAAATCTATAATATCGTTGAAATAGGTTTTATCAGTTGTCACCAAAACAACATTTTGGTTTTTTAATTCCGGTAGTTGGCTTTCATTGATGGAAAATTCATAGGCATATGGTAATTCATGAGTTTCTAAAAATGATGGTCCATTCCACCAAATTTTACTGTGTTGCAGTTCACTCAAATTTAAACCTCTGGATACTAAGTCCGCCGGATTATCCTTACTGTTGACATGTAACCACAACGCGTCACTGGTTAACTCATTTATTTGCGAAACACGATTTTGAACAAATGTTTTTAAACGATGCGGCGACATTCTCACCCAAGACATGACAATAGTAGAATCTGTCCAGAAGAAAACTTTAGTAAACGTTAATCTTAGTGACTGGACTATTTTACTATAAAGCCGAGCACCAAGCAGAGCAGCGCCCAGCTCAAGCCGCGGTATTGTACAAACATTCTTAACAGGGGCGACTTTGCTTTTGGCACACAATAACTTAGTCGTTACTGGTGAACTAATATCATTATAAGTACGTATGTAAGCACAGGCTCCATACGCGTCCTGTGATGCATCTGTAAATATGTGTAACTCGCGATACTCAGAGGTATCACTTAGAACGTAACGAGGGATTCTAAGACTGTACAGTCCGGTCAACGTTTCAGTGAATAAGTTCCACTTATTCTCTACATGATGGGGAACAGGATCATCCCAATCAAGTTTGGAAAGCCACAACCTTTGAAGCATTAATTTAGCTTCAATTACAGCAGGACATAATAGGCCCAATGGGTCATAAATTTGCGATATAACAGACATAATACTCCGCTTGGTAATTTTCGATTTATTTTGCAGCTCAGTGGTAAAATAAAGTTCGTCTTTATCAACCTGCCATCCTAAACCTAAAGTTTTATTCTGACATTTATCACCCATTGCCATATCTTTCCATAACTCTGCAGTTACGTTATAATTAAAAACCCATTTACGTAAATTAAAACAACCCTTTTTTAGCAATTGCGTGATTTTATCACACATATTTGCTAAAATTACCGGATCGTCATCACCAAAAATTAAATCATCAACAAAAAAATCTTCGTTGATTGCCCTGGCAACAGCCCTATCATCTGTTTCAAGAGCAAGTTGACGAATACAACGCATACTTAAGTACGGGGCGGACGAGGTCCCGTATGTAACAGTGTTGAGTTGATAGATATTTATCTCCTCATTTGCGTTTTCTCGCCACAGTATTAACTGGAAGTTACGTTGATCTGGATGCACTAAAATTTGCCTGTACATTTTTTCTATATCAGCGCAAGCAACGTACTTGTACTGTCGAAACCGGAGTAATATAGAAAATATATCGTTTTGTAAAGGCGGTCCTATGTATTGTATATCGTTGAGCGATTTACTCGAAGTTGTAGTAGCACTGGCATCGAATACCACTCGCAATTTCGTGGTTGTACTGTGTTCCCTAAACACCCCATGATGGGGCAAAAAATAGTAGGGCCATGACACACTGCTAGATCTTAGAGACATATGACCCAAATCTCGATACTCCCGCATAAAATCGGAATACATCTTTTTGTAACACGGTGACCGATCTAATTTACGCTCTAACGATAAGAAACGAGATTTAGCCTTGTCATATGATTCACCGAGGATTTCTGGAGACTCCTTAAATGGAATTCTCACCAAAAATCTTCCGTGACTATCACGTTTGGTATTCTGAATAAACGACTTTTCACAACTACGTTCGTCTTCGGTCAGAACCGATACAGCAGCATTAACTTCCTCCAACTCCCAGAACTTACGTAATTGTGAATCAATCGTAGATAATTGAACAAAATTACATCGACTATTATTATTATTACATACGCGTGTGGTATTACTAAAGCAAGGACCAGAGAGTAACCATCCTAACTTAGTATCTTGGAGGTATGGTCCATTAGGAAGCCGGACTCGCTCGTTATTTAACAAATCCCAAAATAGCTCTGCGCCTATTAAAATATCGATTTCGGACGGCACACCAAACGTGGGATCAGCTAAGTAATAATTTTCGGGAATGTCAAACGAATTATCACTACATGCTACCGAAGGCAGACTTGACGTGATACATGGTAAAACGAAACACTGAAGTTTCGTATTGTATTTATTATTTTTTGAACGCATCATTATATTGACTAATTTATTTGAGTGTGCGACTGACTGCCCCACACCCGATATGCGAATAGTGGACTGTATTATATTAACGCTTAAACGCTTACATAGTTTTTCTGTTATAAAACTATTTTGACTTCCGCTATCTAACAGCGCACGGGCCGTATGATATTTATTATTATTATCCATTACTTCAATTAGAGCAGTGGACAATAAAACCTGCGGAGATGATTGATAAAACGCATAATTGAGTGACGACTCTGACGCCTCATTGAAATGATTTGAACTAGAATTCATCGCGCACGAGACCAACGAAACCGGTTCCTTATCAGCCAGCTGTGAATTATGCGCACGGGCTGCCGATGGAATCGATGAAGATGTATGGCCATAGCTACGATTATCTATATGCAATAAACTATTGTGTTTTTTCTGACACTGCTTGCACGGCCCGAACGTACATTCAGTAATGGTATGTCCACCGCGCAAACAATTATTACACATGTTTTTATCATTAATAAAATTAAGTCTATCTTGTACAGATAAATTAAGAAAATTAAAACATGAATATAACGCATGATGACCGCCGCACAATATGCATTGACGTGTCTTCTCGGATCTACTGGTTTTGTTACTATTGCTTCGCGTCGATACGAAAGTATGTGTGTTATTCCCGTGTCGTTTTTGTTCTAAAGTGTTATTATTTTGTTTGTGAAGTTGAGTGTTACGAGAGTTACTACACTGAATCGTATCTAACATATCGGCACGATTACGAAGGAAACTCAATAAATCATCTAAATGAACTTTTCGTTGTTGTGAACCAGAAAATATCGACCCTTTGTGGTTTTCCCACTCGCGTTCCGTGGTGGGGTCTAGCTTAGACACAAGAATATAGACAATCAAGGTAGACCAAGAATCCGTCGGCTCGTCTAAAGATTTGAGTGCTCGTAAGTTACGTAACACTACATCGATCAATTTTCTGATTTGCACCGGCGATTCCTTATTAACTGGTTGTGCGGTAAACAACGCTTTAACATGATTATGAATTAACAAACGATTATTATGGTACCTATTTTCTAATAATTCCCAGGCGTGGCTATAGTTAACGGCGGTGAACTCAAGCGCACTTATGACTTGTAACGCTGCGCCACTAAGTGATGATTTTAAATAATGAAATTTTTGTATTGCGTCTAAATCACTTCGCTTATGAATCATCGATACATAAGAGTTTTTATATTCAAGCCAATTATCGTATGAACCGTCAAAAGAAGGGAGTTTAATCTCGGGTAATTTAATTGCTACGTTTTTCAAATGTACCGGCAGAGAATTATCATCACTGTTACCATTTTTAGTTTTAATAGTTTCGATTAAACACTTTGCGATTGATATTAAATTGAAGTATTGATCCTCAAAAGACTCCCTGTACTCAATTTGTTTAATTAATTCAGTTTCATCCAATAATTGCTCTATTTTGTCTTGTATTTTATTAAAACTTATAAGTAAAGTGGTAACCGACTCAATGCGTAATTGAAGCTCTGTTTGCTGCCTCTCAGACAAACGAACATCCTCATAGCGCGCTAAATACTTTTCAAAAGTCGTTAACCTACCCTTGAGCGAACCTCTTTGTTTTTTAAGGTCATTTAAATTAACTATTTGATCAGTTTCACTACCACTTTCACTCATTTTGATGATTTAAACAATAAACAAAAATACTGAACTAACACACAATAGATGGGATAAAATTCAAGAAGGAATAAGAAATGATAGGCCTGACCGTTATCTCCTGGTTTTCCTGATACCGCAGTTGAAGATTCTGCCTATCCGGTGCGAAGGACCAATGTTCGCGCTGCGATGCACGATGCTGGAGACTTGTCAGGGTTGATATAGATGTAGTCGATTCAATAATTAGATTTATTATTTTCTTCTGAATAAACGTATATTTGAAAATAGATATTACAGAAATATAAACGAATTCGTGTGATAGTTGAAGGTGAGTTGAAAAGCGAATGAATTTTTGAACTGGACGCTCCGTCGCGATCTTCACGGTGGTGGGATGGCGGAGCGGGCTTCTTATTGGTCACCACGATGACGTCAACACACATATGTAGAAACGGCGTTAACCAACGGCGTGAACAGGGTCATCATTTACAACCTGAAGAACCTGTAAAATAATATATATGGTATTTATTTTTATAAACTAAAGCAAGACAGTGAAAATGTGTAGTAATTATTATCTATTATGTACCTATTGTATTCCCATTTTATTGATTTACATACCTTGGCAATAGTTGGAGGGTCCTTCGCATAAAAAAAATGGTGAACTTTGCGACGTATCGCCGAAAAGTCAAAATCATCGATTTTATCTTTGAATTTCAGTTTTGGTCCAGATTTTTTCGGATTTGTTAACTCAACATTCTCCTTCTGTTCTTTCAATATCCGGAACACTGTTTTGCTGCATTTTGATTCCATACATAATTATAAGCATTGAGAACCATTTGTTTCTCACTCACTACAAATGATCGACGCTTTCTTTTTGGAGGAAGGCTGAAGAGGCTGAGGAGGAAGGCTGGAGAAGTAGATGGATGGGGATCCATCTCAGACACCAAAGTAACAAACGTAACAAAAAAACAACGTAACGTTAACAAAAACAACAAACGTAACAAGTAACAAATTAAACAGAAATCGCAGAGGACACTAAACACTTCTGACACCTTCGGAATTCGGGAGCAGAATGAAAACAAAATGGTGTCGTTAGCGCTACTAGTGATGACCATAGTGCTTCTAATAGGTAAACAAAAATTCACCGAGTCGACACTATGATAGTTTTCACTAAACAAATTACAATGCTTTATGTAGTATTTTAATACTTACCGATTATGTGTTCTGTCTAATTACCGAAGGATACATAATAATTTTGTTTAGGTGTATAATCTATATTATTTTCTGCAATCATATAATTATACATACTTGCTCCTAGTATTATACTATCTTTTTTGTTTAAATTTACCATTTACTACAAGTATCGGGAATATGTCAATAAAAAGACACGCGTAAAGAGGTCGTTCAAATTTTTTTACTGCATGTTGGTAGCACTGGACTGATTTAGCGCGCAAAATTTGAGCGGGATCTGTCATTTAATTTGTTTTAAACTACATTTTTTGTTGGTCATGGTTTTGAGTCCTCGGCGAATTTTACAATGGAAAATATTGTTGAACAAAGAGTGTGCCTTAAATTTTGTGTTTCGAATGATATTTCATGTGGTGAATCACTAAAACTGTTGCGAAATACCTACGGCGAATCGTTTATATCGAAAACAAGGGCTTATGAATGGTATAAGGCTTTTAAAGAAGGCCGAGAAGTAGTAGTAGACTTGCCTCGTTCTGGTAGACCTTCACCCGCTATGACCAAAGAAAACATCGACAGAATCAAGAAGCTAGTGCTCGAAAATCGACGTATGAGTCTGAGAGAGTTGGCTTGTGAGGTGAACATATCTTTTAAGTCCGTCCACAACATTCTCATTGACATTTTAGGCATGAAACGCGTCGCCGCTCGACTAGTTCCAAAAGAGCTCAATTTTAATTTAATGTTTTTTGACATGAATTCCTCATGTGGGGATTATTACTCATAAATATTTTTCTTTCCTTTAATAACATCTTTTAGAGCTCAATTTTGTTCAAAAAGCGCAGCGAAAGCATGTCGCTGAAGACATGGTTTCCCGAACTTCTACGGATCCCACCTTAATGAAACGTATAATAACTGGCGACGAGACATGGGTTTATGAGTACGACATGCAAACAAGCCAACCGTCTTCAGAATGGCGTCTCGAAAACTAGCCAAAACCCAAAAAACCGCGACAAAGTCGCTCCAAAATCAAGGTGATGCTGACAGTTTTTTTACTACCGTGGTGTGGTTCACTCCGAATTCCTTCCAGAAGGAGAAACAGTGAATAAAAAATATTATTTAGGCGTCATGGAGCGTTTGCGTGAGAGTATCCGCCGAAAACGTCCAGATTTGTGGCAACACAACTCATGGATGCTGCACCATCACACACAGCGATTATAGTGAAAGAGTTTTTAGCGAAAAATTCAACAAAAGTTCTCGACCAAGCATCGTATTCACCTGATATGGCTCCGTCTGACTTTTTTTTAATTTCCCAAGTTAAAATTACCACTTCGAGGAAAACGTTTTGAGTCGATAGAAGCCATAAAAGAAAAATCGCTGAATGAGCTAAAGGCCATACCGCAAATAGCCTATGAAAAATGTATGGAAGACTGGGTGAAACGGTGAAGATGTTGTATTGCAAGCGATGGGGCCTATTTTGAAGGCGATAAAATAAATTTAGATGAATAATTTGTATTTTTTGTTTAATTCACAAATTCCCGATACTTAGTACACAGAAGGTTTTTAGGTTAGGTGAAGATTTGTAAATGGCATTGTGTATTCATAATTACGAGTAGTATTATATTGTTTGTATTGGTCTGTTAATCTTCCAAAGAAAATAAAAATAAAATAGAATGTACACTGATGCTTAATACACCGTGAAATCTAAAGCATTGTACTAACTTTCAGGAATGAATCTTCCCATGATTACGAACAACTTTTTCTACGGGACTAACTTTGTTACTGGACAAAAAAAACAGCTGTTCCATAACAGTAGATATTTTTATTGTCGAGTAACAAAATTAGTCCCGTACAAAAAGTTGTTCGTAATCATGGGATGATTGAATGATTCAGTTCAAATAAGTTTGGAGTTTTCATGATTTAAAAAAAACATGAATTCAATTTAAACTATGCAGACCGTCTCATTTTACTCGGTAGAATTGAAAATTAGCATTTAGTTTAATCTTGAGAAGCAAGTACATACAAGTGCAAGTTATGTAAATATCATACGGGTCATGGGTATAGTGGGATCTATGTTTGTATTTTGAAAATTAGAGACAGCACTATTTTATACATGAGTTTTATTGCATTATTTACTATTGACCTTTAAACAAAATCAGTTTCGTGTGAAAATTTCGAATTCTTTCGTCTTTTTCAGTCACATTTTTCAAAAGATTTTGTATTCGTACATTTAAGTATTTTAAAGCTACGAGGGCTGCTATTTATGTATCCGGAACTGGCCACTTACAGAACAATAATTTAAAAAGTAATTACATCATTTAAAAATAGAACTCTTTAGCTTTAGAATACATTTATTTTTATGTGACTGTCAATTGTTTTCACATCGTAGCGTCATTTTGAAAATTGCGTGTCTTCACCACCATGGATTTAACTCGTGAACATTTTCGTGCCATGATTTTTTACGATTTTCGGCGTGGTCTAACTCAAAAACAGTGCATCGATCAGCTTACTTCAACTTTTGGGGATGAAGCACCCTCAAAGACCACTGTGTATCACTGGTTTAGCGAGTTTAATCGTGGACGATCTAAGCTTACTGATGAAATTAAAGAAGGTCGCCCTAAAACGGTCGTTGTACCTCAAAACATCGATGCTGTCCGGGAACTAATAACTCAAGATCGTCATGTTACATATCGTGAGATAGAGGCATCTCTGGGCATTAGTATGACGAGCATACATAAGATACTTCATGAACATTTAGCTGTAAAAAAAATTTGCTCCCGTTGGATTCCGCACAACTTGAGTATTGATCAAAAACAGGCTCGTGTCGATTGGTGCAAAGAAATGTTAAAAAAATACAACCGTGGTGCGTCAAAAGCTGTTTATAATATCTACACAGGTGACGAATCTTGGATCTACGCTTACGACCCCGAAACTAAGCAGCAGTCCACGGTGTGGGTGTTCCAAGATGAGCCGAACCCAACAAAAGTTATTCGTGCAAAAAGCACATTGAAGCAAATGGTCGCTTGTTTTTTTGGTATAAATGGCCATGTAGCTACAGTGCCTTTAGAGAATCGTAAAACTGTTAATTCGGAGTGGTATACGACCATTTGTTTGCCGGAAGTCTTTGAACAAATAAGAAAGACTAACCGACAACGTAGAATCATTCTGCATCACGACAATGCTAGCTGTCACAGGTCGGCCGTCACAACTCAGTTTTTAGAAGCTCAAAAGATCGAATTGACAGGTCATCCGCCGTACAGCCCTGATTTGGCACCCAATGATTTTTATTTATTTCCAAATGTGAAGAAAAAATTACGTGGTCAACGTTTTTCGAGCCGCGAAGAGGCAGTCGATGCGTTCAAAATGCACGTTTTGGAGATACCTCAGTCTGAGTGGAAAAAGTGCTATGAAAATTGGTTTCAACGCATGCAAAAGTGTATAGATCTGAGCGGCGAATATTTTGAGAAGCAATAAAACCATATTAATTGATATATGTTTGTTTCTTTTTTTTATTCCGGATACATAAATAGCAGCCCTCGTATAGCCTTTATTAACAGCACAAGGTGGTTTTCGAACGGATTTTGCTCTCTGATGTGGTCGTTTAATGTCGGGAATATTCTTTTACCTAAATTCTTTTTCAAAAGAACAGCGTCGCCATAGTGCGACGAAATACATAATATACTCACACATTAACATCAGTTTACTAATTTGAAAATTTTACCCTAACGACAGGGTAGGATGAAAACTGTGATACAGCATATTTTTAGGATGTGCTATTAAAAAATTGCTCAAAATAACTAAAGAAAATGCCAGTAATCTAGTTCAACGTAATTAACATTTGAATCACTTATTTTCTGATCGCACAATGTATTTATCATGTATTTATCTGTTACAAATCCAAGGTTGCGAAATGCACGCCCCGTAATATGCTCAATGTGCTTTTTAAAAGTAAGTTTACTGTCGAGGATGACACCCAGGTCACGGATGGATTCAACGCGTACGAGAAGTTGGTCGTTGATGGAGTAATTATAAACAACGGGGTTTAGACTTCCAGTGAATGATATTTTGACGCATTTACTTGCATTCACCGAGATCCTGTTCTGGTCATAATACTGAGCAAGACGATTGAGATCCGACTGTAGCTTATCGCAATCAGTATACTTGTCCCAGTCACTTCGATCGCCTGTTTTGTGGATCAGTATAATTGTAGATTTTGACCACTGCTTAGGTGTTTTTCCCGATTGAAGGATGTTATTAAACAATAATTGAAGTGGACCTTGTAATGTTTCTGACAATGATTTCAGCAGTTCGTTAGTAACGTGGTCTTCCCCCGGTGATTTGTCGTTTTTTTGTGAGTTTATTGCACATTCGATTTCAGCTTTTAGTATACATCCGGGTAGGGTAGAGTCACAAGGCGAATATATAGGTAGTTCTGATGAGTCATTTGATGTGTAGAGGTTTTCGTAGAAGTTGGTGGCCCCGTTTATTATATCCGGTCTTTTGTAGAGCTTTTTACCTTTTTTGTTTTCACATTTGCTGTCCATTCACACTTACATCTTAGCTTTTTAAATGCTTTTTGGCTCCAGTTTTCTCTATATATGTTTCGAATAATCTCTGTCTCTCATTCTTTTGGTGTTTTGATATGTGTCTGTTTATTTCCTTACTAATTGCTGTAATTGTAATTAATGATCCGGATGCAATAAACCATTATTTTAGTAGCATTCCTGTAGTAGCAATATAAGTATTTCAGACTTATCGTATTTCGAATCTAACCGCTATGGATCAGATTCCTTCTCACTTAATACTGTTACATCTGACAAAGTAGCTAAGATAGTGACTAGTATTGGAACAAAAGCAAAGGGACTCGACGAAATTAACATTGATATGATTTTACTTACTTTTCCGACTACACTTGACATACTTACAGCAATTGTTAACAAAAGTATAGGCACTAGTAAATTTCCCTCTATTTGGAAAACCGCTAAAATTGCTCCTTTACCTAAAGTACCTAATCCAATCCATGTTTCTGACCTTCGAGCAATAAGTATTCTTCCATGTGCATCAAAGATAGTAGAGAGGGTAGTTTGCGATCAGCTTTCGAAATATCTGGAGGACAATAACATTTTGCCTGTACATCAATCAGGTTTTCGTAAGGGACATTCAACGGCAACAGCCCTACTAGATGTTATTGATAATATATTACATGACCTAGAAGCCGGTAAAAGTACCATTTTGGCACTGTTAGATTTCTCCATGGCTTTCGATTGCATGTGCAAGCCCTTGCTTCTATCTAAGTTGTCGTACTACGGATTTGATATAACAGTAACATTATGGTTTGATAGCTATTTATCAGGTAGGTCACAGTTTGTTGAACTACGTGGCAGGGATGGAAAATTTATCAATTCTTTTGTTAGTGAACTAGAAAGGGTTGTTCCACAAGGTTCAATACTAGGGCCTCTGCTCTTTATACTTTACTCTGCAGATATGGTTCAGAACATCGAAAAGAGTCATTATCATATTTACGCCGACGATGTACAACTTTACATCTCAGGGGAACCAAAATATACTACCTCTACCATAAAAAACCTAAACTCTGATCTAGACAAAATTGCTGACTGGTCAAAAAAAAAATTGTTTGACATTAAATCCCATTAAATCAAAGTTTATGGTTCTTGGGACTAAAATTCAAATCCGTAATACGTTGGAAGCTCTTGCGGACAATGATGTTGCTGTCAGGGGCCAACCACTGGAGAGGGTCGAAGAAGCGCGTAACCTTGGTATACTGATGGATGGAGAACCGAAGTTCGAAAATCATATTCAATCAGTGGTTAGCAACTGCTTCTACCGTCTCAAGGTGCTTTATAATATTCGTGATTATCTGAGTGTTCACCTTTGCGAATTATTGATATTATCAAGTTTAAACTACTGTGATGTTGTCTATGGCAGTTGCATACTTGGTCGTACACAGAGGCTTATACAGCGTGTACAAAACGCATGTGCACGTTATTGTTTTCGGGTCCCTCCACGCTCCCACATCAGTCCGCATTTGAACGATGAAAAGTTATTGAACATGCAAGCGCGTCGATTATTACACCTCGCAACGCTTATGTTTGGTGTTGTTAAGCTGGAGTCGCCAGCTTATCTATATAAAAAATTAGAATGGTCATCCAGTGACTACCATTTTAAAACTAGAGCGATTCTACCGAGGCACCGATCCGCTGCGTTTCGAGGTTCTTTTAAGTTTGCACCGTCCAAATGCTGGAATGATCTTCCCCCACCAATCCGGGATGTGTGCAGTGGGAACACCTTTAAGCGCAAGCTTAAAGGTTACTTACTCACTCAACAGAACATACGTCGTTAAAAACACTGACCCTAATCCTACATATCCCTATTTATATCGTGTATACGCTTTATATATATATGCATACTTTATTGTTTATGAATTCTAAATATATCATTGTATACGTGCATTTTATACTTTTAATAGGATATAATTATATGTATTCATGTATACATATGTGTATTTATGTATATGTTTTCATTAAAGAGTGTACCTATGCAATTATTATATTTATTTATTTTTATCTTTTGTTATTATTTTTTCCTTTATTTGTTTATTATGTGGTTTTTTTTAAAAGTAAGAGTGCAAGTTATGTGTGCGGGTATGGCCAGATTATTGATCGACTTTTTTGTATTTCGTTTTTAAATAACTATTATTTTGTTGTCAATCATTTTATGTAGTATGAAATGAAATGTATGTTATATGTGTTACTCCAAATGGGTCCTGACTGAAAAATCAGTGTTGTGTGTAAAACGCACAAAAATAAGCTGAGGCAGGACCTATTCACATTTGTTTCATTTATTTTATTTTATTTTGTATCACTTTTTATGTCTCTTTTATAATTTTAATATTCAAGTAAACTGTGTTGTAGTTAATATTTTAAATGTGAATAAACGTCTCTTCTTTCTTTCTTTCTTCTAATTTGCGGCCTAATTTCCTTAGATCCCTTTTCTTGGTATATTTTTTTCCTGTCGTTTAGAAGTTGTAGAGTGTAGGTGTTAAGTGGTTGCTTCTCTTTATTTCTCTGTTTTGGAATTTGCTTTATCAGTTCTTTCATCACTAATTCAAAGTTTTCGTATTGTTCCTGTATGTCTTGCGATTTGGTGACGGACTCTATAAACTTTTTCTTCCCAATATTTGCTACTTGTTCCAGTCCACTTTGGTAGGTCTCTTGATATGGTATTTGTTTTCTTGATAAATGTTCTGTTTCTTTTCTTCATTTAGCTTTAATTTACACCTTATCATTCGGTGATCTGTTGCAAAATTCAAATTGTGTATAATATTAAAATGATTTTTGGTATGGATAGAGTCCAACACAGTATCCAAAGTGTGATAGAAAATTTCCATATCATCCATGCTATAGCTTTCAGTGGGTTCAGACTTGAACAATCGTCCATATCTCTTTATCAGATATTCGAATTTCGATTGCAGCTATTCTGTCTGAGTAAGATTTATATGTATTAAGGAATCCAACGCCATTTTTTCCCTTCGTTCCAGTTGTGTGATAGAGAATAAAATTATCGAATTATTCAATTTTTTCGTTTTCACTCCTTGTTTCACATAGGCCAATGATGTCCCATTTTATTTCGCATATGGCATGGTTTAGTTCAAATAATCTTCTATCTTTTAATAATCTCCGAACATTTAAACTTGCAATATAGAGATAATTATCATTTTTGTTTTCTTCTTTACTTTTTTCAGAGTAATTTGTTTTAGGGGGGTTTTGGTCGACCTCCTCCACGGTGACCAGCCGGCTTGGAGGAGTTGGAGGGACTATAGTTATACGTTTTTTTTATGTACATCATCTTTGTTACATTGTTGCGTTTGATTCGGAGGTTTTGTAGAGCTTGAATTAGTTATGTATGATGTAATATTATTTGTTTTATTTTTCTTAGGTATTTGTTTTATATTTTTGTCTTGATTTGGGGTTTTCTGACTTTTAGACTCAGGTGACTCTGATAGATTCCTTTGTTGGGTTCTTATCTCTTGCTCAATGTAATTATCTTATCATATCGAATGACAACGTTTTTGCCAGAGTCTCGCTGTTTTTTAAATTCTACCTGTATTTGTCGTCGCTTTTCAAGGGCTTCCTTTGTGAGATCTTCTTTAATATTTATATTTGAATTTTCGAGCATTTTTTTCTTCTTTAATATCTCTATTTTCCGCCCCATAGTTGTTATCGTAACGACGACGGGCCTCACTTTCTCCCCTTTTTTGCCTAATCTTCTTACCAGCTCTACTTCGCTTTGCTGACAATCAATCTTCATAGTGTTATTTAAAATATTTAATATTGCATTTAACAAATCATAGTAGCTGCTCTCTGATTCTTTCATGCCAAAAAACAAAAGATTTTTCTTTTTAAGTTTTTTTTCTAAGCGTTTAATAGTTTCCTGCTGTTTATCAATTCGGCTCTCCAAGTTTGCTGTTTTTTGTTTTATTGTGGTAAATTTTTGATCT
This sequence comes from Bedellia somnulentella, assembly GCA_963576735.1. Lineage (NCBI taxonomy): Eukaryota > Metazoa > Arthropoda > Insecta > Lepidoptera > Bedelliidae > Bedellia > Bedellia somnulentella. Next base: position 3,199,220 of record OY755195.1, read on the forward strand.
ATGTGACTGTTTATTTCCTTTTTAATATTTTCTTCCATGTTACGCATGTCACTTTTTTGGGTCGCCAGATCGTTTTGGATTTGCTTAAGCGTATTTAAAATTTCTTCCATGTTTCTGATATAAGCGCCCTCTTCTGTTTGCTTTGGGTACTAATGCAGAGATAAGTTAGATATGCTTCTCAATTAAGGACGAAGTTCCGCTATTCCCTTCTAGGTGGCGGTAGTTTCGGTTTATCAATTTTATTGGTAAGTATATTTTTCTCTGGAGAGGTGTGTGCGCTAAATCGTTCTGCTACTGTTGCCTAGATGGCGTTGTTTCAGATATCGCTCGATGATTGTCCACAATCGATTTTTACGAACTTTTGAGGTTACTAATTAGGTGAATAGCGAAATATTGTGGATTGTTTCAGTGTATCATGCTTCCTGGGGTAGTTACCTGCAAGACTTTCCTTTGGAGGGGTATCCATGCTTTTATGTCACTTTTATAAACTTTTTTTTTTTTAACACTTTTTCCACTTGTTTTCTTGTTTATTTCGCCACTTCTTGTCTTGACAACAATTCTTCGCTTGCTATATCCCTTTATCTATGCAAATAATCACTTTTATCCGGATTCAGTTTGTTTTTTTAATTATTATAATTAAAATAATACAGAGTCGATGTCAACTAGAGCTCAGTAGCGCCACCCACAACAAAGTTTTAATGGTTATTGATAAATATTCAGCGGTATTACTCGGTAAGCGGCTTACAAACTATATTGTTAGATGCAGAGGGAATGAGTCCTTTAGTATTGATTATTTTATCGAATTTGGGTGGACTATGATTCAGCGGATTCAGTGATGGCTTATTGATTGTACTAAAGGACCTTGTTATAGTACAGGTACCATTTTTAACAATATAGATTATGTTTCCCGGGCGGTACTTCTCGGGAAAACTTATTCGTTTAATTACTGTCTATTTGACTTTCCTCAGTGTCGTTGTTCTCGCATTGATTAATTGTTAAAGTTTTGCGAGGAGGGCTTTCGCTTGGAAGATTTTGGAACCCACTTGTTTGAAATCGGGAACTGTTGTACTTTCGTTTGAGGCAATTTTCGATAGAATGACCTATTGCTTTGCAATATCTTAATGTTATTTGGCTATTAGGTCCTGAATTATTTTGATTGCCTCTATTGTAATAATATTTGAACGGGAAGGGTTAGAGACGGAAGGACGAGGATTGTTGAAGTTGTTAGATGATCTTATATTAGAAAATGTATTGTTTGTTCGAGTTCGGGGGGTAGGAGGTGGTCGCTTATTTTCTATGGATTGTAATATTTTTTGTTCTGATATCGCAATATTTATAGCGTCATTTAAGGTTTTGGGAGATCGCGCTCGAACTATATTAGAAAGGTATAAACCCATCAGAAAATGATGGAGAGCTAATTCTTCCATCGCTGTGGTTTTACCAGGCATATCGCCCTTTCTTGATGAAGGAAAGAAAACTTCGGTTAAAAGTTGAGATAAGCAGGTTTCTATTTATAAGGAAAATTGACTGACGCTTTCACCATCTTCTTGAATTGTTTTTTGGAGTTCTATTAACAAATGTTTATAGTGCTTTTTCTCAGCGAACTGATTCACCAAAAACTGTTTTAATTGTTCCCAATTAATGAATTTCTCAATGGAGCATGCAACTTCGGCCTTACCTTGCAGTTGGCTTAAAATATATTTGAATATAATTATTTTCTGGCTGTGTGACGCTAATTCATAGGCATTATTACAATTATTTATTGAAGCATTTAGGGTTTTAAGAGACCCATCAAAAGGTTTAATAAATTTGAGTAAAACGCTCAACTCAATATCAGGTATGGGTGAACGTTTTGATGATGCAGATATCTTACCCTTACTAGGGGTTGGTGGAGGATCAATGGTCGAAACTATATCACTTAGGCTTGAAGATGTCATTTTTTTATTGGTTTCCGACATTATTTTTTTTTTTCAAATATAATAATAATTTAATAAACAAATATCAGATACGAAACAAATCAGATTAGTATGAGAAACAAAAAAATATGAATATAGTATTATAGGATCGAGAATAAAACAAACGAACAAAATAAAAAAACACATAAAAAACTTTCGTACTTGACCGCCTAGCAACACTGATAAGGTGCTGTGCAATTCGTGGAACTGTCGTGGAGACGCGTGGCGTATCCGTTGAGCTCGCTCGTATTGAGAGACGGGAACAGAGTGATAAAGTTGGAAAAGACTTAAGACTATGGCATTGCCTGGATGCGTAAACGGTTTCCTGGTTTATTGAGTAGAAACCAGAACGGAGAACCTGGATTATTTCACTATTACACTCCACTTTGCACTTATTTTATAGATCTTAAAAAGTATTCTTTAACACGTAACTTTTCAATTAAATTCTAGAATTTTCTTTATAAATTTGCAACAGATTTGAGACACTTAAGACACTTTTGAGTTTTATTCAAATAAAATAGATACCCGTAATTTTGCCGTATCCCACCGCTGCCACCAATGTCAGAAAAGAAGAAATGAGATCCTCTTTTAAAAGAAAGTTTGTATTGAATTTTTGAATAATTAAGTACATGAACACACTGGATTTAGAATATTGTTAGATTTTAGGTGTTGACAATAGGATGATTGGATCGGGACTGAACGTAGCGGATAGGAATCGGTAAGAGAAAAGGAGCTGAGTCAGGATTATGTTGAGTTTAGTTACTTATTTTTTTATATATAAGTAAAACAATCGTATGATCTTGTAGCTGACTTTTATTGAATTAATTATTAGTTCTAACGCAGCGAAACAATATTGGCCATGACAGTATAGAGGATATAGAGAAACAGTATTACCAACACATAAAAATAGAAAAAGTATTACATTGCTACCAACACCCCCTCTCAATGTGATACACCCTTACAGCCACATATTTATTTAACTAATTCATACAACCCTCAGTTTTTTTGTAAATCTTAATAGTAAATTTTAATTTAATGCTTTTGTGAACATATCTGCAGTCTGGTCTTCAGTTTTAATATATTTTAACATTACTTTTCCACACTTAATCAACTCTTTAATGAAATGATATCTAATACCAATATGTTTGAGTTTTTTGACACTATGGCTGGCCATACACGGACAGCTTGAGCAGTTTGCCAGTGACCAACATACACGAACTGCTCGAGCAGTCAAATTCAACTGCTTCAAGCTGCCATTGATAACTGCTTGCAGCAGTTGGTATCAACTGCTCGACAAGTCCATTCAAATCAGTAGCGACATGGATTTTGAGGAGGAAGCACTTCTGCTGCTTTTGCTCATACGACGACGACGCCGGCGTAAAAATAGAAAATTGTGGGTTCATACAATATTAGAAACACGAAATTATAATGGAGAATTTAATCACTTGTTTTTGGAACTAAGACGTGACGAAGAAAAGTTTTTTAATTATTTTAGGATGTCAATCACATCTTTTGACGAATTGTGTAATATACTCAAGGAAAAAATTAAACGTGAAGATACTATTATGAGGAAAAGTATTCCACCAGAAGAAAGGCTAGCTGTAACACTAAGGTTAGTAAAAAAAAGTGGTATTTTTTTATTGTTTATTCATTGAATATATCAGTAATAATATCATCAGATAGAACAGACGAAGGTGGAAGGTCTTCATAGGATGACTGAGAAAACTCATCATTAGCTGAGACTGGTGCAGAGTTATAAGGCTGGTCACTTGTTGATGTAGAGGGTGCAGATTGATAACCCTTGTTGTAACTTGAATAGTTGTAATTAAGTCCACGTTGCTCACTAGCTGAATGTGCAAAATATCCTCTATTTTCACCATAATAGCTTGACTGTGTATGCTGGGATATTCCTTTAAAGTATTTAATTACGTTGATGAGTTCTGACCTTGCATCTAATTTATATTGATCTTTAATTTTTTTAAACTCTCCAGCTAGTGATAGTAAGAACAATTTGTCATAATCTTCTACTGCAAGATTTGAACTGGGTTTTTCATCAATACGTTTAGATAATTTTTCAATTAGGTCGTCCTCAGTTTTATGTCTTCTTTTTAAAGCACTATAACTTTTTTTTGCAGATTCTTTATTATGATCGTTCCCTTCAGATTTTTCTTCCAAACTGTCTGATTTGTCTGGTCTTTCCTCAATGACCTTTAAAAATGATAACTGCTCATAATATGGGTAGGGTCGTATCTTGGTGGCTGCTGAACCACTCTTTGGTTTAATTTTTCTCGTATACCTGGTATACCCATCTCTTAATACTTTCCATTTCTTCTGTAATGACATAGCTGTAACAATGAAATTTACATACATTAATAAAAAAAACTACTCAATAATAAAAACTACTAATGCTATTCCTCTTTTCAGGTACTTAGCCACTGGACAAACATTTATGGATTTGCAATACAGTTTTAGAATTGCAGCTACTACAATTGGCGGTATAGTGAAAGATGTATGTAAAAATATATGGATGTATATGAAAGATATGTGCATAGCACCATTAACTGAAGATAGATGGAAAGAAATAATAAATGGGTTTATGAAAACTGCACAGTTTCCGAACTGCCTTGGTGCAGTGGACGGCAAACATATAAGAATAATAAAACCCGCACAAAGTGGATCGGCATATTATAATTACAAAAATTATTTTTCTATAATACTAATGGCCGTGTGTGACAGTAATTACATGTATACTTTCGTGGATGTAGGTTCATATGGAAGGCATGCAGATTCGACTATTTTCGAAGAAAGTACTTTTTACAAAAGGTTACTGGAAAAGAAATTGAATACACCTGCACCTTCTTCAATATCGCGAAATGGACCTGTTTTACCGAATGTATTTGTAGGAGATGAGGCGTTTAGCTTACAAGAAAATTTGTTGCGTCCTTACGGAGGAAAAAATTTGCCAGAGCAAAAGAGAGTCTTCAACTATCGATTATCACGTGCTAGACGGTTTATTGAATGCACATTTGGTATATTTGCTAACAAATGGCGCATATTCCATCGACCACTTAACGTAGATGTCGAATTTGCAGTAGATATAATAAAAGCAGCATGCGTTTTGCATAACTATGTAAAGCAACGAGACGGACATAAATTCGAAGACACATTTGAGGGTCTTCCAAACTCTATAATAGAAACAACTCAGAATGTTCGTCGAGGTGGACCTATGTTAACAACAGTCAGAGAAGAATTTGCAAATTACTTTGTGAGTGAAGAAGGAAAACTAGATTGGCAATGGAATATGATATAAACTAGCTGTATATCTACTACCTTACCAATAAACAGTGTGTAACTTTACACAATGCTATAAAATGTTTTGTCTCTGTCACTCTCATTTAATGTCAAACAGGGACAAAACATTTTATAGCATTGTGTAAAGTTACACACTGTTTATTAGTAAGGCAGTCATTGTGTTAATATCTATTTGCTATCATTTGTATTCGAAAATAAAAAATAAATTCATATCAATTACTCACCGATTTTATTTTTTTCCGCCACCGGTTTTTCTTTAAAGTTTTCAATTAGTTTCTCACAAATAGTTGCCCATGCATTATTTTTCTTTATTTTGTTACTGTGGTCATCAAGTCTATAATTCCATATAAGTTCTTGTGATTTTATTGCACTTATAAGCGCGTCACAATCGATGTTGTCGTCCATTGTAACAAATGAAGCGTGCGGACGGGAAGCGTCCTCGACGTGGAATGAAGAGCGCGGGGCCAAGAGGTAACTGCGCGAGACCAGTCGAGAGCTCGAGCAGTCAGTGTATGCCTGGCGACTGCTTGACCGCACGATGAAATTTCACCGTGCTGCCGACAGCCCGAAGCAGTCGTAACTGCTCGAGCGGTTCCGTGTATGTGTTTACGTAGAAGACTGTAGTTTGCTGTGCAGTCGCAGCTTCAAGCAGTCTATACTGACTGCTTCAAGCTGTCCGTGTATGGCCAGCCTATCAGTGTTTGCTACCATTATGGCACTCTGTATGTCACAAAATTTTGTGACAGGACACACTTAAACAGTATTAAGATCTTTAAGCAAGTTAATCAACCAACAGGCTTCGCTAGAAGCCATACTTATAGCTATGTACTCTGACTCGGTAGAAGATAGACTTACACTGGCCTGTTTTTTAGAAGACCAAGAAATTAAGCAATCTGAAAACTTAAAACAGCAACCAGTTGTCGACCTTTTATCCTTCAAGTCTCCTCCCTGATTTGAAAGAAAGAAAGAAAAACGTTTATTCGCCATTTGCAGGCACAAGAAGAACAAGTAACATAATACAAAAAATAATTTACAACTTAATCTTAACAACAGTTGTTATAAAATAAAAATTAATAAAAAACAAAAAAGAGAATCAATAAAAAACATCTCACGAAACAGAAATGGCAGTATTACCTTAATAAACAATTACAAAATAATAATAAAACAATAATATATATGCATATATATATATATATATATATATACCTATACATTTATACATCGATCTCACAATATATATCCATACTATTCACTAAATACATATCTATAATTCCTACGAGTATATATACAAAAAATATAAATTGCTATATCAAATAAGCGAAGCTTGTTTTCGAGAAAAATAAAATACATATTTAAATTGGAGAACTAATTATACTGTAAATAATGCTAGTAAATAAAATTAAATAAAATACACAAAATATATTTAATACCTGCGGTTACTGTTGGGCCAGCAAGAACTCCCTTAGTTTACGTCTAAAGGTGTTCCTGCCATCGATTGGTGGTGGGAGATCATTCCAGCACCTTGACGCTGCAAACCTGAAAGAACCTCGAAATGCGGCAGTCCGATGCATTGGCAAGATCGCCCTGACTTTGAACTGATAGCCAATATTTGACCATTGCAGTTTTTTGTACAAATAAGCCGGTGATTCTTGCTTTACAACATTTCATTTTTTGTTAAATAAATAAATAAATAAATAAATAAACATCGAATATCAAAGTGGCGAGATGTAATTGTCTTCGCGCTTGCATGTTTAGGAGCTTTGCATCGTCCAAGTACGGCCTGACGTGGGATCGGGGAGGGATTCGAAAGCAATAACGAGCACATGCGTTTTGTACTCGCTGTATCAGTTTTCTTGTGCGACCCAGTATGCAACCTTCATAGACCACGTCACAATAATTTAATCTCGATAATATCAACGATTCACAGAGGTGAATACGCAAATCCACACTCAGGTAATCGCGTATATTATAAAGAACTTTGAGGCGATAGAAGCAGTTACTGACCATTGATGAAATATGGTTTTCGAACCGTAGTTCCCCATCCATCAGTAAGCCAAGGTTCCGAACTTCTTCTACCCTCTCTATTGGTTGGTCCCTGATGGCCACATCATGTTCCGCAAGAACTTCCAACGTATTATGAATTTGCGTCTTAGTGCCAAATACCATAAATTTTGACTTAAGTGGGTTCAGTACGAGACAATTTTTTTCAGACCATGTAACAATTCGTTCTAAATCTGAGTTGATTTTCTGAGTAGTTATTGCACTGTTACGAGGCTGACCTGATAAGTGTATCTGAACATCGTCAGCATAGATATGAAATTTGCTATGTTGTATGTTTTTTACTAGATCAGCGTTATATAATATAAACAAAAGTGGTCCCAAAATAGAACCTTGCGGTACGCCTCTATTAAGAACAGTTTCAGAAGAGGCAACACTACCACCTTCTCTTCTGCGTAACTCCACAATCTGCTTACGGTCAGAAAGGTAACTGTCGACCCATCGCACTGTATTGACATCAAATCCATAATACGACAACTTCGATAACGTCAAGGGTATGCACAAACAATCAAAAGCTCTAGAGAAGTCTAACATTACTAACAAAGTACTCAGACCATTTTCCCTGTCATTCAATATGTTATCAACAACATCTATCAACGCTGTTGCTGTTGAACGACCTTTTCTAAAACCCGACTGGAGTTCTGGTAATATGTTATTCTCCTCCAGATATTTTGACAGTTGATCGCAAACCACCCTCTCTACTATCTTAGATGTGCATGGAAGGATACTTATTGCCCTCAAATCTGTAACTTGGACAGGATTTGGCTTTTTCGGAAGGGGTGTAATTTTAGCCGTTTTCCAAGCTTTTGGGAATTTGTTTGAGACTATGCTCCTGTTTACAATGGCAGTAAGTATGTCAAGTGTAGTCGGTAACGTTAAAATTATCATGTCAATGTTAATTTTGTCAAGTCCTCTGGCCTTTGTTTTGATTTGATTTATGGCTTTAGCAACTGTGTCACTGGTCACAATATTCAATGAAAACGACTCCTTTCCAAAACGGTCAAATTCAAAAAACGTCATGTCAGATATGGTCACATTGTTGCTACCGGGAACATTGCAGAAATGGTTGTTAATCAATTCTGGATCAATAAAATGTGGTGGAAGATCTAGTTCACGCTTATTTGGAATGATGGTACGCTTGAGATTTTTCCAAAGAGCGTGAGGATTGCTCGCACAACCATTTATCGCGTGTTTGAAATAAGCCCTCATATTTGCATCACAATATCCCACTAATGCATTGCTAGTACATTTGTAGGAAAGTTTGTAATTTATTGTATGTTTTATATATCTTAATACTCTCTTTAAGGCAGTCAATAAGACATTATTTGCATTATTTTGATATCTGCTCAAAATTGACACAGCAATACACAATTCCAGCCTTGTTCCTAATACAGCATAAGACAAGCAACCTATATTTTTTCTACATTTATTTTCAATGTTTTATCAATCGCAAAATCATTATTATCTTTTAGTAATTTAGTGTCAAAGTTCAGTTCCATTGGTGTACATATTTCTTTACTATCTTGCATATCAAATATTTGTAATACATTTTCGAAATATTCTTATTGATTAAGCTCAGTGATCCCTGTACCTAAATCTTGTTTTATATGAATACCTAAGAAGTTTGAAACTATGTCGAAATCTTTCATTTTGAATTCTTTATTCAATAATGACTTAAGGTCACAAATCTGCTCTTGATTATTTCCAAATATTAATAAATTATCATCATACAGTAAAACATATGTTCGCGATCACCTTCACATTTAGTGTACAGACAAGAATCGCTTTTTGATTTTACAAAACCTTCTTTCTTAATCACTGAATGAAATTTGTCATTCCAGTACGGTGACTTTATTAACCCATATAAAGATTTATTTAATTTAACAATATTTTTATCACCGCGATATGCACCCTCTGGCAATTATAAATACACTTTTTCATCAATATCTCCATATAGGAAGGCACCTGTAACATCCATTTGACTGATCAGTAAATTTAATTTTGTTGTTATACAAACAAATAACCTGAAAGTTGACAATTTAGCTACTGGTGCATATAAATCACAGGGTTCCATAGTATCACACTGCTCAAAACCTCTTGCAGCTAATCTCGCTCTCTATTCTACATTATTATTAGAGTTTTTAGTTTTAAATACCCATCTACTACTTACAGTCTTTTCAGTTACAGGTTCCTCACAAACAGACCAAGTATTATTTTCTTTAAGTGTATTCAATTCTCTCTGCATTACTTCTTTCCATTTACTTGCATCATTCCGTTGCATGGCGTCTTGGTAAGTTTTCGGTTTATTTCCCTCCACATAGACACGATGACACTTGTAAAATGAAGTCTGTTTCCTGATTCGAGTACTTCTCCTCGCGTGTCTGTATCACTCCATTGTCATTGTTGCTGAATTCATCATGACTGGAACATGGTATGTAGATACTGTCACTTTCACTAGACTCATTCAGAGTTTCCTCTACCTTTTCTGCCTATGGTTCTTCTTGATCCATCCTCTTTCCTTGAACTTGTAGAGATCCATAGTCTCTACCAGAAAGTGTGGGTGACCCCAAATGAAAAGCGTGTTCATTTAATGCATATTTATTGAAGTTATGGAATACATTTCCAGACAACAGTACCGTACGTGGCTGACTGCCTAGCTTACTCAAAACTGCTGACAAGCAATATGATAATTGTTATATTTATGGGTGATTCTTCCGTTTCGTCCAAATCTCAACTATTTTGAAAAAAGTTATTTTTTATCCTTTTTTTTGAAACTGTTACATATAATCATTCGTGCACCTTACAAGTATAGATTTATCAGTAGAGGCCTTCATGAAAAAGTTTTCATTGTCAAGAAATTAGCTGGAATGTAATGAACCAACTGAAGGTAATGAAATAAGTACGGAAGGTAATGATTGAATTTGGAAGGTAATGAAATAAAATTAAATATGATTATAAAATCATATACTTACCTATATCTTAGGAAAGTATATGATTTTTTAATATTTTTGGACAATAAATAAAAGTCGTGGGTGTGTAATTGAACAATTTGTTTTATTAATTAAATGTGTAATTCATGGACGGATATAAAATAAAGAAAAATTATAAATAAAATGAAATATTCAAGCGTATGAATATGGGAATACATTGTGTTACAAAAGTAGTAAGTAAGAGAAGTACTTAACTCCCTAAAAAGTTAAAAAAAAAATCAACCAAGTTGAACAGAAATTTATTTAGATCTGGTTTAAAACTTTACACTTAGAAATGATTATAAGATAAAATTACAAAACTTCAATCTCGTTTTATAAAACTTAATAAAATGTAACGGATTATTTAACATTAACATTATTAACAATAAGTAGGAACTCTCAAGAATTAAATTTGTAATCAGTCTAATCAAAGTCACAATCAGTCATTTTTACTTATTTAAAATAAATCTTTGGTAATTTTTTTTAACACAAATTGCCCTCTTCTTAATTATTCCGGCTCATCCAAACGTTGCAAAATTTGTGATTCGGGTACAACGTCATCTTCGCTAATTAGCGGCCATCCAAATTTATTAGACTTGCCCCCTAGAGAACTTTGCATTCTATTTAAAATATTACCGATAAAAAAGTTAGAATTATTTTTTATCTTGTATTTTACGACCACCCAATCGTCTATATTATACTTTAGTTTAATTTCCTCCATATTTTCTTTATCCAATGCAACAAAGCTGCTGTCTGCTAGTTCGGTAATGTTAGAAGTAAGCTGAGGAGGAGATACATTATTATCAATTCTTATGGAGTCGATGTCGTCTTCAAAATCTTGGGTTTTTTGGCGTTGGTGAATGAACTTTTCAAATTCTGTTTGGTCAATTGAACGGAAACCTTGACTGTTTCTAGAAGGCTTTTTAAAACTTTGATAATTTACTGCAATGTTTGACAATATTTTTATTTTAGGACTGCCTTCAACTATTATGTCAGAGTTAAACAATTCCGTACAATCAAATTGTCTCAAGTCTCCTATGTTATTGAAAATGGTTGGTCAATCGATATGTATAAAATTTTGTAAAGAGTCAGGAATCGATCCAGTTTCCTCATTATCCGTTGGCTTCATCAAAATATCAACATCGGTGGATGTTGATGAAGGTATAGCAGTTGTGTTTTTATGAAACAATCCCACAGCTAGTACACCGAGATGTTTCCCATGTTTACATGGTACATAACTGTCACGACATGTAAAACAGCTAAGACTTCTGAGTGCAATATCAAAAAGCAGCAAGAAAGTCTAAAGCGCTTGGTGAACCTTACTTGTACATTTAAAAGCTGGTATGTCTTTCGGAAACTGCCTTTTTGATATTTCTTCAACGGGAATAATAATAATTTCGACATGTTGGACGTTTTGCTGGACAATTTGGACGAAATCTTCAAAAGTAGCTACATCACCACCAAATCTGACATAGTTGTCGGCCGTCCTTTTCACAACAGCGCCGATGCCATCGGGGGCACCTTTACCGTGCCCCGCTTCATGATAATTCCATGAAATAAGTTTCAAAGTTGGAATCTGGTGTTTCAGTTTAGAGATCATGTAAAAAATATACCGATTGCGGTATTGACTTGCCGGTGAATCTGATAAAAAATGTAATTCTTTAAGACTTGGGACTAACTTCTGGACCATGTTCAAAACTGGTTGTGAATGTGCCCATCGTGCATCGTGCTTTATATTTTCGCTCATTGTACAAAAGATTTATGAACTACTTCTTTGGTTTCATGATCATAAAAATATAATACTACTGTATGCAAAGGGATGTGCTGGCGGCTTCCACCGAAATGAAAACTTTGTATTTCTTCATTATATTTTAATAAATAATTTTCGCTGAAGTCTATATGGCATATGACTTCACTAGGAGATAAATCAAATTGCAGATTCTTAATACCGGAATATTGCATTGCTATATTTAAAACATGCATGAGTTTCGAACTTCATGATGACGTTACGTGGTAAATCTTCCTTTTTCTTTTTTAATGTAACTCTCTTGTTTTTTTCTTTTCCATCTTTTCCTACGTAGTCTTGCTTCTCAAAAATCCATTCATGATAAACAATAGTTTTTCGATTGTCAAATTCCTGGTACGTCGTGACTTTATTTTTGCAGATTTTGCACTTCCTCTCTAAACAATTTCTTTCGTACATACTACAGCATAAATTGTTGTAAAACATCAGATGAAGATTTTTCTGTGATTATATTTGCTTTCTTTAAAGATTAATAATAAGTTCAATGTTAGAGTGTAGCTTGCATTGGCATGTGTCTCTTTTTGATGAAGGTTGAATTATCCAGAATGGTCTATATTTGCAAAATACTGAGTATTGTATATGGCCCCATTTCTCACAAAACTTCACATGTAAATTTTTCATATTATCGGTTAAATATCTTTTTTGTTTTTTTAATGCACCTTTTTTAATGAATTCGTTTTTTCCTGGCACCATTTGACTGTTTTCATCTTCTTGTAGAAAATTTTCAACACTCTGTTTTAGTTTCGCAGTTATGTTATCTCGATTTTTTTCTTCAGTTAATTTCTTTCTCATAGCAAAAGTAATATTTGACAATATGCCATACTTTTTGAGCCTCGAATTATCAATTATATCTCTAGCAAAATATCTTTTCTCTTTTGGAAGGCTTTTGTATTTTTCTGATACTCCTCGACAAACTGTTTCATCAAACAAAAGCTTCTTTTTCGCTTCTTGTACCTTCTCATTATTTATGTCTTATGATTTCATCTACTTTCTTTTCTATGCTATCTTGAATCTTATCTTTTTGTATTTTCCGCTCCATAAATAAATGTCTTCTTACAATCGCTTCCTTTTTTTTTAGTTTGTCAATTTCATTCTGTAAAATTGTTATTGTTTTTTTTATCTGTATCGAAGCTTCCTCATTGCGCTTGAAGTACTAGTTTTTTTATGCACTAAATGTGACTTCGATGTGCTTTGGCTTGATGTGGATTCTTTTTGTAACATAAGAGGGTCTCGTATTGTAGGATCTGGCATGTTTATAATTTCCTCAGTTTCACTACTGGGTGGAGAGTTTTTCTGCTCTTTCAGTTTATTTAATTATTTATTGGAGTTTTTTCGTCATCTTTGCCTTTGCTCCCTCTTTTGTCGTGCCGTCATCTCTGTTATTATAGAACTTTTTTTTTTTTTTTTACAAGGTATTTCCTCTTTGTTTCTCCTTCTCTAATGTTTATTTTTTAGGATCAGCCTTAATTTCTGCGTATTTTAACTTCTTTCGCAATCTGTGTTTAGCTATTTTTTCTTCTTTAGTTGCCTTTTTCTTGACATTGATGCAGATGTATCTGAAAAACAAAGCTAAACAAAATAACCAAATACTTCACGAAACATATCATACATACATAAACGTTCACGCCGTTTATCCCCGAAGGGGTTGGCAGAGGTACCAATACTTCTGAACATTACGTGACAGCGCCACCTAGTGTCCAGAGTAGGTACCCTTTGCTTGGACAGTGTACTCACGTGATAGGGGGCAGGCCTATCGCCGTTTTGTACGAATACACTGTCACATGGCTGAGTACAACTCGGCCCTGTGGGTTTTCTCACGATGTTTTCCCTCACCGTTAACACCCATGATAAATTAACCACATATATGACTTTAGAAAAGACAAATTGGTGCAGGCCCGACCCGGGATTTGAACACTAGTCGTTTGCACGATAACCGGTGTTCTACCCATTGAGCTATCACGTCGGTATTTACTGTTACAGCATACATATACTCACGGCCATAAATCCGGGATTTGAACTCACGCCTGTCTGTTTTCAGGCGGGTGTTCTACCCATTGGACTATCATGTCGTTATAAACCTTCACAAAACCTTCATTAATTAGGTGCCTACCTACTCCGTTCGTTCAGTAGTTTTTCAGTTTATTGCGAACAGACAGAAAGGCAGACAGAAAGAAAGAAGTAGCGGGGAATTATTGTTTACTAATAAGTACTTAGGTAGGTTATAAAATGCACAGATTTAACACGTTATAATTCGATATAATCAAAATAATAAAAAAAAAATAACCAACAGACAAAGGTACATATTAATTTCGTTTTTAAAAAAATCATTACCTTCAAAAGTGATTCATTCCCCTCCGTTAAAAAATTGGAGGGAATGGAAGGGAATGATACGGAAAGGAATGAAGTTTGAGCAGATTTCCTCAATTTACTCATGAATTAATAAAGGCTAGATATTCATAATTAATTGATAACTAGACCCTACAGTTATTTTTTTACGTTATAAACTTACATTCAAAAACTATGGAAGGTAATGTTTACTTACTCGTGACAAACGCTGTTTTCAGAAATTAAATCGTAAAAATATTTTGTCCGGGCAGCGTGCGTCCTCTCCTGAAGACTTTTATCGACGGACTGAGGTGCGCGGGAGCGTCTTTTGTTTGGCAAGAAATAAATAGTATTTTACTTGCATAAAATTTTTGTGATGTTATTGGGTATCGTTGAAATGAAAGGTCCGAGTGCCAGTTAAATACTACTTTATTATTGGTTAAATGTTCCTCTTATATAGTGAGGGCATGAATCATAAATACTATTATTAAATGTTATTTTCATTTTAGAATATAAGTCTACAGTATCCACAGACTATAAAGAGATACTACGTATCAGACGCACAACTCTTGAATAAATTAGTTGGACGTATGAAGTCCGTTCCGATTGGTTGGGGGAAAAAGACGATTAGAAAAGTTGTCGTTTTGAAATATTACATTTGACGCGGGACCTAGAGGCGAAAGCTTAATTTAAACAGCCCCAATAATTATGCTTTTACTTTTTACTTTTTTCAGTTACAGTTTAAAGGTGAAAAATTAAATAAGACAACACTTCTCTTTTATTTATTGGGTTTATTTTTCAGCTTCTTTTCAAATTTTAACAGAGCTTTTTCTTGCATGATAGGCTTGTTTCTGAAAGCTTTTAATCTTACAATGTCCGTACCGTTTAATATTTTATTTATAGTATTACACCAATTATGTATGGCCAATTTAATTGTAGTGGCTTGAACTACAATTTTTTTATGTTTTTAACACGCAAGGAACTCAAATGCACATTTATCTTTTACAGTGTCAAAAATTGTTATTGAGAGTTTCTCTACATGTGCATGAGAGTCCAAAAATAAGTTAGTTTGTTCAAAAATTGTGCCAAAAACTTTCACCAAATGGTCAGATACATACATGAGGCTCTTTTTTTACTATTAAATTCTTTATGAGACACCCATGTATGAATAGCTAACTCATTTGATGTAAGATCCAGCTTACACTGGTTACACTGGTTTTTTCAAGTATTTTTCTTACAACCCAGCCAGCAGTGTAAGTTCGAGCATAAGTAATTAAGCGTTTACGCCTTGCCATACTTACAAGATTTTCCGGATCATTGCTAAGATTACAATATCTTTTTGAATCACTGCTCTTGGTTTTAGTTTCATTTTCAGTATCATTATTAACGAATAGTGATTGCATTTTCATTACTTGATAACAGGATTCATCATCACAATTAAAAGAGTTATTATGAAATCGGATGAAACCTGTTATCAGCAGTGATTTAAAAGTATTGCTGAAACTGTGGCAATTTGGATTGGTGTTTCGCAAATTGTAGGCTCTAACCTTCCCAAAAAAAATTCCAAACCATCTGAATTAAAATATCTGGGACGCATAAATTTCAAGCCTTTTGTCTCAAAAAATTGCCACAGTTTCTGAAAACTTTGCAGAGTGACAAGCCAGTTTTTCACACTTGGTTATTACACACTTATTGCTTCTTTCCAAAACTCATGGTGTATGGAAGTTTTTGTTACTAATGTTCGTAGCACTTTCCCTTTACTCCTTTTGTTCATTTACTGGCTCCGTTCACACTATCATATAGTTTGTCTAGAAAAGCCACTAGCCGGCTTGTATTTAATAGTGTTTCTTTTCCACTGCGAACTAAAACAAAAATCGTTACATTAGTACATAGTTATTCTACTATTAGGTTCCAAATTTAATATTATTTAAGGCGGACAATGAACTAAGCTAAGGGACTGAAACAATATCATCACAAACAAATACCATTAGTTTATTAGCTTTTAAGGGATGCTCTATTATAAACAACGGACAAAGTTTAATACTTACGAGTTTCTGATACCAATGCCAAAGCTCCGGCCATTGTGTGACTAAAAACTTGAACACAGTTTTTAACCTGAAATATAAAACAGTTAGTTTATGTATGTAAATGTAAAAATACAAAATGTAGTTTTAAAAAATATTTATGGATAAAATAACTAACCTTCATCTTTTTTATTTTTTCTGAAATGATATGCTCATCATTTAATTTATGCAGGATTCTGGTCTCAGCATGTCTGCAGTCAATCTTGTAGACATCGATAATATCAGACCACTTGGCAATCTCACCCTCAAATTTAATGTCTTTTCTAAGAAAATTGTACCTTATTCCTTTGATTAGGTGTGGAGGATCGAATAAAATATTTAATTTATGACAACCAATTTGAATTATATCATCTGCAATGAAAAAATATTTTTTAATATGATTTACTTGAAAAAACACAAACATTGTAAATCTTTATTCGAATTCAACAAAAGGACAAGGTGCTCAATTTGATAGAAAACTTTCTTTTTCATGTTTGTTACTGAATTACTTGAGAACACCTGTTCACCTTTCTACCCGTGGGTGTCATTCAAGGCGACTTAGAGTTTGTGACCTTTGATGGTTAATGGGCGATGCACTAGCAACCCATCACCAGTGGCCACATATCAACATCCATTCCCCTTTATTATTTTGCTAAACGTGGCTGATGTGATGAGTCTTAGATTCAGAGGCTCCAACTACCCCATTATGGGATTCAAAAGCCGTGAGTGCATATGTATATATGGTTCTGGGGTTCATTATTGTTCTAAAAGAATGATTCTTTCAAACTATTAATAAATAAAAATTTACCAATGCTTTCTTCTGAAAGTATCTGCTCTCGCCTTGTGTCCTGCTAAAGGCTTTTCAAAGCCGATTGAAAGGCTGTGCCTTGGTCTGATATTAGTACTATTGGTATAAGTCCAGTGTCTCCAACAGCTTCTACTATTTCTTTTATTATATTTTTTTACACAACCAAACAAACCAACCATTAACTACAAGTAAGTAAACTAATTCAAAATGGCTGACAGTGACAGATGACAAAACAAGCGGAGATGGCTGGGGAAGTAAGGCATGCGGGGGCTGAAGTGGTTGAGTATCATTTTCTCGCTGTCACTTTGTACGTCTAGTTTTTTTTGTATGAAGATTTACGCCCGTGACAGTATCTTATATCTAGAGCCAAAACCTTAAATGGATGAACATGATATTAGGTTCTTATTAAAAGTGTCTTTGTTGTAATACCACGTACCATCCTCTACGTGATTCACCCCATGTTTCATCTCTTGTTACATCCCTTATATGGTTTACACATGTTTCGTCTTAAGTTACTTTGTTTCTATTCTACTACCCTTATATGGTTTACACATGTTTCGTCTTAAGTTACTTTGTTTCTATTCTACTACCCTAATATGGTTTACACATGTTTCGTCTTAAGTTACTTTGTTTCTATTCTACTACCCTAATATGGTTTACACATGTTTCGTCTTAAGTTACTTTGTTTCTATTCTACTACCCTAATATGGTTTACACATGTTTCGTCTTAAGTTACTTTGTTTCTATTATATATCTACCTATACCTATACCACATTTTTATTGTTAAATTTTTGTGGAAGGGAATGAAGGTTTTGGGTTGACAAAACTTTGAAGACAATTCTTTCTATGTTAAGCACTTATAAAAAACACTGTATTGAAGGTCTATAATAGTCAGTGAATACATTTTTTTATTAGAACAAAAAATATCGTAGGAAAGAAAATCATGTGTTAATAGACCAGCAATCAGCAACCCGATGTGCACAGGTCAAAAGTATAATTGGCATGAAACAAAAAGAGAAGGAATCAAGATCTCCCGCAAAAATATCTACCATTTTCTCTTATTGTGCCTTTGTAAACAGACCCATGTGCAGCACAGCTCAATTCACCCATTGATCGCCACTCAACTGTCCCATGGGTGAGGTTATCATCTTTCTTGCTCATGAGCTCAACTTTTAAGCCTCTGTAATATGCAGCGAGAGCGTGTAACGTCATTCCCCCCTGAATTGCCTGGGGTGAATCTGAGTTCATATGTTTGTAAAAGGCATCTATGTAATTTACTGTCCTCTTACCTGCAAAGACTTGCTTGCAGCGAATCTGAAAAGCAGATTCTGTCAAAAGCCCCGTCATATTAGCTTGCGCCAGTTTGGCATATAGAACCTGTTTCGGGAGTTTGATGGGCACCAGTATTTTGCCTTCGCTTCTAAATCTATCTGCGATGTCCGATCGTTGCTTCCAGGGGCTTTTTACTATCTGTCACACTTTGTAGGATTCCCAGGTCCTCATTCTGGGTTCCAAAAATTGAGTGATATACAACTTGACCCGCAGAGATGTCATCCATTGCTGTTTCAATTGACCATTGATGATCCATGCATTCCTTGTATACCAACCACATTCCCTTTCCTGAAAAGTCTAGCATGTCAATTGACATTTTGCCTTCAGGCAATGGCTCTTCAGGTTTTATCACCTCTTTATTGAATGCAAGCAACAAAAAGTTTAAGGGGAAAAATACCCTCTGAGCGTTTCTTGAACCGGCTATGAGGACTACGTCTGCAAATGCATTTAGAGCAGGTGCCACCTCTTCAGATCTTTTCCCATACATTGCAGTACATAAGTTGATGGAGTTGGGAATGTGCACAAGGTCTCTCTTCACTGCCTCCACCGATTTGGACCTGTAAGGATCCTTAGATTTATATGCTACGAGAACTGCAGTTAGAGGACCTAAAGTTTGTGCCATGGCCGACCTTCTCTCAGGCTTGCAGGTGGATCCCTCCAACAGAATGTGGTGTGCTGGTGTCAATCCATATTGGGAAATATCCACATAATCTGTCACGCTTCCCCTCTTCCCAACAGGAATCCTCGACACTCCGATCCTGATCTCATCATATCTCATTTTGAATGCGGATAATATGTTGAATATTGGATTGGCTATGCCATACCAGTGCCTGTTATCGCTCCTGTTTGAGGCATCATATCTGAGACCATGTTTCTCTGCCACAGGCCTCATTATACCAACAATGCTCTGGTATGTCACGCTTTTATTCCCCTGGATTGAAGTTATGGTGGCACTTAGAGCCAGGCTGGGATGAGTGGTTGCCCTGTTATTCGCCATTTTTCTCATTATATTATGAGCCCCTTGCATGACACTCATGACCTGATGCCCTATTGTTAGGTTCGATATAAAAGGCTCGGGAAGGTAACCCATTTCTTCCAGTATCTTTATTGCTGATTCGACAATGTACTTTATTACATTGTTTTTAATTGTTTTGTCTAAATTAATCTTTGGTCTCTTGGGATCAGAGATTTCCTCATTGTGATTATCCGCATCCACCGTTCTCTTTCTCGATGAGCCTGCTTGTTCTACTTCCATGTCTTTTCCTTTCAGGAAACAAAGAATTGTATTTGAAGAGTCTGTTTATACCAAATAATATAGTACATGAGAATAAAAATTATGTACTTTTCCCCTGGGAAAGTCAACAAAAGTGTGTCACAACGTTCTGAGGGACCATTTGAACAAGGAGAGAAATGAAAAAAATACATGTTTTTGTTCTAAACTTTTTTTTTGTTATGTTTAAACCTGATATAGATGATAGATATTTAAGATCAAAGTACTTCCTACCTTATTCAGTAAAAAAATACGGTTGATACAATATTCATAACGACTTATGACCTGGAATGGCGATTAGGACGAAACGGAAAACCACTCTTATATGTGTGGAAGTGCACACACCAACATACTCCCCTCTTAACTCTTAACACACACCTGTATAAAAAAATTTAACACAGAAAAAAAAACTATATGAAAAAAGTTACACAATACGAGAAAAGAAAAATAAGCTAAAAGTTGAAGTTGCAATTTCCTTTCTTACGCTACACTGAATACCGGCTACCGGACACTTAGTCTAAACAATTGGATCCAATTACTTATTATATCGTAGCAAGACAAAACAATACACTACGTATAATAAACATTACAACTTATTCTAAGAGAAACACATGTTTATTTTAATCCTAATAGCACATATTAATTGAATATTCGCACTTTATTTAACTTAGAGATAATATAGTAAATTATGAACATTAAAAACACTTGAAGTAAACAAAAACATTTTATACCTAACTTATGCGTATCCAAGTTTTCATCTTCTTGTAGAAAATTTTCAACACTCTGTTTTAGTTTCGCAGTTATGTTATCTCAATTTTTTTCTTCAGTTAATTTCTTTCTCATACTCGTAGCAAAAGTAATATTTGACAATATGCCATACTTTTTGAGCCTCGAATATCAATTATATCTCTAGCAAAATATCTTTTCTCTTTTGGAAGGCTTTTGTATTTTTCTGATACTCCTCGACAAACTGTTTCATCAAACAAAAGCTTCTTTTTCGCTTCTTGTACCTTCTCATTATTTATGTCTTATGATTTCATCTACTTTCTTTTCTATGCTATCTTGAATCTTATCTTTTTGTATTTTCCGCTCCATAAATAAATGTCTTCTTACAATCGCTTCCTTTTTTTTTAGTTTGTCAATTTCATTCTGTAAAATTGTTATTGTTTTTTTTATCTGTATCGAAGCTTCCTCATTGCGCTTGAAGTACTAGTTTTTTTATGCACTAAATGTGACTTCGATGTGCTTTGGCTTGATGTGGATTCTTTTTGTAACATAAGAGGGTCTCGTATTGTAGGATCTGGCATGTTTATAATTTCCTCAGTTTCACTACTGGGTGGAGAGTTTTTCTGCTCTTTCAGAGTATTTAATTATTTTTTGGAGTTTTTTCGTCATCTTTGCCTTTGCTCCCTCTTTTGTCGTGCCGTCATCTCTGTTATATTTAGAACTTTTTTTTTTCTTTTTTTACAAGGTATTTCCTCTTTGTTTCTCCTTCTCTAATGTTTATTTTTTAGGATCAGCCTTAATTTCTGCGTATTTTAACTTCTTTCGCAATCTGTGTTTAGCTATTTTTTCTTCTTTAGTTGCCTTTTTCTTGACATTGATGCTGATGTATCTGAAAAACAAAACTAAACAAAATAACCAAATACTTCACGAAACATATCATACATACATAAACGTTCACGCCGTTTATCTCCGAAGGGGTTGGCAGAGATACCAATACTTCTGAACATTACGTGTCAGCGCCACCTAGTGTCCAGAGTAGGTACCCACGTTTTGCTTGGACAGTGTACTCACGTGATAGGGGGCAGGCCTATCGCCGTTTTGTACGAATACACTGTCACATGGCTGAGTACAACTCGGCCCTGTGGGTTTTCTCACGATGTTTTCCCTCACCGTTAACAACCATGATAAATTAACCACATATATGACTTTAAAAAAGACAAATTGGTGCAGGCCCGACCCGGGATTTGAACACTAGTCGTTTGCACGATAACCGGTGTTCTACCCATTGAGCTATCACGTTGTTATTTACTGTTACAGCATACATATACTCACGGCCATAAATCCGGGATTTGAACTCACGCCTGTCTGTTTTCAGGCGGGTGTTCTACCCATTGGACTATCATGTCGTTATAAACCTTCACAAAACCTTCATTAATTAGGTGCCTACCTACTCCGTTCGTTCAGTAGTTTTTCAGTTTATTGCGAACAGACAGAAAGAAAGAAGTAGCGGGGAATTATTGTTTACTAATAAGTACTTAGGTAGGTTATAAAATGCACAGATTTAACACGTTATAATTCGATATAATCAAAATAATAAAAAAAAAATTAACAAACAGACAAAGGTACATATTAATTTCGTTTTTAAAAAAATCATTACCTTCAAAAGTGATTCATTCCCCTCCGTTAAAAAATTGGAGGGAATGGAAGGGAATGATACGGAAAGGAATGAAGTTTGAGCAGATTTCCTCAATTTACTCATGAATTAATAAAGGCTAGATATTCATAATTAATTGATAACTAGACCCTACAGTTATTTTTTTACGTTATAAACTTACATTCAAAAACTATGGAAGGTAATGTTTACTTACTCGTGACAAACGCTGTTTTCAGAAATTAAATCGTAAAAATATTTTGTCCGGGCAGCGTGCGTCCTCTCCTGAAGACTTTTATCGACGGACTGAGGTGCGCGGGAGCGTCTTTTGTTTGGCAAGAAATAAATAGTATTTTACTTGCATAAAATTTTTGTGATGTTATTGGGTATCGTTGAAATGAAAGGTCCGAGTGCCAGTTAAATACTACTTTATTATTGGTTAAATGTTCTTCTTATATAGTGAGGGCATGAATCATAAATACTATTATTAAATGTTATTTTCATTTTAGAATATAAGTCTACAGTATCTTATATCTAGAGCCAAAACCTTAAATGGATGAACATGATATTAGGTTCTTATTAAAAGTGTCTTTGTTGTAATACCACGTACCATCCTCTACGTGATTCACCCCATGTTTCATCTCTTGTTACATCCCTTATATGGTTTACACGTTTCCTCTTAAGTTACTTTGTTTCTATTCTACTACCCTAATATGGTTTACACATGTTTCGTCTTAAGTTACTTTGTTTCTATTCTACTACCCTAATATGGTTTACACATGTTTCGTCTTAAGTTACTTTGTTTCTATTCTACTACCCTAATATGGTTTACACATGTTTCGTCTTAAGTTACTTTGTTTCTATTATATATCTACCTATACCTATACCACATTTTTATTGTTAAATTTTTGTGGAAGGGAATGAAGGTTTTGGGTTGACAAAACTTTGAAGACAATTCTTTATAAGCACTTATAAAAAATACTGTATTGCAGGTCTATAATAGTCAGTGAATACATTTTTTTATTAGAACAAAAAATATCGTAGGAAAGAAAATCATGTGTTAATAGACCAGCAATCAGCAACCCGATGTGCACAGGTCAAAAGTATAATTGGCATGAAACAAAAAGAGAAGGAATCAAGATCTCCCGCAAAAATATCTACCATTTTCTCTTATTGTGCCTTTGTAAACAGACCCATGTGCAGCACAGCTCAATTCACCCATTGATCGCCACTCAACTGTCCCATGGGTGAGGTTATCATCTTTCTTGCTCATGAGCTCAACTTTTAAGCCTCTGTAATATGCAGCGAGAGCGTGTAACGTCATTCCCCCCTGAATTGCCTGGGGTGAATCTGAGTTCATATGTTTGTAAAAGGCATCTATGTAATTTACTGTCCTCTTACCTGCAAAGACTTGCTTGCAGCGAATCTGAAAAGCAGATTCTGTCAAAAGCCCCGTCATATTAGCTTGCGCCAGTTTGGCATATAGAACCTGTTTCGGGAGTTTGATGGGCACCAGTATTTTGCCTTCGCTTCTAAATCTATCTGCGATGTCCGATCGTTGCTTCCAGGGGCTTTTTACTATCTGTCACACTTTGTAGGATTCCCAGGTCCTCATTCTGGGTTCCAAAAATTGAGTGATATACAACTTGACCCGCAGAGATGTCATCCATTGCTGTTTCAATTGACCATTGATGATCCATGCATTCCTTGTATACCAACCACATTCCCTTTCCTGAAAAGTCTAGCATGTCAATTGACATTTTGCCTTCAGGCAATGGCTCTTCAGGTTTTATCACCTCTTTATTGAATGCAAGCAACAAAAAGTTTAAGGGGAAAAATGCCCTCTGAGCGTTTCTTGAACCGGCTATGAGGACTACGTCTGCAAATGCATTTAGAGCAGGTGCCACCTCTTCAGATCTTTTCCCATACATTGCAGTACATAAGTTGATGGAGTTGGGAATGTGCACAAGGTCTCTCTTCACTGCCTCCACCCATTTGGACCTGTAAGGATCCTTAGATTTATATGCTACGAGAACTGCAGTTAGAGGTCCTAAAGTTTGTGCCATGGCTGACCTTCTCTCAGGCTTGTAGGTGGATCCCTCCAACAGAATGTGGTGTGCTGGTGTCAATCCATATTGGGAAATATCCACATAATCTGTCACGCTTCCCCTCTTCCCAACAGGAATCCTCGACACTCCGATCCTGATCTCATCATATCTCATTTTGAATGCGGATAATATGTTGAATATTGGATTGGCTATGCCATACCAGTGCCTGTTATCGCTCCTGTTTGAGGCATCATATCTGAGACCATGTTTCTCTGCCACAGGCCTCATTATACCAACAATGCTCTGGTATGTCACGCTTTTATTCCCCTGGATTGAAGTTATGGTGGCACTTAGAGCCAGGCTGGGATGAGGGGTTGACCTGTTATTCGCCATTTTTCTCATTATATTATGAGCCCCTTGCATGACACTCATGACCTGATGCCCTATTGTTAGGTTCGATATAAAAGGCTCGGGAAGGTAACCCATTTCTTCCAGTATCTTTATTGCTGATTCGACAATGTACTTTATTACATTGTTTTTAATTGTTTTGTCTAAATTAATCTTTGGTCTCTTGGGATCAGAGATTTCCTCATTGTGATTATCCGCATCCACTGTTCTCTTTCTCGATGAGCCTGCTTGTTCTACTTCCATGTCTTTTCCTTTCAGGTAACAAAGAATTGTATTTGAAGAGTCTGTTTATACCAAATAATATAGTACATGAGAATAAAAATTATGTACTTTTCCCCTGGGAAAGTCAACAAAAGTGTGTCACAACGTTCTGAGGGACCATTTGAACAAGGAGAGGAATGAAAAAAATACATGTTTTTGTTCTAAACTTTTTTTTGTTATGTTTAAACCTGATATAGATGATAGATATTTAAGATCAAAGTACTTCCTATCTTATTCAGTAAAAAAATACGGTTGATACAATATTCATAACACTTATGACCTGGAATGGCGATTAGGACGAAACGGAAAACCACTCTTATATGTGTGGAAGTGTACACACCAACATACTCCCCTCTTGTAAAAAAAAATTAGCACAGAAAAAAAAACTATATGAAAAAAGTTACACAATACGAGAAAAGAAAAATAAGCTAAAAGTTGAAGTTGCAATTTCCTTTCTTACGCTACACTGAATGCCGGCTACCGGACACTTAGTCTAAACAATTGGATCCAATTACTTATTATATCGTAGCAAGACAAAACAATACACTACGTATAATAAACATTACAACTTATTCTAAGAGAAACACATGTTTATTTTAATCCTAATAGCACATATTAATTGAATATTCGCACTTTATTTAACTTAGAGATAATATAGTAAATTATGAACATTAAAAACACTTGAAGTAAAAAAAAACATTTTATAACTAACTTATGCGTATCCAAGGCGGACAGGATCAGCAGCGGATGTCGCGGGGTTAATACCGGCGTTTGTAGTTGGTGGACTAAACTGATTCTGTTGCTGATGCTGTATCGAGTTGCGCAACCACCCTTTCAAACTATGACAGCTCCGTTTCCAAACATAAAATAGTATAACTGCTGATAACAAACTAGCAATTACGATTAGCCAAATGCTCAGTTGCTTAAAATGTTCTTCAACTTTGTCGGCTACTTCACTTTGTTGGTTGACAATAAATTCTTTTTCTTGATAATTGCCCATTGTAAATTAAGAAATACAATTACTATCTGTGTTACAAGCTTGAGTAAGGGTGCGAAATAATTAAAATATACGAAAGTAAGTAAGTGCAAACCTAACCTAAACATTAAATTAATAATCTTAACCTACTTTAAGTACTCTCATTTATAAAACGCAAAGGAGGCTTAATTAAGCGTCCACTTCGTGTTTTCAAAACGTTTGGCGTCACGTTCATCCTGCGAATGCAGGCAGTGTGACACAGATAGACTTCACCGTCTTTCTTCCGGTGACTCTGTTATGGAATAACCCTGGACCTCAGGTTCGTGACCAAGGTTTTCGCGCCTCAAGAAGTGGTTGTATAGTTTGTCCAATCCTAAGGCAGCATCTGCGGACGCGTATGCATAACACAGTCTGCGTATAATGGGGATGGAGTCTATATGTGATGAATTGTACAGGGACATGTAGGAATATAAGATTTGGATGGATGGCAAATCTCGAGCCAGGGGGCTGCGCGCTGTGCTGAGCAGCGGCTGGGTCGCAGCCTTATCGGAGTTAGTTGAGTATGCTTCCAATGCCAAACACTTTGCCGACATTGGTGGAGATGTGGGTGTACTTGCTTGGAAGCTTGATATTTGGGTCTTCACCATTCTGCGGGGTATCATGGTGACTTTCGACCTTTCAGCAGGTTCCACGGGCGAGACAGTCAGTCCTTCGACGTTCAGAGTAGGTGAAGTAGACACTGAACTGTTGATGATCTCAAATGACCCTTGTGTCAGAGTTGGTGTTGGGGGACAACCTTCTAGCAAGGCTATTATGCTATTCACTTCTTCCCTTGATATGTGTGATGACCAGTGGTCGGAGTAGGTATATTGAATTAAGGTCACTGACATCAAACGTATATGTTAATATGGATACGCCTCCGAGTTTCCGGATTATTATGATAAAAATACCGATCAAGTAAGGGCTACGCTTAACGAGTGCAATAATGAGAATATAAAAAATAAAATAGAATCAGTTATGGAACGAAATCCAGATTTAGATACAATCAGAGAATACAGCGAGAGTATTGAAAAAAGCGTAGCAAATAATCAGAAACTTTATTTCAAATTCGCTCCATTGATATCTACAGATGTTGAACGATCATTTTCCACTTACAAATGGATCTTGGATGTTAAAAGAAATAGCTTAAAATTAGAAAATATTGAAAAAAATATAGTTATTTATTTTAATTGTATAGAGACAGGTTTGTCAAGATCGTACTAAGTGGCGATCGATAGTCTCTGCCTACCCCAATGGGAATAATGGGCGTGAGTATAAGTAAGTAAGTAAGAGACAGAAAATCAAAATGTAGAACTTGTAACCGATGAGGATTAAAAATAATTATTTTTAATAAAACTGTATAGAAAAACTCCTGAGAAGTTATTTATTTTCGTTCCTTTCGATAAGAAATTAAGAAAGAAGTGGCTTGAACTTGCAAGACATGATTTGGAAGGAATATACTACACTACAACTACACAGCTTTATTTTTGTGAAGATTGACACTTAGACGTAAGTATTTCCTTTTTATTTTGTAGAATTTTGTTGCTAAATTCATTATAAGCTAATTTTATAGGAAGAAGTAAACATTGATATACAAAATTTTTGGAGGTTATGATTCTCGTACTCACTTTTACTTACTGTAATCAAATACTTAATGAATGAGCTAATACCCTAAGATAAGATGCCACCATAAGAAGCCCTTGAAGACCAGAAATTATTAAAGCAATGGTAAATATTTAATTGCAAAAAGAAATATTTAACATAAACATAACCCCAAATTATAATATTGAATGTAATACTGAAATATGTACAATAACTATTTATTTTTATGGTTTAATACTGTTTAATACACAATACTTACATGAAAGTTTTAACATTTCTAAATTTTGATGAACAGAAATTTTTGTTTGATGCCAGAAACGTTCCTATCATTATCAAGTCGATTCTTGGTAAATTTGCGCTGGAAGCCTTTGTAAATCCTTGTTCCATAACTGAATTTAGCGCAATCAATTTACACAAAAAAAATGAAGTTTATAACAAAACCATAACGGCGTATTTAATTAAAAAAGCGAGCGAGTGTGTATTATCTTAAGTAATTCAAATGTAAACAAAGAGAAAGAACTCTAACGTGACGTCATGAGCTCTGATTGGCGTTCAAAATTTAATGGCGGATTGCCGTATTTAGCGATTTTATTTTATCGATTAAAATATTCATCTTGCTTTTAATTATGAAAAGAATCAGAGTTTTAGAATTAGGAATTTCGTAATAATAAACACACAAATTATTTCAATGAAATTAACTTGTTGTCATCATGCCTATTGTAGTGTTCAGCATAACTAATTGCTCCTTCTGTTTTTCACCTTTTTCTTGAAATGTGACATTGTAAGGCCCGTTATGTCAAATTATTTACCTGTCCATGTTTCATATGTGGTCTTTCCAGTTTCGTTGCTTTTACTATTTCTGTTTAGTACATATGCTGCAGTATGTACAGCTTCCGCCCACAGCTTTTTAGTTAGACCTGCTGCACACAACTTTGTACGTGCTGCTTCTATTAGAGTTCGATTCTCTCGACATTTTGTTCAGGAGTATATGGCACCGTGGTTTGATGGGTTATTCCACAATTCAACAAATGTTGAACTTCCTTGTTGACGAACTCTAATCCATTATCACTTCTAAACACAGTACTTTGTTTTTGGCTACATTTTCAGCTTTGTACAGAAAGTTCTCAATACACTGCTTAACTTCATCTTTGCCTTTAACGAAGTACACTGCTGTAGTTAGAGAAGTCATCTTTGAGAATTACGAAGTATCTAGATCCTCCCACCGACGGCACCTCCATAAGTCCGCACGTATCGTCATGTATCAACTCACATAGCAGTGGTGTCAACTTGGGGTTTCACCCTAAATTTAGGGGAAAGTACTGTTGAAAGGGGGATTTTTAGGGGCAGGAATATTTTGGGGGTTTTGAATAGGGGATTTTTTCAGCCCTAGGTACTAAGATGGCATTTTGTAAAATTAAAATAGTTGTATTGTTTTATGAACGGTGGCATTTTTAAAAATCCTATCTTAATTTAAGAATACAGTGAGATTATCATTCATCATCGTCAGACAACAGCTGCCCACTGCTGGGTTTAGGCCTTTTCCCCGTAATAATATATATACATGTACTTAATAATAATTATACCTTCACCTACCTTCACGAAGCCTTAAATAGGCACCAAGTCCCACCAATGCTATCAACCTGGATAGGAAACATGCTTTAAAGCCGAGTGATAGTGTCGAAAGACCAGACTAAGTCAAGTAGTGAAAGGTTGTCCGCAGGGTGGCATACTCTCTCCGCTGCTCTGGAAACTGGTGGCGAACGACCTTATCTCAGAACTCAACAGTAGACACTTCTACACGATATGCTATGATATGATATGATATATTATCAGAATAGTAATATCATCAATATTACTATTCTGATAACTGGTAAATATGCAAGCATAGTCTGTGACGTAACGCAATCAGCCTTACGAATAGTAGAGAGGTGGTGCATAAGGCACGGGCTGACAGTAAATCCGGACAAAACCGAGCTTGTAATGTCTACCAATTAGCGAAAACAAGACAATTACAACTTACCTAAGCTTTTCAACAAGAAACTGACGCTCTCACTGACTGTAAAATACCTGGGAGTAATCCTTGACAGCAAATTAAACTGGAGCTGCCACATTGAGAGCCAACTCAAGAAGGCCAGCATAGCATTCTGGCAATGCAGAAGCATGATAGGAAAATGATGGGGTCTAAACCGCAAAATAATCATATGGTTGTATACAGCTGTGATACGTCCAATACTCTGCTATGGCGTTGTTGCCTGGTGGCAACGTACAGAGCGAAGTAGAATGCTTTCAGAGACTGGTGTGCAGAGCGGCTACGGGATGTATGAGAACCGCCCCCACCGCCGCCCTTGAAATAATGCTAAACTACTAGGCAGAATGTTTCGCAATCATACTCGCCGCCCAAGCAGTAACAGCGAGAAAAATCAGAGAATTTCCAATTCGTATTTTTTCGGACAGCAAATCAGTCCTACAAGCCCTAAGGAGCTACGAGTGCAAATCAGGGCTCATATATGAATGTCACAAAGCCCTAACGGCGATAGGGCAAACCAATGAAACTACCATACAATGGATCAAAGGACACAGCGGATCACGCGGCAATGATGCAGCAGATGGATAAAGAGTTACCTTACGAGTAGACTTCAATACGTAGAAACGTCTAATATTAACGATGAGAGTAAAATAAAAAAAACATTTAAATCGAAGTCTCTTGTAAGCGATTATGGAGTGCCACAAGGAAGCATTCTAGGGCCTTTGCTATTCTTATTATATATCAATGACCTCCCTTCAATAACCGACATGGAATGTATTCTCTTTGCGGATGATACTACAATAATTGCTAAATGTTCCAACATCAATACATATTAGAAAAAAATTAACACAACTCTAACCGATCTTGTTAATTGGCTAAATAGCAATAACTTAAAGATAAATTTACTTAAATCTAATTTCATTCAATTCCAAACTTATAAAAGTAGAGAAGTTAATATAAATATACAGCAAAATAGTGACATCATCAAAGAAGTAAATTCAATAAAATTTCTTGGAATTATTATTGATAAACATTTAAATTGGAAGGAGCATATTGATTCTGTCTGTAATCGTATTGATAGATTCGTCTATGTCCTCTATCGTTGACTCCACCTTCTATTCGACCAATAAGAAGCTGCATCAAACAAAATTTTATTGCAGTACCATCCTACAGCAAATTAGCTTTGTATAGAAAAAACTCATATTTCATGGCTATTTCTGTGTACAATAAATTATTGAAATATTTATTGAAAAATATAGTCTTAGTTAAGTAATGTGTAGTCTAATTGTAATATTTTTTTATTTGTACCATTAGTTTGATTTATAAATATTTAAGTTTAGTGATACTATCATTTTAATCTATAGTCCAATTATTTTTCATTTATTATTTTTTTCAATTATATCATTAGAAAACAAACAAATTATGATTTGTAATTCACAAATTTAAATAATAATGTAATTATAAACATAACTAAACTTCAGACGCCTTCAAAGGCAAAATATAGAAATGGACAGAAATTATCTTGTAAACATCTTTTATGAACCTATATTTCCTGAAGAAATAAATAATTTCAAATCATATCATCATTTCATTTCATTTCTGACGAATTGGCTAGAAGAGGATCAGATACCCCGTTCACAGGCCCAGAACCATGTCTACCCCTACCAAACAATCAGTTAAAAACTATGGTCCGTAAGGCTATACGAGGTAAGTGGGACGCATATTGGTCCTCGGAGAGCGGCTGCAATCAAGCCAAAACAGCTTTACCCAGGTTCAACAAGCAACTTACTAACAAGCTATTTAAACTTAACAAAAAGCAAATTAGATGGATCACAGCCACCCTCACGGGGCATGGCCCTTTTAACAAACACTTGTTTACTTTGGATGTTACAGATAGCCCTCTGTGCAGGTGTTCAAAGACATTAGGGGGATTCTGAACTTCCTTATTGAGGCTAGAGTAGTGCCATCCCTTCATCACGAAAAACAGGCGCACAGAACACGTCGACTTGCGGAAATTACCCGTTCAAATACAATATATATATATATATATAATATATATATATTGTATTTGAACGGGTAATTTCCGCAATATATATATATATATAATTATTATTGTATTTTCACATTTTCTTTGTAGAATTTACACAAGTTGTTGTTCATTTTTAAGATATCCTCTCTCTGTAGCGCATTTGACAGATGGCAGGTTGGTTTTCAATATCGGAACAAAAAAAAATACTGTCTATAGTTGTATTCACCTATCCGCGGCCGTTGTAGATTTGCACCGCCATCTGTCCACAAACAAGCGTACTAATCTTCTCACCATTCCCAACTATCATTGTTTTGTTGTTCAACGATCTAAATGTATGCAAATACGTTACGATCACGACACATATGTAGGCTAGCGCCCAAGTCCACTAACCACTTGGATTCTTGCACATTACTATTTGAGTTCATCATCATAAATGCATTACTCGTACTGTATTTTTCCCGATTCCTTTTGAAGTAGCACTCACTTTTAGTATGCCCCATTGTTTTACAGTAATAACACTTTTTAACCGGTCTATTATCATGTCCCGAACTCTTGTTTTGATTACATTCACTTTGATAGTGTCCTAGCTTATTGCACTTATAACACTTAATGTTTTTCTTAGCTAAAAACGCTGATGCTGACGAGTTCTGAGGCCCCTTTTCGTCAATATGCTCTTCTTCAATCAACAATCTCGCGACAAAATTTTCTAACGTTTGTTGCTCGTCTGACTCCCACGCCGACACAAATGCTTCTCCCATCTGTTTGAGCTGGTTTCTTAATTCTTCTATTTTTGATAATATCGTGCCCTCCTCGTACTTGAATTGAAAGAAACGTTGGTTGTACGATATGTATACTTGTTTCGGATTTTTGCTTATACACGCTTGCAAGTTTTCGCCACATTTCGGCTGGCGTGGTACGTGATATGATATGCATCATCACGCTTTCTGACATTCTTGTAACAATCCATGATTGAGCCTTCGTGTCTTTCCTTTCCCATGCAGCCTTATCAACCGCCTCCTCTGGTTTCACACTGCTTCCGTCTGTCATTTCCAATAAGCCTTGACTCAATTACACGATATTCACTTTTCGACGAAAAACAGTTTCAATTGTTTTACTTTTTCTCAGAATCATGTGCCTGGGCCCATAACCTTTTGATATATAAGAAAAACAATCGTATTATCTTGTAGCTGATTTTTATTGAATTAATTATTAGTTCTAACACAGCGAAACAATATTGGCCATGACAGTATATACGACATAGAGAAACAGTGTTACCAATACCAACACATAAAAATAGAAAAAGTATTACATTGCTACCAACATTATTGCTGTTAAGGGATGAAAGGAGTATAGGTCAGCAATATAGGGTGGATATAACAGAACGCTCTGAGCGTTGCACTGAAAAGGTGTCTGAAGCAGCTTATCCATTATTGATAATAATTAATTTACTCGAGGAGGATTTTTGTTCATTATTGGACAAAAATCCTCCTCTTGCCAAATTTAATAGAATGAAGTGTTTTACCAGAGGACAGAGAATCGGTACATGTACAATGTATCACAAATGGTCCCTTGTCATGACTAAAATATTCTTGACGGCCACTGGGTTTTTGGGCTGAGAATGCACCTGTAATAATGGTCGATTCAGATGAGGGTAATGATGATTTTGTAAGGAGCGGGCTGGGCCAGAATGGCGGTGAGGTGAGATTTTGTCCTAAAGGGAGTAAGGTATCTGCAGTGTCACCGCTTTTCGTCAGTTCAGGTATTTTTATGCGTCTGGGTCTTTTCCTTTTTTTACTCGAGGAGGATTTTTGTTCATTATTGGACAAAAATCCTCCTCGTTGGACGGTAAATTTTGTGTAGAGAGAAGTCTGATAAGCATTTCAATAAGTTCTGGAACTGAATAGTTTAGATAATTTAATCCAGCACCGTTTGTGCTGCCTCCGTGGTCTTGCGGTTAAGCGCTTGGTTTCAAGTACGGAGGTCTCGGGTTCGATCCCCGGGGGGTGGTATCCTTAAAAATTTAATTTGTAAGATTTAACCCAGTCTGGAAGGATATTGCAGGCTTGAATCACCTGATTATCCGAAAATTAAGATGATTCCGTGCTTCGGAGGGCACGTTAAGCTGTCGGTCCCGGCTACTATTACGGTAGTAGTCGTTAGTCTGCCAACCCGCAATTGGCCAGCGTGGTGGTGGACTATGGCCAAATCGCCCTATATAGGGTAGGCTTGAGCCCCTTGGTGGGGACATATATGGGCTGTGAGAGAGTGAGAGAGTAACAGGAGCTTTCTTGTTACGTAGCGCATCACTATACAACATTGTACGAGTGGGCGCGTAGAATTGGAAATATTTTTATCGGTCATTGCGATTTTTATATCTCTCTGTCTGTTGTACTCGGGGAAGGACTTGCTATTTGCAAAATGATATCCCGAACACAAAAAAAGAAGCACTACTTTCATCGACAGAACATGATTCTCCAGAATGATTATTCCCACTTTTATAGCATTTTGGATTTGAACGACATTGGAATTTAGTGTGAGCAAAACGACAACATTTAAAACATTGTATGTTAGGATAATAATATTTGTTAACTGGCAATGCGTAGCACACTAAAACCCTCTCAGGCAGGGTTTGACCATCAAAGGTCAAAATGCAAGTCTGAGATGGCTTCCAGCACTTAACACTGTCAGATACAGATTTAGACGCCAAAAATTTATTAATTTTTCACAACCACTTGGAATACCTACATTTTTATAACTACGTCTTCTGACTATTCAGAAGGAAGGTATTCCTTAAAGGTTTAACAATACCTTGGCGAGTCGTGCTAAAAGTGGGAATAAACGTTCTGTTTCTCTTAATGGTTTATTGGACAGGAATTTATTCGCGTCATCATGGTCTTTAAAAGTAAGTGTAATACGGTTTCGAACAATACTTGTAAACTACCATTTATGATGTTTAATCTAAGTTTTGAAATTTCTTTGCCAAATTTAATAGGATGAAGTGTTTTACCAGAGGACAGAGAATCGGTCACTCGTTGTACATGTACAATGTATCACAAATGGTCCCTTGTCATGACTAAAATATTCTTGACGGCCACTGGGTTTTTGGGCTGAGAATGCACCTGTAACAATGGTCGATTCAGATAAGGGTTATGATGAATTTGTAAGGAGCGGGCTGGGCGAGAATGGCGGTGAGGCGAGGTTTTGTCCTAAAGGGAGTAAGGTATCTGCAGTGTCACCGCTTTTCGTCAATTCAGGTATTTTTATGCGTCTGGGTCTTTTCCTTTTTGCCTTTGATTTGGTACCCATCATAAGATACCTTTATTTAACCATCTATTCCCCACTCAAATTTCCAAAAGTGAGAGAAGAATTTCGAGAGAAATTTCTAACTTCTTGGCTACCCCTTCTAGTGATGTATAGCCGTGAGCATATGTTATGTTTTATATTTATTGATAGCCGTGTAGTGTCGGCTTAGAATAGCACTACCCTGATTCTACCGATGGGTGTTCGTAAGAGGCGACTAACGGTATTTGGGCTTTTAAGGGATTTTTGGCGATGCGGTTGGAGACCCATCACCAACAACCTTTACTTTACCATCTTTTCCCCACTCAATTTTCCAAAAGTGGCTGAGGAATTTCCAATTCCTTAGCTCTGGCTACCCCTTCTAGGGATTTGTAGCCGTGAGTATATGTATGTATGTATGTATTTATTGATAAATACAATGAACAAATCTATACCTTGCTTATCTTTAATATTCCTTGAGAACCGATGACTACATAAGTATCTACCTAGATGTGTATTATGAGTCTTATTTCACCGGAGCGAAACCGGGTTTTCATCTAGTGATTAATATTAACATGACGTTATGTAGATCATGGAATTACTATCTTAACAGGAATGCGCAGTGGCGTCCTAAAGTGTCCTGAACACCTGTACATACATATACATTCTAATAATTGAAATTTTCCGTTCACTTTTGAAGTTAAGTAAAGAAAAGATAGTTATTAAAGGATGGTGGTATTAAAAGGATGACAAAGTATCTAGTAAAGAACTTCAAAAGCCCCAAACCAAAAGCCTAAGTTGCTTTTTACGATGCGCGGATAGAAAAATATTTTTGCTTTGTTAGGCCGATATTACACGGCATCTTATTTCACTCATAATAGTTATTGGAAATAGAAAGTTCACAATAATTTTTACAATATTTTGCTCTGCCAACTATTATCTTAGTTAAATGATAAAATAAAATAAAATTCATTGATTTCGGACTATTTTGTAAGATCCATAGTTTGTTAGTACCAAAAACCTTATCACTATGTTAGTAAGAACTTAAAAGTAAACAAAACTAATAATCAAGACAGAAAAAATAAAAAAGGAAGACAAAATTACAACACATAATTAAAGTTCATAAACATTATATAAAAGCTAATTTAATTTAATTTAAATATCGGCCACAAGCAGCACCTGGAACATGTGCGTGCACACGCACCCAGTGATTGGCGAGTGGACAGTCTGGCCTCGCACTTATCGTCTTCAGGATGATGTTGGAACTTCCACGCATTCGGCGCAACAAGGAAGCGATCCGCTTTTGTATTACCGCATGAAAGCCATCGGTACGACCATGTGTGAACATACCTGAAGCGCTACAAAATCGTGGAAGCCGCAACATCACCCTAAAGGCGTTGTTGTATTGTATGCGAAGGGCGTTGAAAGCTCCCTGCGTATAGCTAACCCACAGATTACACGTGTACAGCGTCTGACAGAAGGCTTTAAAAAGTGTTATTTTCACTGCTGTGCTACACTTTGCAAATCTGCGGGCCAACATGTTGCAGCGAACTGCCATCGCCCTCCTTTCTCTCTCAATGTCAGCATCGTCTCCCAAATCCTCGGTCACAATATGACCAAGGTATTTGAAAGATGACACCCGAGTGAGAGCCACACCGTTAAGGTTCACCGAGGGCACACTGTCCAGCCCACGACCCCTAGCTCGAAACACCATTATCTCACTTTTTTTAACATTATAAAGAAGGCCGTGAGATTCCACATACCTTTCACACACAGAAATCAACTTCCTCAGTGCAGCGATCGATGGGCTCAGCAACACCATATCATCAGCGTAGCTAATGCTGTTTATTAAAAGGCCGTCGAGAGAACATCCGACATGTGTGTTGCTGAGTGCAACGATCAGCTCATTCATGTAGAGTTTGAAGAGTGCAGGAGAGGCTATGCCTCCCTGCCTTACTCCACACTCCAGCCTGTACTCCTCCGAAAATTGTCCAAGCCACTTGACCCGGTTAAGCTGATTTCTATACCAATATTTGAAAATATTAACAACCTCCGCCGGTGTACCGCTGTCAGCGAGCTTTGCCCAGAGGAGATCGTAGTTCACCAGATCAAATGCCCTATACAAATCCAGAAACGCAGCGTAGACTGTCGTCTTCCTACCAGTGTAGTACTTGATAATGTGTTGAAGAGAGGCAATCGCACATTCGGTCGATAATCCAGGGCTCCGAAACACACGAAAAGATAATTAATTTTGGACACCTTATTTATAGGGTTTCCATGGGGATACCAGACAATGATAATAATTAAAACTATTCTCAGCTCAGCTATAAAAAAGGAAAAGTCAGTAACCCGCTTTTTATAAAATATTCCCAATAACATAACATAAACGTTATAAACTAACACCTGGTGTTCGCAGTACCCACGTGATAGGGGGCAGGCCTACCGCCGTTTTGTACGAATACACTATCACATGACTAAGCACAACTCAGCCATGTGGGTTTCCTCACGACGTTTTCCGTCACCGTCAACAACCATAATAAATTAACCACACATATATCTTTAGAAAAGACAAATTAGTGTAGGTCCGACCCGGGATTGGAACACTAGTCGTTTGCGCGATAACCGGTGTTCTACCCATTGAGCTATCACGTCGTTCCCTAAAAATAAGTTTGAATTTGTTTTTCTTTGATCTTAGTCTCGACTGGCAACCGCGCGAGCGGGACACTCTCCTCTAGTTTGGGCTCTCGTTCTAGGACGTTTCTCTACTTGACCGTGTTCAAAAGATAACAATCTTTATTGAATGGTAATAAATTGCATTATTGTGTACCATAATTTTGTAAGTTCGCTCTCCTGTTTAGTTAGTACCCTCATACGTTATATGTCAAAAAAAAGTCATAAAGTTTATTTTTCAAAATTAAGTTAAAAACTATCATTTTTTGAACGTCAATTTTTTTTAATTTATCATTAGTCCGTTGCTTCGGAAGGTGTTCGTAAAGAGAAGAAGCAACAAAGAAACTCTTTACATTCACATTTTACTTTGTATTATTATACTAGTAATTGTATTAATTTAATATTTTTTTCATATTCACTCGGTTTAATGATATTCTCTTTTTTCTCGATGACCCTTTCTGTCAGAGCAAAAACTCTGTCAGCTGGTAAAAAGAATGTCCAGTGATAGGAAAGATAATTTCAATATCCTTGATATTAGTTTCTGTCTCAAGAAGCCATTTCATAATCATATATATTATTACGAGATTTTTATTTTGGCCTCCGCATCCATCACACACAAACCTGATTTTATTTATACCAGTTAGGTCAATTGTATTCAACAAATGGTATAAAGCTGAACATATCTCATTTGAGCCTTTAGAAGCTTCATCTTCAGTCCAAACATAAGCATGTACATTACGCGGCGATAGAGTTGAATGCGAAGAACCGGTAACACATGTGAAATTTATAGATAGAGCTGTCTAGAATAATAAGTTGCCTGATGGAATATTTTAGGTAGTGGTAGGTTTTTCTGACAGTCGAATGAAATTATTAGAAGGCCAGGATTGTCATCTTATAACATTTTATAAAAGCATTTGGCTCGCAATTTATGGACACGATGTTGGGTCATTAGTTCTTGTTTTATAACTTGTGACTTTTCTATTTTTATTCTTTCCGTCAGCTCAGGACATACAGAACACACGTCTTGTCATGAAAATTTCCACGGCTTCAGCTCTAGAAGCAAATTCAAATTTCTTTCGGTCTCCTCCTCTATTTTCTTTAGCTAATTCATCAGATTTATAATGTCGCTTAGAAACTCGCAGAAATGTGGATTTACATACTGGAATAAGATTCTTGGTCTTGTGGTTTGGTATATAATATTTTACATTGAAGCTCCTAGGATTCTTAGTTGCTTTTCTAGGCCGGTGTCGTTTAATTGAAGTAACTGTTATATTTTTCAATATAAAATTGTCTTGTTGTATTTTAGTTGTGTTTCCATAGAGAATGTTATGAAAGTAGAAAAGGTCATTGCTTATTAACGACATGCATTAAAAATAATTTGAATTATGCCTGCAAGTTGGTTTTTGGGGTGAACCCGGAGCTGAATACCTGAAAATAACGAATCACAATTGTAAATAAGATCAATTTCGCTGCTTTTAATTTTAAAAAGTTGAATAATTAAAAACCGAAACATCCGATTGCGCAAAAATCAACTTAATGCATTTAAGCAAATAATTTTAACTGTAAATATTCTAGATGACTCCAACTACAAATTTTAAAGAATTTTTTAAATTTTGTGTTATTACGCCTTGTTTTTGTTTTTTGGTTGATTGCTGGCGCAGTCGGTTTTTTTCTTAAATTTTTTACTTTAATTTTAAGTACATTTTACTATCCAAATATCAATAATTAAATATACTAAAATAAATTAATTGAACGCCATACATACATACTTACATGCATACCTACATAAAAACATACGAGAAAAAGTTAAAATCATAGAACTCATAGATTAAGAACCACGAAAACCGAAATAATACAAATAATAGTTTAGGAAGGTACATGCGAATAATTCTACATTAAATAAAACTTAAAATAGTTGAAGTACACATCAGTCATCTCATCCTTATCATAGGCCGGCAGGCCCTGTTCTCTTAAAACACTATAACCGATTAAACTTAGTATTGAAGTGGTTTACTTACAATTTCACCTTCTTTGCAAGTTGTTTTTGCTGGCTAATATTGTTTCGCTTTCTTGCTTTACCAGGCTCAACATTGACCACTTTTCTATCCATTTCAACTGTTTTAGACTGAAATTTTTTCAGTAAAATCGTAGATCGACATCGTGCAAACGTCAGAACCAAACAGTCAATGTGCGCCATATTGAACTAATACGTCTCACTGATTGGTTGATTTGGACATATGGGATTATGATCTAACTCTACTGAAGGACATAATAGAGTTTGATTTGAACTTGTGTTTTAGACATCGATTTTCTTAATAAAATAACGGACATATTTGGGTTTGAAGAAATGTATCTGGTTGTATTTTTTTTCGAGTTTAATTTTATTTAAAAATCTCATTTTTGGTCTGGGGTGGACATATTGGAGTTTGATATTTATCAACTCATATAGGTACGAGGTCTATATTCTATGTCCCACTTTCGGTAAGACTATTGGGAATAAAAATCCCATTAGTCTTACTGGTAAGACTATCCGGTAAGACTACTGGGAATAGCCGCGTTGGTCGCCTCTTACGTACACCCACCGGAAGAAATGGGGTAGTGCTATACTAAGCTTGCTAAATTAGATCTCGGGTGTACGTCCCCGTCGCTCTGCCAATTGAGCTACAGTATCAATGGCCACCAGTGCGAAATTCTTCTACCCTTTGTTTCTTTTACACTTTTTAAGTGTTTGCAAGTAGTTGTGTTGTAGTAGTCTAGATGATAAACCGGCTTCGCTCGGGTGAAATATAATTCATAATACACCTCTAAGTACAAAATGTAGGTAGATACTTCTGTTTCGTTTATTATTTTTGTATATTAATTATTATTATTGATAAGCTTTTCTTTAGTAAACACATCCTGCCTAGTTAGACGGCCACAGTCTAGGATATGCCATGATAGCTTTTACCGTGCGCGGCCTATAAGGCGGCCTATCGAACTAAAAGGGGTCTCAATTTACCATCTTTACGAAGAGCCCTTCGCTGCATCCACTTTCCACAATTATGACAATGTTTAATAAATGCAAGGAGATTCGGCTGTTAACAAAATGATATAGTAGGTATAATCAAACAACAAACAAAGACACGCCCAATGAAAGATTTTAATGAAATGCTTGATTTTCGACATATCTTGTTTGAAAAAATAGTCACTGTTAAATGTTATAATCACTTTTACTCACTTTACCGCCAAAAAAAACCCACCAAAAAGCATCTTCTTATTTCCCCTCTGACAAGCGGAAATGTCAAAAATGGTGAGGACACGCTGTCAGTGTTGCCAATTTGTTACGAAAATTATGACATTCGGCCATCCGACCACGTGCTACCTCCTGGAGCACATTACATGTATTTTTAAGACATATACTACGTTACTTTATTCATTATTTTTATACATTTATAGAAATCCTCTGACTTTCCTCCGTTCTTCTTCTTTTATATAAAAATTATGACATTTGGTTATCAACTTACATGTTTACAATTGAAACAATTAATCTATATTTATACTTAAACCAATAGTTAAAGATATAGGACATAACAAACAAGCCAACATTCTGTGAATTAAATTCGATACTAGCACACTTATCCTTATTTAACTAGATGAAAATTTGTAATGTAATACAATTATGTAAAAACATTTGGTAAACATGGGGTATTAAAAATCAACAAGTACATATTTTAATAAAGTACTCTAATTAATATAGTTTTACTTTAACATAGCAAATAAAAAGAAAACGAATTATCAAAATTAAAACATTTACATTCGGTAAGTATGGCAGTACTAGAAATCAACAAGTACACAATCTAATAAAACGCTCTAATTAATATTGTATTACTTAAAATAGCATATTTCCCCCATTCTTATTTTTAATTATTCGCTGTCACTTGTAGTACTCCTGTCTGTGTCATGTAATTCTAGATTTTTAATGTGAACCCATGGCCTAATTCTATCAAATGCAATTACAGTGCTGTATGGTTTTCTTTTTTTGTTAAATCCAGGTACATCGGTTATTTTATATCGGTCATTACCAAGGACTTCCGTTATTTTGTAAGGACCGACAAACTTTGAAAGGAGTTAAGTGCTTTTATTTGCGTTATCGAAATTGTTTCTAGATATTTTTACTAAATCGCCAACTTCGTACTTTACTGCAGGGGATCGATCTGCGTCATGCCTTTCTTTCTGTTTGATTTGTTCTTTTGCAATGTTATTCGATACGTCTTCCCTAATTTTCTGTATATCTGTGGTTTCAATTTCATTCAAATCAGTTTTAAGCTTATTAGATAAGGCATCACGCATTTTGATTCCAAACATGGCCTCTGTTGGAGCCTTCTGTGTGGTGGCATTAACCGTGTTATTAATGCCCCACTGGATCTTGCCCAGACACTTGTCCCAGTCGCGTTCATGACCGAGAGAATTTTGAGTAGATAGTTTGATTGAATCTCTCGGCCTGACCGTTAGCCCTGGGACATGCGACTGCGTTAAGTATATGTTTTATGCCATGAGCATCACAAAAGGACTTAAAACTTGTAGACGTGAAACTTGTTCCACGATCAGACACTATTCGAGCTGGAACACCGAAATCGAAAATTTTTTTTAATGCTTTGACAGTAGTTTTTGTTTTTACATCCCTAACAGCTCGAATGAACAAGTATTTAGTGAACCCGTCGATGACAGTTAGAATGTAAGTATTTCCGTCTTTACTTTTAACAAAAGGCCCTAAATGGTCTATGTGAACTGTATGAAATGGGATGCTGTACTTTTCGATTGGATATAAGTAGTGTATAATTGGGCGTTCTAACTCACTCTCGATCGATCTAGCTCCGCTGCGCTGCCGCTCCGCTCCGCGATCGATCGAGGGTGAGTTAGAACGCCTCAATTATACAATGTTTATTGGACCGATGCACGGTCGAACGCAAGATTCGGAGGTTTTTTTTATACCTTTAATACTGATTTTAGCAAGAGATAAAAGCAACTGTCATATCACTTTAACGGTCAGTATGAAATAAGCAACTTCACCAAATATAGGCACCCAATCATGATGTTTATAAAACAACCAACATCTTTACAGCTTGATAAAATTTGTGTTGAGCATTTGCAGAAAGAGTTTCGACACGGAAAGCTTTTACCTAACACGATTCGTTGTTTAGTTTGTGGTCCATCAAATTGTGGAAAAACCAATTTAGTAATTGGATTGTTGTTACATGCAAATGGATTAAAGTTTCGTAATATTTACGTCTACTCAAAAACTCTTTACCAGCCTATTTATATATTTTTAGAAAAAGTTATGATGCGCGTACCTGGGGTGTGCTTCTTTAAGTTTCGCGATAATGAGGAGGTTTTAAGCCCGAATGTTGCCTCTCCTAACTCCATTATAATTTTTGATGATGTGGCTGGTGAAAGTCAAAGTAATATTCGTGACTATTTTGCTATGGGTAGACACAAACAAATAGATGCCTTTTACCTCAACCAAACATATAGTAAAATACCAAAACAGTTAATTCGTGATAATGCTAATATTATCATTCTTTTCAAGCAAGATGATATAAATTTACGTCATGTCTACAATGAACATGTAAATACAGATATGACATGGCAACAATTTCGGGAAATGTGTTCGCAGATCTGGCAAGATTCATATGGCTACTTAGTCATTAATAAAGATTGTGAGAAAAACAACGGATGCTATAGAAGTAAATTTGATACATTTATAAACATTGATGGATAAAATATATACCATTGCTTAAAAAATATACATACCATTGTTAATTGCACCCTCATACAGAAACGTAGTTTACGATATTTATATAAAATGGAAAAAGAAAAGTCAATCAAACAACAAATAGTCAAAGCTGCTGAAGTTATAAAAAAGAAGGTAAAAAAATTCAAAATATTAAGCGAGAAAATGATAAAGTGATGGAATCTGTTTTTAAACCAATAACGGACCCACTAAATTTAATAGCACTACAACATAATAATATCGATACAAAACTGAATGCAGAATACGAAAATAGAGAAAATTACAATTCATCAAGTGAACCAACAACGGTTAAAAAAAGAAAACTATCAGCTGGTAGCGTTACATTTAACGAACAAATGGCAAAACTTAGAAAAAGTCACAGTGTTTCAGATTTGTATGATTCGGATAGGAACACTAATTCAGACAACGAGCAAAGTGAATTGTTTTTTGAAACTAATTCAAGTTTAACATCAACTCCAATTAAAAAATCTATATCATCATGGTCACTATCATCAGAAGTATTCGAAGATGTACCTTATGGAGCTCGAAGAGTAAATGGTAAACTGATGGTGGGATCAAAACCACTTTTAGTGATGGGAGATAAATTATCGATTGCAGGTCACTCTTATCCAAACACAAAAGGATTAACAGAGTTATTGTTTAAAAAAAATATGGATTTTAATGTTATAACTGAAGAGGACAAAAAAATATATAAATGCATTTTACTTAACACTAATGCTCATCATCGAGGGTATGATCCTGCACAA
This sequence comes from Bedellia somnulentella, assembly GCA_963576735.1. Lineage (NCBI taxonomy): Eukaryota > Metazoa > Arthropoda > Insecta > Lepidoptera > Bedelliidae > Bedellia > Bedellia somnulentella. The sequence goes on from OY755195.1 coordinate 3,243,368, forward strand.
CCTATAAATAGTAACAGAGGCAACAAATACAATTCAATTATTAAACCTCTTTTTCAACAATCCAAAACTATTAGCTCTACAAACATACATAAAGGAGGTATTTTACAAGTACCTAAGCTGAAAACGGTAAAAACTAATGTGGATTATGTTTACTGGGATGATCCGAATGAGTTGGTAGAACGATTGAAGTTACTTATCGCCTCCCGAGATGCTGGCAACACAGGACTTGATAATGAAATTATTTCAATTATTGAAGAATTGAAAGAATGTGGTGCCATTGTTTAATAAATACTAAAACCAATAGTGTATTTTCTTATTATTCTTGCAACCATCAACAATAACATACAAATAATCAAAATGAACGTTGACAAATTTGGTCATCACGTACATAAAAGACTGCGTTTATCAGAACCAATAGATCCAAATATTTTATCAAAGGTTCTTATTCAAAATAGTTTAGGTGAATGTGATTTAAAAAGAAATAGACTAAAGGGTTTAGTGATACCTCTCACATCTGATGAGGCTGTTTGCAAAGAATACGTGGATCAAAATAATAAACTATTCTGCAAAAATAAAGATATATTAAATGAACTAAACAGTATAAAAAGTAATTTACAGTCAATTCAAAAGCAGTTACAAGATAAATGCTCGAGGGTTGAAGTGAGCTCAATCGTTAAGGATCATATAATTAAAGTGAGAGACATCATCAGCAGACCAAAATGAGTAAAGCAAGTATTGTTAATGAAATCCATAAAACAGCAAGAAAGAATTTTCCAAGACGACGTGTAATACTAAAGGGAATTGATGATTTATGGCAGGCTGATTTGATAGACATTAAAAACTATGAAAAAATGAACAAGAAATACAAATTCATTTTGATTGTGATAGATGCTTTCACAAAATACGCTTGGCTGGAACCATTAAAAACAAAGACAAAATCAGAAGTTTCTAATGCTTTTGAAAAAAATTTTGAAACAAGGGCGATCACCTTCAAATTTACAAACCGATATGGGTACAGAGTTTTATAATGAAAACTTTCAATTACTTATGAATAAATATAAAATTAACCATTATTCCTCGTATTCAACTAAAAAAGCATCAATAGTAGAAAGAGTAATAAGGACAATTAAAAATAAATTGTATGAATACTTTAGCTTAGCAGGTAACTATATTTGGATCGGAAAACCATTAGCATACATCATAGAAACGTATAATAATACTGTACATAGCACTACAAAGTTCAAGCCATCTGAAATTAACATTTCGAACCAATCTATAGTAAAAGACAATATACTTAAATCTTATCAATATATTCCATCAAAAAAGAATAAGTTTAATGCAGGTGATTACGTTCGTATAAGCAAACATAAGGGGGATTTTCATAAAGGTTATACACCAAATTGGTCCACTGAGGTATTTTCAATAGTAAAAGTGAATAAAACGATACCTCCTACGTATCTTATTAAAGATAAACATGACATGATTATTAAAGGTGGTTTTTATGAACAAGAACTTCAAAAAACAAAAAATCCGGATGTATATTTGGTAGAGAAAGTATTAAAAAAACGTGGAAATAAATTATTTGTGAAATGGTTAGGTCTCAACAGTTGTGAAAATAGTTGGATTGATAAAAGCGCAATTGTCACTTAAGTTATAAAAAGATTTGTGTTTCATATAATAAATGACTATCTCTCTTTTTGACTCACTTTTGAGATAGTCATGAAAGGAGGAGGACTGCTTAACACCATTATAAACAATTTACCTGTTGAGTTGCATTTGCCTGGTTATAATTATTGTGGTCCGGGAACACGTTTACAAAAACGATTGCAAAGAGGTGACAGAGGCGTCAATGCATTAGATGACGCTTGTATGCAACACGATATTGCATATGATAAATTTTCAACTTTAGAAAACCGACATCTAGCTGACATAAAATTAAAAAATATGGCGAAGAAAAGATTAAATGCAAAGGATTCTAGCGTGGGCGAAAAGATGGCTTCATGGATGGTTGAAAAAATTATGAATGCTAAGCTAAAATCGGGTTCTGGAGTAAAACAATTTAAGGCCGGAGTGCGCAAACTAAAGTCAAAATTAAAAAATACAAACCCAAAAACAATAACGATGCAATAAAATTTGCACACTTAGCTGCAAAAAAAATATTTTTGAAAAACTGCACTGGTTTACCAAGAATTATTCCTATTCCTAAAACAGGAGGTATATTGCCACTTATCCCTATATTCGCTGGACTGTCAGCCTTAGGTTCTTTGGCTGGAGGGGCTGCTGGAATAGTTAAAGCCGTAAACGATTATAAATCAGCACAAAGCAAACTTGCAGAATCAGAACGTTACAACAGAACCATGGAGTCAATAGCTTTAGGTAAAGGTTTACATATCAAACCATACAAGAACGGAAAGGGACTTTGTTTGCGTTCGTCAAAAAACTAGTACCAAGGTTACCCAGGAGATCACTCACTAATATAGACTTACTCGAATACTCAAAGGATATTCCTTACTTTCGAGGGGTTTACATGAAAGATGAGTTACCCAATATGCCGAATATTATTGAAAGTGCAATCATAAATTTAGATGATTCGAAAAATCTGGGAACTCATTGGGTAGCCTATGTAAAAATATATAAATATTGTGAATACTTTGACAGTTATGGAAACTTGAAGCCACCTCTAGAACTCACTATGTATTTAACTAAAGATGTTAATGTTTTTTATAATTACATAAATTATCAAAAAACCAACACATATAACTGTGGTCATCTGTGTTTAAAATTTCTCAATAATTTTTGGAATAAATTAACATAATTAAATAAAGTTTTATCATTTATACAATGTCGTTCACACTATCAATAACTGGCTGCGAATCCGCTTTGTCAACACATTATTCACCCGCGTTGCAACTTGATGGCGAGTATGAATGTGGACTCGTATATTTTTCAACATTTAATTCAATACCTAATATTGATAAAAACAATAATAAGTTTCATTACGGCGAGAATGAAGTCATTGAGATTCCTGAAGGCTCATATGAACTTGAAGATATAAATGACTTTTTAAAAAATAATATAAATGACTGTACCTTCAAAATAATTTGTAATAACAATACATTAAAAACTAAAATATTTTGTTCCAAGGACATTCATTTCGAGAAAAATAGTTCAGTCAGTAGCATTTTAGGTTTCGGAAATGAGATGTTAAAAGCTAATATATTACATGAGTCACAGTTTCCAGTCAGCATTTTACCAACAACCATCGTCCGTGTTGAATGTGATATTGTAAGCGGATCTTATATGAACGAAAAACCTAGCCATATAATTTACGAGTTCGCACCTAAGGTGCCTCCAGGTTATAGGATAATCGAAGTACCTAAAAATTTGATTTATTTTCCTGTTAATCAAACCAGCGTTAGTGAAATAAATATACGGATTTTGGATAATAATAATAAATTAGTTAATCTTCGACACGAAGAGTTACAACTGTATTTGCATATTAGAAGAAAATGATTGACTTTATCAATAAAAGTCCGAAACCAACTAGTCTAGGAATCAGTTCCACCAAACACATTCTTATAAGCCTTATGTAAACAGTTTCAATAAAAATGATGAAATTCGTATACCTATTAATCAACAAGATTTATATGTTCTTCCTTCAGCAAGTACTTTGTATATTGAAGGATCCATTACAATTAAAACAAATGCTAACAAAGAAGTTAAAGTGTCTAGTGTGGAATTAGTGAACAATGATATACTTTTCCTTTTTCAAGATATTCGTTATGAATTAAATGGTGTAGAAATAGATCGAATAAAAAATGCTGGTATCACAACCACTATAAAATCTTTGCTTTCTATAAATGAAGGTGAGTCAAAAATGTCTCGATTATGGGGCTGGGATATCAACGGCATTAAAAATACAATTGGAGGACATTTTTCAGTCAGTATTCCACTCAACAAAGTTCTTGGTTTTGCTGAAGACTATAACAAGATTATTCTTAATTGCAAACATGAATTAAATTCTTTTAAGAAGTAATACAAATATAAACGCGGTAAAATTAAATACGAATGAGATATTGGAGGATATTAGTATAAGCAAAATAGTTTGGAGAATGCCTCACATTAAGTTGTCCGATCGTGAGCGAATTCAATTTTTGAAGTATTTGGAAAAGGATCGATCAATTAAATTAGCGTTCAGAAATTGGGATCTATATGAATATCCACTACTACCGCGAACTACAAAACATACTTGGTCAATAAAAACTACCTCGCAGCTAGAAAAACCGCGCTTTGTTATTATTGGACTTCAAACAGCTCGTAAAAATGTTGGTGCAAAAGACATGTCTCAATTCGATCACTGTAATCTCCGTGACATTAAATTATTTTTAAATTCAACGTACTATCCTTATGAAAGCCTGAATATCAAGTTTTCTGAGGATAAATATGTATTATTATACGAACAATACGCTAAATTCCATCAGTCTTATTATGGTCGTCGATGTGAGCCGTTGTTGAGTTTAAAGGAGTTTAAGGAATACGCACCCTTGTTTGTGATCGACTGTAGTCGTCAAAACGAAACTCTAAAAACAGGTCCTGTGGATGTACGTGTGGAAATTGAAAGTGAACAGGAACTCCCTGATCATACTTCAGCATATTGTTTAATCCTCAACGATTGTGTGATTGAATATAGTCCATTAAGCAATATAGTAAAGAAAATATCATGAACTCAAATACTATAATAGTAGATGTTCAAAGATTTAAAGACGTTAATAATCAATTTATTATTAAAGAATTTGCTCTAGCCTGGAACGAATATACTCAAACATTCTATATTAAACCTCCATACCCATATTCAAAACTATCTGAATTCGAAAGAAATCGTGTTCGTTGGATAGAAAGGAATTTTGGATACAAATGGTCAGATGGTTATATGGATTATATTCAATTTCGAAAGGAAATAATACATTACTTAGAAAATAAAAAAGTGTTTGTAAAGGGGTTAGAAAAGAGAAATTGGGTTCAAGCTTTATGTTCTAACTGTACAGTAATTGATTTAAGTAACAAAGGGTGCCCAAATTTAAAAAAAATTTGTTCGGAATATTGTACAAGAATTAATTTTACTTGTGTATACTATAACCAAATGTGTGCTCTAAAGCATGCAATGTGTCTTAGAGAATGGTGTCGAGATAATTGTTTAAATAATTAAGTTTTTTTTTTGAGATAAGTATAAGAAAATAATACAAAGTGATTGAAAATTATATGCAACTTTATTTATTCATTAAAAATAAACTTAAAACTATATTACCTTTATTTTATTTTTTTTAGACATAGGTACCTACTGTAATTTATATCCCTTGACCCATGAATAATACATCATTATTACAGTATTACAACATGATTTAATAAACCTAATAAGATACAATATTTTAAAATTGATTTTCAGAAATCTTTTTTGAAACTTTTTTAATAACATTTTCCGTTAAATCTAAAATTTCATCTAACGGTTCCTCGCATATCCACTGACAACCTTCTTGAGCATTTTTACTATCACTTTTTAAATCAAAAATTTCAATTTTTATTAATCGAGTTAATTGAGGAGTATTCGTTATAACGTAGGATAATGATTTACTAGAAAGCTGTCTTCTTGCCTGCCGAGATCGTTTTCTTGGGATGATTTGAGACTGTGGGTTGCTTTCAAGCTGCATCATTTCTTCACCTTCATTGTCACCTCTAAGATATGGGTACTCAGTTTCCAAATAATAATTAGGCTGACCCATAGCAATCTGCATTTTCAGCCTGTAACAATAAAATTCAGTTATTAACATTTCAAAACAATAGATTTTTATTTTTATTAAATGTACATGTACATGTTTCATTTACATGACATATTAATTGAATTCTTAATACCATCATATATATTATTTAAATGGAAAAATAATAAAAATATATGGAACAGTTACCTTAAATTTCAATAATCACGAGCTAAAAAAGTCGTTCGTTGCGTGTTCCCAATTCAGCACTCATTTCAAAAATGAGTTGTTTTGCTTTATAAAGCACCCCGTCTGGCAGGTCATACACCACATACTGAGCTTTAGAACAGCCTTTGATGACCACATCTGTTGGCGTATCCTTCGCCTCTAAGATTTCCATTTTTATTATAAATTTTGGTATTTTTGTGCTAATATGAGCTACGTAGCTCGTCTCTGGTCTTGAAAGAATTTCACCCACTTTTCGCGACATGTTATGTGTATTGTTCTAATGCAACGAGCTTCAGTTTTAAACTAAACTAACTACGTAGGTAACTTGAATTGTCAAGTCAGCATGTTTGTTTATTGAACGGGTTCGAACTTGTCTAATTAAATTTTTGTTATCAATGCATTTCTTCCATGTAGATGTAATTTGATGCCTGCGCGCATGCTTCACGTGTATCCGGTTCATCGCACGCGCGCTTATACCTGTTAATTAATGAAGTGTGTCTATTGCATTTTATAACTTAATTAATACCTGATTAGGTTGTAATTGCTATGCACACATATGATGTTTGTTATGAATATAGAACTTTGGATGGTAAAGTAGGGAATAATAAATGTTTCAAGTTGACTTTAAATAAAAGATGTTTATAGTTTCTATATTTTTATTTAGATAGGTAGGTAGATACAACATAAACTATTCTTATAGCTAATTATATTACAAATATTTACTGGTTATAGGTACATAAATTAATCAAAATATGGTGTTACAGTGACCATATGACAAAGTATTAATTTTATTTCTTAATACAACACGCTTGTCATCTGACGATGCAAGGGCAACTTTGTTGAGCTCTTTAGTAAAGATTTGATGAAGCAGTGATTTAAAAAATACATTTTTCCGCCTTACAATTTCTCCTGTTTTTAGAACTCTTTTGTAATCAGAGAAGCTTAAAGAGCGCACTGCAGCTTTTTGAACACCTTTCGCTTTCTTTAAGACTCCATTCTTTGATTTTATACAGTATAGTTTGGACCGTAAACCTACAAATTCTTCAATGTTTTGCCCGCCAAGTTCGTCTTTAAATAAACCAGGAATTTTATTGTTTTTTGGTTCTATTTTATAAGCGTTGTTTTTAGGGTAATTACTGGTGTCAAAATATTGAAGAAAATTAAATCTTACATCTCGGTAAACATCATCCGTTTGTATTGAGTACAAGAAACTATCTGTATCCGTGTAACATAATTTTATTTTATCTTTGTAAAACGGTTTCATTACTGTGTAGTGAAAATCATACATGTGACTTTTTGATAATTCTAATACCGTAAAACCTATGTAAATAGGTTTATCTAACACAACACAATCCTGTTTTAATTGAATTGCAGCTAAATTTTCAGAAAATATGGTTATACTGTGAAAATTAGGTTTGGCAATAAATTTATCAGCTGTAAGTAATTTATTCGTTTTATTAGTAGTATCGCTCCATTTATTTACTAACTTTACATTAACACGTTTCTCTACATTTTCTAGCGTTTTACCAAAAATACTATTGTTCAACAACTTAAAAAAATCTTGTTCGAACTGCGATTTTGCTGTTTGTCGTAAATTGGTATTTAAGTCGATATATTGTTTAAGGAATGGTTTTTGTTTAAATTGAATTACTCTATGGATTTTTTTCAAAATTAGTCCGTGTGAAATACATGTTTGCAAATGAATATAATGTATAACGTATCGAAATTTGTCGTACAAGTTGGGTATTAATTTTTTTGTTTTTGACCCTGGTGGAATAAAGTTTTGTGGACAAAAAGGTAAATCGTTATGTATATTATGTAAGTATTCAGGATATTCTAAATCAACTTCCAATATATATCCAACATCAGAATTATGAGGGATTTTGAGAATGTCTAACTGAAGTATTTCGAGTTCTTGCATAAACTTAAAATCAGAACAAGGTAAATAATTACACATAGCGTATCCGTATAGATTATTACAATCAATGTATAAAAGAAAATTGCTTGGAATGTTTGGGTTGTACTCGGCTAAATATTTATTATTAGCTTTAGCGTATCTGTTAGAACACAAGCAAACTCCACCACGGATACCAGTTTGTATCATTCGATACATTTCTAAGTCGTGAATGAGCTCGAGCTTGATTTTTGTCTTGAGTAGCATAGCATCGAAACTTAAACTAGGTGCAGTAAGGTAAAATGCTGGGTCTAACCTATAGTTCTCCATACACGCTTTACGAAAACTTTCGAAAATATCCGCTAGCAGTAGAACATCAGACTTGAGATAAATATCCGTGTATTCGCCGAGGTTTGTCAAGTTAAAGGTTTGCCAAACGTTTAGAGCATGCTGATAATCACTCTCCGTAATATGTTCTCGGGTCAAGCTACTATAAAAATATTTTCGCTCCGGTAAACTAGTCTCAGTATATGATTTCCAACCCTTAACGTGTTCGTATGGATAAACACCCTTGCGTCGCATTAACTCGAAATGTGTTGTACCTCTAAACTTTGTCTTAAGGTGAATAAAGTTGTCTTTGTTAAGGTTGTTTACTAATTTGTCCAAACTAGTAGATAAAAAATTAAATGAGTCAACAAAACGAACCGCTATAAAATCATCATTGTTATTAAAACATTTTGTAAAAGAAATATACTTTTCTTTATTTTTCGCGACCACTTTTATAGAACCGTTTGTTTCACCTAACTGTTTTATAAATAAATGAGAATCATATCCTGATAAATTATGAAAAAAAACTGGAACGAATTTAGGTAAAGTGAATCGAATATTACAGTAAGAATGTGCTGCGCCGCGAAATATCCCCGTCAAGTGGCAATGATCCCGTACACGGTCATCTAACAGTATTTCAGAACAAATATGGCAATGATTCGCTTTATTAAATGAATTTAAATCTTTGTCAGTAAATACCATAGGAACTTCTTTTTTCAATATTGATTTAATTCTTAATACATCCTGCTGCAAATAATCAACAAACACTCGATCACTATGAGGTCCGCGATAAGTTCTGTATCTATTAAGATTAGAGTCATAAGAACAGACAATGTAGTACCCAAAAGCTGCAGGAACATGTTTATGAGTTGTGACAGTTAAATTGTGCTCCTCGCTTTGTTCACAAGGTTCTAAAAACGATTCGAAATCCGCGTAAATAATAAACGGTAAATATTGCATTCTTTCGAAATGATTAAATTGCATAATCGTACCAGGTTTAGGCAGTCGAGTGGCTACGCCACCGCAAACATGAGAATCTAATGTTTCTTTGTTATTAAAAAATAATAAGCATTCATCGCAAAAAAAAAGTTTTCCATGGTGTTTTGTAATTTGTACGGATAGCAACCGAGCTAAGTCTTTTATTAAACAATAATGGGTCTTTGTGCCATTCTCGAAATATAACAAATTAATGTGATTACTTTTTTTCTGTTTAGTCTTGTACAAAGGCCCAACAATATACTTTCCACTTTTAATGCCATAAACGTTTACACTTAAATTTTCATTGTTATTTTCGAAAGTTCTAATGTCCCTTAAAGATACAGGAAACGTCATATTTGCTGTGTTGAGAATGTTATTAAAATGGGGATAGGAAGATACTCTATCAGCATTCTTCTTTTTGGGAAATAATGCCGCCATAATACACCAAAGAAAACAAAAATTATCATTATTCTTAATATTAATACAAGCACGTTTGTTTTTGATAAATGTTGGCAATTCTATATAATTAGAAGCACGAAGAGGGTTATATTTATTAATATTGACTTCCAAATATTTATTACTCAAAAATGACCAACCACTATCACGCTCTTGAAACTCGCTTATTTTATTTAGTAATTTGTCAACAACTTTAAAGAATATTAAAAAAATATTATTATTATTATTCTATATGTTTTGAAAAAACACAAAATTTTCCATGTTTTTTGACATGAATTCCTCATGTGGGGATTATTACTCATAAATAAAAGATGTTATTAAAGGAAAGAAAAATTTCGAAGTAGTAATGCCGTCCGAATTAGTTAAAATTCGGAGGTAGGAAACGCAAACACTACTTGAACGTGTAAAAAAGAAACAAAGGATAGAGAAATTTCGCGCTGGATGCCAACTGACACTGTAGCTCAGTTGGCAGAGCGACGGGGGCGTATACCCGAAGGTCGCGGGTTCGAACCCCGCCAGTGTCGAAATTTTTCTTTCCTTTAATAACATCTTTTATTTATGACAAAATTTTCCGTCGAAAAAGATTTAATTTCGATCGTATCGTCTTTAGGCAAATAAAATTGGGCAAAAAACTCGAAATTTACTTTTAGTGAATTAAAAGAAGCTAATTTAGCATCGATTACTTGTTTTACGTAATTACGCAGACTTAAAATATAATCCCGTGGCAAAGCGTGCGTCACCGCAGCCTCGTCACCCGACCCCTCCGCCAGCTGATTGTTGGAAACGACTCGATATGAAGCTACACGGTTCCTAAATGCACTTTTTATTTTAAAAATATTATCACTGACTTGAACAACGCAATTATTTTTATGTAGTATGGACTTAAGATGTGCGGAAAAGCTCTTACTATTCACTGTCTTGTCACAAACCTCACAGTAAATGTTTTTACTGGACATGATTGTGGTAATAAAAACCAAAGCAAATGAGTAAAACCAATAGTCTGTTCAACGCGTTTATTATTATTATTATTAGGTACCTATGCCTATACTTAACATATATATATAAACCTACCTACCTACAAAAAAAAATACTATTTTTTAGCGGTCTCAAGGCAAAATGTACCCTCGTGGGTAAATTTTGCATTGGCTGATTTTAAAAATTTAAATAGGGCCTGCAGCTCCGGCTCGGTGTCGGCCACCTGATAGCGCAAGTTGACCAGCGCTTTCCAGTAGCGTTCGCGGGCGTCGAGGTGTGCGATATCGTCCCGGTTGTACACCCGTACCTCCACAAAAAGGTTGCCAGCCAGATCTTCAGCCCTCTTTATTAGGCCTCCCGCGACGCGCCCCGCCACAGCACCGACTGGAGCGCAGGCGTCTTCCTTTCCGTTACAGTAGCGACGTCGTCGTCCGCGCCGAATAGGTCCGCAATAAGGAGCTTGCGGGCGCTCGGAGTCGGGGTGGCCGCAGGCTGGCTGCTTCCACGGGACGTCGACGGCACTGCTGCAGACTTCTTCTTCGGTTGGCTCGGCGCCGGCGGACAAGTTTTACGCTTGCGCGATTCCTTCGGTTTTCTGAAAGAAACGATCAAATTAATATCGGATGCAACATTATGAAACAGTTTGAACCTTATTATCTAACATTTTTTTTTATAAAAACATTAAAATAAGCAATACTTACGAGAGTTGCACTGTGTCCTCGTCCTCGCTGTCGAGCGTGAGCGTGGGGGCCGGGACGGGGGCTGCGCGCCGCTGTCGCCACTGGGTCTCCGAGAGGTCGGCCACGCCGTTCTCAAAGTCGTATACTTCAGAGTCAGACCTGCTACCAACGAACATATATATTTTAAACTTGAGTGATGAAGAATAGTTACGACTGCGTTATTTTTTATGACTAATTAAAATAAAAATATTATCATTAGCAGCTGTAATCGTTTAATACTGAACTAATGTTCATTTGTTATGATTATGAGTAATCTCATAAAACAATAAAATAAAACACACAGTTCATGACAATCCATTGTAGGATTGTTGTTATTATCATAGTCTCCATACTTGGCAGGCGAGTTGGAGATATCAGACAGCACAAAAAAAAATAAAAAAAATAAAAAATAATAATAATATAAAATAATTTGAACTTACGTACATTTTGTATATGCAGGTTTATTGTTGAGCTCCGGTGAAGTTCGATCACAAGTCGATTGTTATTTTAATGAATTATTTGTGAAATACAGGTAATTTATTGGTCTTTTTTCGTTTACGGTGCAATAAAGTTCAGAGGTATGAAACCATTTGATTTGCCAAATAATATATTTTTTTGTATAATACATGAAATTGTAAAATCAATGCCTAATGTTTTGTACCTCTGATAACACAATTTTAATCGACTTATCATCAAAAAAAATAAAGTGTAGCAATTCCCAGGTTGATTCCTCATTGGTACCGACATGTTTGGTCCAATTTATTTCATAGAAACGATAATATAATTAGTAAAGTAGTAATTTTGTATTTTTAGGTTGTTAGGTAGATAGTTATTATTTTCTATAATTTTTTAGTGATCGAATTACACTTTAAAAAAGTTAGGAAGTTAGCTATTTTCTGATACGAAAATTACATAATAATATTGTAAGGCACATTTAAATATTAGTTACAAAAAAAAAGAATGTTTAAGGTCCAAATAAAAAAAACGTGCGAAAAAATCATGTTTAAAATGTAGAAGGCCCAAATCGTTGGTCCTAAAAGAGAATCACCCATAATTTCAGATAAACTAACTTACTTCAACTTCGGCTCAAGTTACGTGGGATAAAGGTGAAAGAATAACAAGTAATGTTGAAGACAAGTAACAAATTAATAAAAATAATGGCATCTAAGCCGTGTAGTGTCGGTTTAGAATAGCACTACCCCATTTCTTCCGGTGGGTGTACGTAAGAGGCGACTAACGGTATGGGGATATTAAGGGATTTTTGGGCGATGCGGTTGGCGACCCATCACCAACAACCTTTATTTTTACTATCTTTTCCCTACTCAAATTTCCAAAAGTGGCTGAAGAATTTCTAATTCCTTAGCTCTGGCTACCCCTTCCTGGGATTTATAGCCGTGAGTTTATGTATGTATGTATGTATGTTATTTAAAAGAATGCATTTAACTTTAATGCTTTACCGATATTATAGAGCAGACCAATTAATATTTAAGTACAAAAATCCATATGTAGATAAAACTTAAGAGTTATTTCTCTTGGTTATTATCTAATCACCAACATTAACACATAATATTGTCCACTGCTTAACATAATCGTCTCTCAAGGAGTTCTCATTAAAAGTTAGGTTTGCTTTTGGCCGACGTTACCAGTCGATACAATTACATGGCATGTGTAAATGTTTCGCAATTATTACACGTGCACTAGATATGCCTCAAGTAACAATACATATTATAGCAGTGTAACTCATCAGTGTGATAGGTAGGGTACACGTATTTTAAGTGGTAAATTTCATATATTTCCTGCACTGGACCGATCACAAGAATTTCGGCACCACTCCTTTGCAGAAATATGTGATTTCGGATAAGATATAGCGAAGCTACCTTTCGCGGCGGGTTTCTAAACTACCCCTAACCTAGCCGACATTGGCACCACAAGCTCGCTGTAATTTTATCCTTTTACCAAACATGTAGGCACACGATCACAAGTCTATCAGGGATTCTTTGTCAACTCTAACTTCACACAATAATCAGTGGGATATGGTACACGTAAGTAAAATAGTGGTTTTAAATTCAAATATTTCTAGCAATGGACCGATCACAAGAATTTCGGCACCACTCCTTTGCAGAAATATGTGTTTTCGGATAAGATATAGCGAAGCTACCTTTCGCGGCGGGTTTCAAAAACTACCCCTAACCTAGCCGACATTGGTGCCAAACGCTCGTTCATATTTTATCATTTTACCAACATACACATGACTAGGTAGTGAATTAGGTACATAACATCACAGTACTTGAACTTACTTAATTGTGAAATGCAATATCAGTGCTCAAAAGTCGCAGTGGGAATCGGTGAGTTCATGTGTCATATTATTATCCTTCCACCATGTATCATTTTTAAAATTAACATTGTATAATTGAGGCGTTCTAACTCACCCTCGATCGATCGCGGAGCGGAGCGGTAGCGCAGCGGAGCTAGATCGATCGAGAGTGAGTTAGAACGCCCAATTATACACTACTGATATAATTGTCCTGTCTTGTGCTTCGAGGCATTATCCTTATTATACGCACATTCCAAGCAAGCTGCAACGTATTTTTTTACAAACTTTCGTAATCTAGGAAACCAGTATTGCTTATTAATTTTCTCTAATGTTTTTGTGTAACCGAGATGTCCAATCTCGTCATGGTTAGCTCTACAAATTTGCCACCTTGCAGTACGTGGAACGACTAAACACAACCTATCATTTACTTTTCGATTTGGTAAACATTAACTAATAGGTTATTGTCTGTTTCCTCAGATAGCGTCGTGTTCCGGCTCAAGGCGTCTACGTGTACCATTTTTGCACCAGGCCGATACTCTATATCAAAAGTATATTCACTAATTTGCAGCCACCATCTGGCTATCCGAGGAATCAAATACCTCTTAGTGAGTGTAGTTCTGAGAGCAGCACAGTCGGTGTAAACTTTAAAATGTATGCCCAAAAGATAAATCCGAAATTTCTTCAGAGAACATACAACAGCCAGTGTCTCTAATTCATAGGAGTGCAGATTTCGCTCTTCGGGTGTCGTTTGGCGGCTAAAGTAGCAAACCGGTTTCAAATTATGCGTGTCTCTCTGCCATTGCATTAAAATGCCTCCTATGCCCAGAGAACTGGCGTCAGTATGAAGTTCGGTTTCCAAGGAGGGGTCGTATAAGCCTAATATAGGCCTTCTCGCATGTCTTTCCTTAAGAAGAGAAAAATCCTTTTCTTGCACGTCGGTCCACTGCCAAATAGCATCCTTTCTAAGCAACGATGCTAAGGGCCTGGCGATTTCTCCGTAACCTTGGACGAATTTTCGGAAGTAGCCTGTCAAGCCGAGAAATTGCCGAACCTCATGAACGTTACGAGGTGTAGGAAATATCTTAACTGCCTCCGTTTTGGATTCACTGGGCTGTATGCCTTGCGAAAAAATGTCATAGCCAAGGTAATTAACAGTCGTGGCAAAAAAAATGCACTTCGAAAGTTTTAAAGTCAAACCATGTTCTCTAAAAAGCTTTAAGATGTCTTCAAGTCTTTTAAACATCTCATCTTCATTTTGTGCAGGTATGAGCACGTCATCGAGGTAAGCTAGCGCGTACTCGAACCGTCTATTTCCCAGGATTTTGTTCAAAATCCGCTGGAATACGGCATGTGCATTTGCCAAGCCGAAGGGCATCCTCTTAAATTCGAAATGTCCATCGGGCGTGACAAACGCTGTTAAATGTTAGCTTTTCTGTGCCATTGGAATCTGGTAGTATCCTGACGCAAGGTCAAGGTTTGTGAAAAAGCGATTACCACTGAGATTTGATACCTGATCGTCAATAACCGGTAAGGGAAAACGGTCTTTGACGGTCTTATTATTAAGGACCCTAAAGTCTACTCATAATCTTAACTCACCCGTTTTCTTCTTGACCATTAATATTGGGCTTGCATACTCAGAAGTATCTTAACTGCCTCCGTTTTGGAACTCCTGTATTATGTCATTTTTAAGTAAGTCATCTACTGTCGCGCGTACCTGCTCGCGTTCGGAATGAGATAGGCGATATGGACGAAAAACGACTGGTTTATTATCGATGAGGTCAATCTTCATTTCAAAATCAGATACAAGCCCTACTTCACTTAGATTTGTGGCAAAACAATCTCTATAATCTTGCAAAAGGGAATAAAGTCTGTCCGTGTCTCCCTTGTCAAGCCCTGGCCAAGTCTTTATGTCATTCTTGTCTAACGGTTCTACATTTCCACTACCTGTCATAATTCTATTAACCTGACATACCTCCTGTTCAATAAACGGCACTGCTCTTGCTATCAAACAATGTTCCTTCAAAGTGATGGGGCAATGTGACAAATTAGATACCACAACATGACCTTTACCCTTGTACAAATGATAAGCTCCTTGAAAAAGACGATATCCCTTGCCCGGCTCTACCTGATTATATCTCTCTATATAAATATCACCTGTAAAATCTGAATTGGCATAGAAGGAAACAAGACTAGTACTCGAAATGCGTATAGTTGTGGACGAATACAGTTTTAACAACGTATCATTTTCAAAAGAATTTCGAGATGGTGTTGCATAAAATTTCAGTGATCGATTATTTTTCAGAACCGTGACAAATGGCAATTCCGTGAAAGGACAATGGGCAAAAATGTATGGGCTCTGGCCCCCCCCCCACCAACAGACATGAAAATTATGCCAATGTGATCGTACATAACCCCTTATAAGACTTTAATAATTTATTTTAGGAAATTCGATGGGAAAAGGCTAAAAAAATAGAACAAAATTCGATGGGAAAAGGCTAAAAAAATAAAAAAAAAATTAATTTTTAATTGTCTCATTTATTTTAACATAAGTTTTGAAGCATAAATAAGTTTGTTCTATTACAAACGTGTAACACGTCAATGACAATACAAAAATATGATATGATATATTAGGAAAATAAAACATTTTCTATGTATTTGGAGAGGTATTAAGTCACTACTAGTAATAACAAACTATATTATATAAAAAATACAAGAAACTATATTATTTATTATAACAATATACTATATAACAAACAATATTATATAAATAATACAACAAACTATGTAATATACTATTATTCGTCTATTATAACATTATTTAACAGCTCTGCTGGCAGATTAAAATCTGTATGGCGACCTATCGCCATGTACCAAATAATTGACACTACATGCGCACAACTTCCTATGGTGCGACTCCCTGTAAGGCAGGTACAGTAATAATGTGAAATAGCGCGTCTGTCAATAGCATTTCGATCTATTAATATATAACAGTAATAGGTGCGCGCTCTTACGTGCCTTGATTGTATACGCGATCTAATTAGCCATGCGTTCTGTAAAATAATATTACATCTGGCCAAATCAGCCAGTTCATTTTCGCGATACAATTCAATAACGTACAATCCGTCACGCAAGTGTTCCGCACAATAAGACTTGGCCAGTTTTAAATGGTAAGTTCCCAACGCCAATAAAATGATGTCGTCTTCATTCAACTGTGGAAATTCTTCAAAATTCGGCATGTCTGCTTCCATGGCCTCAAATCGCACTCTTTGTCGGTTTAAGTTTTTCATTTCGACGTAATCACGTAACAGGTTAGGCCTGTTGATTTCAGCATGTATGTAATTTAGAATTTCCAAAGCAAGCCTGTTATCAGCGGCAACGGGAAAATGTGCATTTATAATGCCTGCGGCGATTCTAAAATCGACGATCATGTTCGGTAATGCTCTGTTAAAATATGTTTGTCTCAATAGTTTAAATCTATTCTTGAATTTTCCATTAACAGCTTCAATCACCCATCTGCATATAGTAACTAAACGTGACTTATTTGCCTGATCAGTGGTCAGTTGGGAAGCATTTCTATCTTTTGTGGGAGGAATATGAGCCTCATAGCCAAGCCATTCAATGTCGTAAACGCTGTCCCTAAATCCTCTGTCTAATATAAACACATCTCCTCTATGTAAAAGCCAATGAATTAAATGTTCTTCTTGATTCATTATGTCCTGCATAATTGTCGAATCTGAAGTTACTGCACTGTATGGCCCTAAAACATCAATGATGTAACCATCGCTGCTCACAATTAAAAATGGCTTTACTAAATTCCTGAATTTGTGGAGACTGTAACTTTTTCTTTGAAATAAAAAGTTTGAACTTTTTTCTATATAAATATATGTTCCATCTGCGATTAATATCAAAGCAGTATTTTCATCGTTCCCGAAAATACCTTTCGGTATTGTAAGGTTTCTTTCAAGCAGTTCTCTTCTAGAGACATGACCTATTCCTAGATGTCTCGGAACAAAATCCTGTGTCAGGCATTCTCTTGCTACTTTTATTTTTCTTTCGAACTCTCGGCGTGAGCTTTTGAAGAGTGTGGCCAGTCTCTCATTTGGTTCACCTGTTCTAAGTTTTGTCAAGTACACACCAAGAACTGTACGTGGAGTACGAGACCTTTCTGCTAGACTCGGTGTTTCTGCCAAGATAGCGTTGAACTGCTCTAACGTCAGAGTTGTCCAAAAATATAGTTCGCGTTCATTAAGTGCAGCTGATTCAAAATCAAAACTTGGGGCATTGATAATGGTGTTCACCAACATATTCGTCAAGTCCGAAAAAAATGAGGATTGAAATAATTCGTGACGTTGATCCTATCTAATAATTCTTGGATATTCATATTTGCCAAATGTTCATCGCACATTCGTGCATTTGGTGGAATATACAGGCGATAGTTACAAACTAAGTATATTTTCACTGAAGTAGGGAATCGCCTGAGAACTTGAGCTCTGCACTGTCTGTAACAGCATCTGCGGGATGAATTTGGTGCTCGTACATAATCTCGAACGTAAAACTCCCGCCTTTCATCATCATCGCTCGACACTTGATCTTCTTCAACATGAGGAACTTCCAGAACAACATTGTGTACATCAATATCTTCTTCATTTATTTGAAGTTCTGGTACTGGGGCGATGGCGGCGTCAACATTTTCAATGTGAGCTTGCCGCGTGGCATTGATAGCTCTTTGCCAGCATCTATGGCAAACTGCCATAATATTATTGAATGCAACCTAGAAAAATAAAACCATAAGTTGAAATGAAAACAGAAAACATGCATTTTAATAGACAGTCTTTAAAAATATAATTATTATGCAATAATGAGAATCTCATGTTTTGGCGTTCCTACTTGTGACACCTACGTGGAGGGGGCAGTCAAGAAATAACAAATACCAAAGTAATAATAGGTACCAAAGATAAGGAACACGCTAAGAGGTAATTATTTATTACGCTTCGTTTGACAAAGCGACAAAGAGAAAGATATACAACATCTTGCTGTCTCGCTCCATCATTATTCAGAACAATATATTCGCTTAGATAGTGTCGCCTTTTTATCGCGCCGCCAGCCAGCCAGCCCGCCAGCAGATTTCAAAGGATGACGCCGCATAAACAAAGGATGTCGCAATAGTATCTAAGCGAATGGACTTAAATCATTTTAAGCACTCAGGTTTTTGTTTAAATGACTTTGAATGCTTTAAAGCTTTATATTATTAATAATTATAATATGTTTTATATTCACCTGTATCACTGCATTTTCTGAAATATAGTTCACTAATTCAGGATCAGTTTGAATTAATGCATCATGTAAAATGTGCCGCCTTTGTCGCAATACAGAACGCGGACACATAACACAGCGGCGACCAGTTTCCATTATAACCAATGCAGTAGAGTTATCACAAAGTCCTTTATAGCGCCAGGGTCAAACGAAAAGCTATCAATCAGTCCAGGTAACAAGCGGAGGTTGTAGTTGTAAAGCCGGTCAAACACAGGTAAATCAAATACGTGACGCACACGACAGAGAACTGAAGCGACTGACATAAGTGCGTCGCAAGCGCAAGGGAGCGGGGTGCAAGGGGCGCGGGGTGCGGGGGGCGCAGGGTGCGGGCCGCGCGGGGCTTTTATTTGCGCCATCACTGTGCACCACATTATATTACTGTTATACATAATAACGACGTATATTTTCTAAATACGTCTTTAAACGAAAATTGCATTAATTACTAAAAACCATGAGTACCCCATTGATTTGGTCGATGTCGCCATACTGAAAAATAAAGTACTCCCTAAGATAACCACTCAAACACCATTTCATTACTGTTGATGAGGGGGGCCAATTCCGCCCATCCTCCTTTTGTCCAATCAAAAGAGGAGTTTATAAATATTCGTCATTAACTACTAGAATTTCAATAAGTGACTCGATTTCGTCTACTCTAACACTAGCTGTAAATTTGTAAAGTGGCAAGACAGTGGATTGTCCAAAACCCCTTACAACCGGAATGTTATCAGTTTGCTTCGAAATGTTTAAAATGTCTGCATCAGTTTTCCGCATGAGAGTGAATGCACTGCCGAAATCTACGTAGGCGTTGTAGCTAAGATCATTAACTATCGCGATTTTAGTAAATTTAGAATTGTTATCATTTATATCAATTTTTAAGGTTCTCTTTTCGGGGTTATTTCTTGAATTATTATATTGAATACTAGAATTTTTCGCTCGCATAGGATCAAGCCTACAGTTATCGTAATCGTGTCCGACTCGTTTGCAACGCTTACACTTGACGAGCGGTTTAGGACATGTATAATAGGGATGCCCCCATGAGTCGCAATTATAACACACCAGCGCGGACGGCCTAGTGCCATTACTGTTATGTCTGTTAGTGTTCGAGCTTCTGATTTTACTTGATTTTTGACCTAGACGCCCCCTAGGCCCAAAGATAGGTATTGGTTGCGATTTCTGTGTAGAGAGAAAACCAAGTACATCTTCTGGTTCTGAACAATTTAAAGCTTGAGCTCCATTTCGAATAGTCTTGTCAATAATGCCGTGTACAATACAGTCAACTGCCCTTTTTCCGATGATCTCACATCTGTTTAATAAACTTAACTTATCATAAAAATAATCACGGGGGCTTTCCTCCGGACGTAAAGTACGAGCCAGCATCTCTTCTAAAAGGCGTCCATAATTCTCTTAACTAGGGAATGCTTTGCGAAGTTTCGATTGCCATTCACTCCACGTATATACTACAGATGGCAAAGCTTCAAACCACTTCTTTTCTATGCCGACAAACTTTTGAAGTGAAAAATGAATAGTTTGTCTCTCATCCCAGCCATATATTAAAGTACATTCATTTACTTTATGTATCCAGCAATCAATGGTTTGAGCCATATTGGATGGATCGTACTCCGGGACAACATTATTCAAGTTATTATTTGAAAAAAAAGTCTTACCAGTTTGTCCCCTAAATGTTCTAGCACATACTTGGTTGAAAGCTTGCTTGACATCTTTCGCGACTTACGAGTAATCATCTCTTCTTCACTGGAAGATGAAACAGAACTCATTCTTCGCGTAGACTTCTTGGCTCGCTTTCTTTCACGCCGAGAAATTCTTGGTGGTGTGCCAGGTGGAGTACCATCAGATCCCATTATGTCATCAGGTAACTGAAATGTAAAACAACATTTCGACAAGTATTAATTTTCATTTTTAGCAATTATGTATGCATATATGCATGCTGTGTAGTGTCGTCTTAGAATAGCACTACCCCATTTCTTCCGGGTAGTGTACGTAAGAGGCGACTAACAGTATTGGGGCTTTAAAGGGATTTTTGGGCGATGCGGTTGGAAGACCCATCACCAACAACCATTATTTCACCATCTATTCTCCACGCAACTTCCAAAAGTGGCTAGCTCTGGCTACCACTTCATGGGATTTATAGCCGTGAGTATATATTTATATATATATATATATATATATATATATATATATATATATATTATTATTTTTTTTACCTCACCACCTAATGTGGGGGGATTATTACTCATCAATTAAGCAAATAAAATAGGTCATACGTAGTACTTCGACCACACCAGGTCGTTCATAAGTAAGGGAATAATTTTCCAGTTACATCAATCTACCCAGGTAAATGAAGAAAACGATAATACAATTAATTTAAAAATCAGGCAGGCAAAAAAAAACAATTCCGTAACACGGAACCCCCCTTTTTTTTACGTCGTACGTTATGAATACAAATAATGAAAAATATTACTCAAATCGAAAATTAGAGAAAGAAACTTACTCGTCATAACCTATGTAAAATAAATTAGATCAATAGAATTAGGTATTATATTCACACACACCCTCACTACACTTTACTGCATTGTATAAAATAAATATTAATAAACATAACATAACATAAACATAAACGTTCACGCCGAATATCCCCGAAGGGGTTGGCAGAGGTACTAATACTTCTGAACATCACGTGACTTTGTCACCTGGTGTTCAGAGTACCCACGTTTTGCATGGACAGTGTACTCACGTGATAGGGGGCAGGCCTATCGCCGTTTTGTACGAATACACTGTCACATGACTAAGTACAACTCAGCCATGTGGGTTTCCTCACGATGTTTTCCCTCACCGTTAACAACCATGATAAATTAACCACACATATGTCTTTAGAAAAGACAAATTGGTGTAGGCCCGACCCAGGATTCGAACACTAGTCGCTTGCACGATAACCAAGTGTTCTACCCACTGGGCTATCACGGTTGTTAAATATTAATAAAATAAAAAAAAAACTTTATTTAGTCCCTCATGTGAAAAAAAATTCATACAGATTACATACAATGAGAGCAAAAAGGTGTAGACTCAGCATATGCACACTAGAGTTTTAACTCTAATGCACGCTTATTTTCAGCCAGGAAAGTTGTATCGAATAAGATAAAAATGTTATTAAATAAGTATAGAAAAACATTGTATAAAATAAATAAGAAGCGAGGGAAGCGTACCCATCACTAGATTGTATTAAATAAATAAGTAGCGAGGGAAACGTACCGGTCACTACATTGTATACAATAAATAAGAAGCGAGGGAAGCATACCCATCACTAGACTGTATTAAATAAATAAGTAGCGAGGGAAACGTACCGGTCACTACATTGTATAAAATAAATGAGAAACGAGGGAAGCTTACCCATCACTAGATTGTATTAAATAAATAAGTAGCGAGGGAAACGTACCGGTCACTACATCGTATAAAATAAATAAGAAGCGAGGGAAGCATACCCATCACTAGATTGTATTAAATAAATAAGTAGCGAGGGAAACGTACCGGTCACTACATTGTATAATATAAATGAGAAGCGAGGGAAGCATACCCATCACTAGATTGTATTAAATAAATAAGTAGCGAGGGAAACGTACCCGTCACTACATTGTATACAATAAATAAGAAGCGAGGGAAGCATACTCATCACTAGACTGTATTAAATAAATAAGTAGCGAGGGAAACGTACCGTTCACTACATTGTATAAAATAAATAAGAAGCGAGGGAAGCATACCCATCACTAGATTGTATTAAATAAATAAGTAGCGAGGGAAACGTACCGGTCACTACATTGTATAAAATAAATGAGAAGCGAGGGAAGCATACCCATCACTAGATTGTATTAAATAAATAAGTAGCGAGGGAAACGTACCGGTCACTACATTGAATTAAATAAATTTCTTTATTATAATTTAAAATCATATTCCTATATTAATAAAATGTAAAGACTGATGTTGTAAGCTTGGAAGAACAAAATGTGTAGGGACCAATTACTTATATGATGTAAAAACCTTGTAACCCCATTTTACCCGTCACTACATTGTATACAATAAATAAGAAGCGAGGGAAGCATACCCATCACTAGACTGTATTAAATAAATAAGTAGCGAGGGAAACGTACCGTTCACTACATTGTATAAAATAAATAAGAAGCGAGGGAAGCATACCCATCACTAGACTGTATTAAATAAATAAGTAGCGAGGGAAACGTACCGTTCACTACATTGTATAAAATAAATAAGAAGCGAGGGAAGCATACCCATCACTAGATTGTATTAAATAAATAAGTAGCGAGGGAAACGTACCGGTCACTACATTGTATAAAATAAATGAGAAGCGAGGGAAGCATACCCATCACTAGATTGTATTAAATAAATAAGTAGCGAGGGAATCGTACCGGTCACTACATTGAATTAAATAAATAGGTAGCGAAAGAAACATACCCGTCAAATGGTTTCCTGCCATCCACTTTTTTTTTTTAATATTATAATTCTTCTATTATGTTCCCCTATATTTATGAAGCTGCTTTATCAGTTAAGAGAGAAATCTATAATTATGCATCTGCACCCCTAAGATTTCACTCTTTATGTCTGCAAAATCTCAATAAAGACAAACTATATGTACCTCATTATAATTATTAATTAACCTCAAGCAGCAAAACTAGTTTTGTTATAGCTGTTAGAATTTATAATGCAATTTCTATTCATATAAAATTTTTATGTTTTACTAAACATTAGGATATTGTTTTTATTATATTTTATTTGAATATGGTTTTAGCTGTGAGATTGACATTTTAAACTTAAGGTGACATAAAATTAGTTAAGTCATTCTTTATTTTTGTCTTTATTATAATTTAAAATCATATCTATCGCCCTATCACGTGAGTACACTGTCCATGCAAAACGTGGGTACTCTGAACACAAGGTGACAAAGTCACGTGATGTTCAGAAGTATTAGTACCTCTGCCAACCCCTTCGGGGATATTCGGCGTGAACGTTTATGCTTATGCTTATGCTAAAATCATATTCCTATATTAATAAAATGTAAAGACTGATGTTGTAAGCTTGGGAGAACAAAATGTGTAGGGAACAATTACTTATATGATGTAAAAACCTTGTAACCCACATTTATAACGAATAAATGATTACATTAATTAATAATTACTTAGTATTAATATATTCAATGCATAAGAAATAGAAGAATTTCAAATTTGAATTGTAGTCTAAAAATATATAAAAATTAAAGTGGTATTTATTCATATATATTATTAATATACTCCTTTAATCTTATAATCACAATTAATTGCATCTTCATCCATCAAAAAAAAAAAATATATTTCATTCATCATTACAAAAACATAATACATTTCGACCAATCCTAGTAAGCCCCGTAGGGCCTATAACAGGACAGCGTCGGTCCTCCGTTTCGTGGCATAGTGTGGTAACATATTTATTTCATAATCATAATATTACAATAGTCAATATATGTAAAATGTACATTTTTAGTTATATTACAATAAAATTATATTAATATTCTGTAGAATTAATACTTGGATGTTTACAAGAAAAAATAAAGAAAAAATTTTAATTAAACATTTTAAATTTTAAGCTATTTTATTACTAACAAGTTAATAATTACCATAAATTTTTTTTATTAAATGTACTAAATCAACCGTGTGTTTTGTGTGAGTGAATATGTTTGTGTGTGTGTTTGGTTGTGATAGTATGTGTGTGTATATGTGAATGTGTGTTTAAGTGTGTGACATTACTAAGTTATTTAGCAGTTACATAATATTTTCTCAGTTTCATCGTATTGCATACTCTTAAGATACTTCACTACTGATATTTTGCACTCACGTTTAGATTTCGAGTATATGCTAAGTGTACTGTTAATTTTATTATACAAATCAGCTGATTTTCTGGTGTATTGATTGGTAGCGAAAACTGTTTTTGTTTTGATAGGCGGTATAACTGTATGTGATTTGCGTCTAGGATGTTGTTGTTTTAGTTTTATTTCCTCTAATTTGTGATTTCTTAAAACGCATTGGAGTATGTAAAGCTGTCTCACAGAATGTACCTCGGATAATTTATATAATTCAGCTGTAGAAAACCTTCGTTGTTTATTATAAATCGTTTTAAGAAGATAGCGTTGCGCTCTCTCAAGTTCGAGGAATTTAGTTTTTGAGCATCCACCCCATACAGGAATACAATATGTGAGTACTGATTGCGCTAAGGAAACGTAAATCATGTTAAGTATTTGGATATTTGCGTAATGTCTTAAGTTTGGAAATAACCATATAAGTTTTTTTATTCGACCAGTTAGCAAATCAATTTGTGGATGCCATGACAAGTTTTTATCTATAATAATACCCAAGTACCTAATTTTGTCCACACGCACCAAAGCACAGCAGTTGCATTTGTTGTCATTTGCACAGTTTGTTTCATGGACTGTTAGTTTATAATTGCAAGGGGGTTGGGAGTTATTACGTATAGCAAATGTCATATATTTTGTTTTGTCCGTATTAAGTGTTAGATAATTTGTTGATAGCCATGTTTTTGTCAGTGAAAGTCCTTTTTCTGCTAATTTATATACCTCCTCCCAGGTGTCCCCATAAAACAGCATTGCTGTATCATCGGCGTATGAGTAAATATCGCACTGTTGGATTTTCAAGTTACAGAGGTTGTTGATGTAAATTAGGAATAGGGTTGGGCCTAACATCGACCCTTGTGGGACACCATATTCCGAGTCTTCTGTGTTTGGATTGCTCACAAAATTATTAATTTTAACTGCCTGTTTGCGGTCCGTTAGATAGCTCACCAATATATCCAAGAATTTACCCCTGATACCTACTGTTTCTAGGCGCTTAATAAGTGTTGGTTTATAAATGGTATCAAAAGCTTTCCTTAGATCTAAAAATGATGCCAAACATTTTTACTTTCTATCAAGTTTTCCCACAATGTTCGTCGTTTGTGCAGTAACAGCATCTTCTGTACTCATACCTTCTCTGAAACCGAATTGTGAGGGAGAAAGTATATTGTTCTTGTTCAGATACTTAACCAGACGAGAGTTTATAGTTTTTTCAATAATTTTGGAAATTGCTGGTAACACCGAAATAGGCCTAAAGTTATTGATATCATTCTTATTGCCAGCTTTGTGAATGGGATGGATAAAGAATATTTTAAAACTTTTGGAAATATTCCTTTCTCAAATATTTGGTTATTTAAGTGACATATTAAAGGTGTTAATTCAGGGGCTGCCATTTTAAGTAATCTGTTGGGAACATTATCTATACCTATTGCGCATTCAGTTTTCAGGTTAAGCAATAAGTGGCGTATTTCTGTGGGGTCAGCATCTAGTAATCCTATTGAGTTTTTTTGGTATGCAACTTTTGACATTTGCTCCTCTTTATGGGGGTTGTAAATGATCGGTAGTTTATGCATTAACTCTTTTCCTACATTGGCGAAGTAATTATTGATATGGTGAAGAGATTCTTCTGGAGTTTGTTTGATCTTGAGTAAGTTATTCTTAGATGACTTGTTTTTTTTAAGACATCAACGCATTGAACCAAAATAAATATGGTGGATAAAGAATTTGAAATTGTTCCAAATAAGAACAAAAGTTTAATCACTTATTTGATTTGTGTTGTCAACACATACGTAGTGTATAATTAAATTTGTCATAGTGACGCCACAATTTAAAAAGAAGTTCTTAAGTCAACTCATCGTTACTTTAGGGATCAGCTTAACCCACTCATACGTCTACTATTTACAGAGACACTACTGGAAAGTTACTACAGCTGATTGCTCCAAAACTAATATCCCAGAAACTACCAGGGAGTGCCCTTACCCTACGCAGCTTTACAATATTACGCTCAAATATTGGTTTCTTCGAAACAATGACTATTCTAAAAACATTAAAATACTTTGTTCGAGCATCGATTTGCTGTATTGTAAATCACAAAATGTTAAATGGCGTCACTACAACAATGTGGAAAAGAAAAATAAATGAATAAACAGAAAACAATGTACATACTTAAATGGACGTGAATATATCACCGCTTCTGAAGTTTGAAGAAAAAGTCACTGTTAGATGTTATAATCACTTTTACTCACTTAATTTACCATACAATATTTAAATCAATAATCATTAGTTGTTCTATCCAGCTTTCTTACACTCAAAGAATGACCGAATGTCCCCGCCAAAAAAAACCACCAAAAAGCATCTTGTTATTTCCCCTCTGACAAGCGGAAATGTCAAAAATGGTGAGGACACGCTGTCAGTGTTGCCAATTTATAACGAAAATTATGACACTTGTGTATAACCAGAACAAAATAATACGAATAAAGACGCAGAAACTGTCATTACGCACTACAGCGACTACAGCGGATAAAAAAGTTCCAAAAAACAATATTTTCGCTAAACGTCAACGACTGAAGAAAAAAAATCTATAATAATAATTTCAGCAAGAAGTACGGTCGAAACGTAATTTAAAAATGTTCTTTGCGAAACGATTGAAAAATATTCCGAAACGGAGCATAAATGTCATCGGTCGGGTGTCAGTCAAGTCAATATGGCGATTGAAATTTGTCTGTCAGTACCATGAAGCTACTAACTAAACAGGAGAGCGTACTTACAAAAATATGGTAAACAAAAATGCAATTTATTACCATGCAATAAAGTTAATTATCTTTTAAAGACTGTCAAGCAGAGAAACGTCCTAGAACGAGAGCCGTGTGAGAGAGAAGTGTGTCCCGCTCGCGCGGTTGCCAGTCGAGATTAAGTTCAAAGAAAAACAAATTCAAACTTATTTATAGGGAATATTTTATAAAAAACAGGTTATTAACCGTTCCTTTTTTGTATTTTATTTTAATTATTATTGTCGCCTTTCGATTTGGAGATAAATAATTGGTTAAGTTTGGCAAAAGGGATATTAATATTTGTCACGGGTATCCCCATCGAAACAAGATAAATGTGGTGTCCACAATTTATCATCTGTTTGAGTGTTTTGGAGCTTTTATCATTTAATTAAGAAAATATAGTGATAAATATGGGTTCATGTTATGGAACAATAAATAAAATAACCTGTATCATCTCGAACTTTACCACATGAATGCATTAAACGATTTGAATTTGAATATAGCTGTGTGGTGTCGGCTTAGTATAGCACTACCCCATTTCTTCCGGTGGGTGTACGTAAGAGGCGACTAACGGTGTTGGGGCTTTTAAGGGATTTTTGGGCAATGCGGTTGAGACCTATCACCAACAACCTTTATTTTACCATCTTTTCCCCACGCAACTTGTAAGTATATAAGTATACATGTAAGTGAAATAAAATGCTGTGTAGTGACGGCTTTAAATAGCACAAATCTTCTGCTACCTGCGTGCTTTGGAAGAGGTAACTGAGGGTTCTGGGGCTTTTTATTAGATACTTTATCATCCTTTTAATACCACCTTCCTTTGCTTACCATCTTTTCTCTACTCAACTTCAAAAAGTGGCTGAGGAAATTTTAATTCTCAAGCACTGGCTACCCATTCTTTTATAATCTATTAATTAAGAATAAATATGTATAAAAACACGTTGATTTACTAAAAACAATGTATATATGTAAATATAAGTGTTTTTATAATATTTTTTATAATGTATGTATGTAAATATAGCTAATAAATAAAGGAAAGAAAAATTTCGACACATGTGGGGATCGAACCCGCGACCTCGGATATACGCCCCCGTCGCTCTGCCAATTGAGCTACCGTGTCAAAGGCTGCGAGTGCAACAGGTCACATGAGGATTTCATGAACAAAAACATTCAAAATATGTAAATATAAGTGTTTTTGTATCCTTTAGAGGAACTCTTATTAACACACCAACAGATGGTCACCCTACTTAAAACGAGACACAGTTAGCTAGTTAGCCATCCTTTTTCAGGACACTTTAGGTCGCCAGCGCGCGTTCCTGTTTAAATAATACTTCCATGGTCAGCACCATTAGAATTTAGCAAAATACTCGACAATCCGAATTTATGATAGATAGATGTTGTCGACTCAAAATCATTATTATTTTATGTTTTATCATGCAGGTAAGGTTTCAATCGAGTCTACCGTACCCCGTGACGAAATTATTAATATAGATAGTACCACAGGGCCCATCCATAGTGTAGAGTATCCTTACATACTCTATGTTATGTAATATGGCAACTGTTGCTAAGCAACCTGAAATTGTTTGTTATGACAACAGTAACAAAAATTTACTTCGTTTGCTGCCACGGGATATTTCGATTTACAAAACGACCATAATGGGAGGATCTACGCATATTGATAAACCTAACGTCAACAATTATATATACGGTAAATAAAATATCAATTTAATATCTCTCACAATCTGTGCTCAAAACGGCGTCCGATATGAAAAATAAAAGAGCATGTATAAAAAGATTGATGGATGTGAACGAAGCTAGAGAGGTTTGCCAGGATCGTACAAAGTGGCGCTCGATAGTCTCTGCCTACCCCAATTGGAACTAACGGCGTGAGTATATATATTATGTATGTTGTACATCTCTATATTGTTAGTTGTTTCTTGTTTTTTTAAAGCCTACAAGCGAAAATGTTAGATTCGAATTTCACAAGGCTATAAATCCCTAGAAGGGGCATCAGGAGCTAAGAAATTAGAAATTCCTCAGCCATTTTTGGAAAGTTGAATGGGGAAAAGATGGTACCTAAAATAGGTTGTTGGTGATGGGTCTCCAACCGCATCGCCCAAAAATCCATTAAAAGCCCAATACTGTTAGTCGCCTCTTACGTACACCCACCGGTAGAAATGGGGTAGTGCTATTCTAAGCCACTACACAGCATTTAATCATATGACATCGCTATTCATTACCAACTTTTTGTCTGACGACATACATACATATACTTACGGCTATAAAAATCCTCAGCCACCTTTGGTAGTTGGGTGGGGAAAAGATAGTAAAACTCTAACTAATTGGTCTTATTCTCCTTTGTCTTGTTTAGATTCATCGTTCATTGTGTCTGGTGCTAGAGACTATGCCAGGGCAGCGTTTGCGGCAGCCATGATGACAGCTCAAGTGGTATGATTTAACTATACATATACTCACGGCGTTAAATCCCAAGAAAGAGTAGCCAGGAGTTTCCGAAATTCTTCTGCCACTTAGTTGATTGGAATTGGGTATCTAGCCGCAATTACTCAACAATCACTTAGAAAGTTCCAATACTAAGGCTCTAAGGAGCACCTGCAACAACCGCCCGAAGAAATGGTTTAGTTCTATTCTAAGCCGACACTAAACGGCTATAGAATAGCAGTGATAATGTTATGTCATAACCGGCTTTTAATAGACAAACGCTGGCTGCATGGATAAATAAATAAAAAAAACGGAATACACGCTTTGTAGCACATTTATCTAAAAAGTGGTATATAATTCCCAATATAAGCTGAAAGGCATGAAAAATTTATAGACGAAAAATATGGTACAGAGAGCCCCACGTTTTTTTTTATGTTTTTCGGATTATAATTATATTATTTTTTTCACTTTTTGTTCTCTTATATTTATTTAAACTTTCTAGTACTGAATACTGGCGACCCTAATCAGGATAATGGGATGAACCTATTGTCCATAATTCTCGATAAGTCTACAAATTTGGGAATAAATAAATGGGTCCGTTTAAAGTGGGTCAAAATCGAGTCTAAAGGAGTATATTACATACACACATACATACAGGTGAAGCTAATATAAGCGTGTTCCAATAGACATGTTCCGCTTTTCCTATCCGACTTAGCTCAGGTACACTTCTTTTCCCCGCCAGTCGCCAGTTCGGCCTCAAAAGTCACGATGACGCCGCATAGGCCGCAGGGCCAGCAGCACCAAAACCGGGGGGTTTTAGTCAGTAAGAGTATGACATACCCCCGCCGCTCTCTCGAGAGGCGGGGTATCCATGAGGATTTCCCCCCGGTATAAAAACGAAAAAAAACATGTTCCGCTAGCAAGAGCTCAGATCTATGCCCTATCCTGCGAGCGGAAATAGAATACTTTTCGTTATATAATAAAGAGCAAAAAGGTGTTTGAATGTTTTTTTGTCGGTGTTGAATTTCCTCCGCAATAGATCAACCGTTTTCATATTTATTTCAAGAAGCGAAATTCATATAGAATATAATATTATATAATATTCCTGAAAGTTTGCGCTTCCTATTATATATATTCTATATGAATATAATATTATATAATATTTCTGAAAGTTTTTGCACAAAATACTTGCACCATCCCTGGGAGTGGGCCACTAGTAATATAATAAAAACACACTTTGAGTAAAAACATACATACATCATCATCATCAGCCCACACTCGTCCACTGCTGGACATAGGCATCTCCCATGGCATCTCACATACATACACTCAGGCTTAAACTTTAAAATATTATCATATTATAATTATATTATACATGAACTATCCATTTAGGGCTAGACTTGACGCTTTATGTATACAGCGTCCACGTTTAATATTGTATATTTTCTATTTTTTTCAGATGATTCAACCTATTTATGAAACAATGTTCAGTTCTATGCTGCCTAACTCCAAATTAGGTAAGATTTTTGTACTTTGATGATTGAATATGGAATTTGTTTAATAGTTTTTAGTAAAAATTGGTAGAAATATATTTCTGACCTATCCGGTATGCAAAGTTTAACAAAAGTTATGTTAATTACAAAACCATTTCGAGATATTGTGTTGTTAAACAAAATTTTCTTAAAATAAAATGAAATAAAGCTATGATGAACTTTATTTTGTCAAAAAACTGTAATAGTGTTTGACGTTCAATGTTATTTCAAAGACATTCGTTTTCAGAGTTTATAAATAAAATAGCGAAAATCATAGGTTTATTTGATATAATATCGTAATAATATCATTACAAATTCCAGTTCCAGTTGCTATCACGGAATATAGATGATAGTTAATTAGATTAGAATAGCACTACCCCATTTCTTCCGGTGGGTGTACGTAAGAGGCGACTAACGGTTTGGGGCTTTTAAGGGGTTTTTTGGCGATGCGGTTGGAGACCCATCACCAACAACCTTTGTTTCACCATCTTTTCCCCACGCAACTTTCTAAAAGTGGCTGAGGAATTTCTAATTCCCTAGCTCTGGCTACCCCTTCAAGGGATTTATAGCCGTGAGTATATGTATGTATGTATTTATATATCTCGTTGCAGTATACCACATGAACTGTCGTCTCCCTCATCACATGGACACTTCATACTCCGCGTATTTACAGAGAGTTGAAAATACTAATGATCGACCTGTGCCTGGAATCAATGGCCCGAACTTGCTCAATTATGTCGGCAGGTTTGTAAATATAAATGAATATAAACATAACTTAACATAAACATAAACGTTCACGCCGAATATCCCCGAAGGGATTGGCAGAGGTACTAATACTTCTGAACATCACGTGACTTTGTCACTTGGTGTTCAGAGTACCCACGTTTTGTACGAATACACTGTCACATGACTAAGTACAACTCAGCCATGGGGGTTTTCTCACGATGTTTTCCCTCACCGTTAACCACCACACATATGTCTTTAGAAAAGACAAATTGGTGTAGGCCCGACCCAGGATTTAAACACTAGTCGTTTGCACGATAACCGAGTGTTTTACCCACTGGGCTATCACGGTTGCTCCTATAAATACTAAAATAAATATTATACACAAATCAAGCTAGCCCCAAACTAAGGTAAATATGTATTACTAACTCATCGGTATATTCAAATTATATTATAAACATATAAATAACATCCAAGACTAAGAGACAACCATTTATGGTCATCACAATAATGTTGGTTTAAGCGGGGATCGAACCCGCGACCTCCTGACCGAGTAGCTAGTCACCTATCCACGCGGCCACGGCTGTCGTCAAATATAACCACGATATGTACATCTACATAGCACGACTCTTATATACGTGACAAAAGTTGTCTGAGATCGTTTTTAGTGATAATAATAAAATAAAAAAAAGCGGCCAAGAGCGAGATGGACTCGCTAATGAAGGGTTCCGTAGCAGCACTAGCAGCAGGTAGGTAACATAGTAATATACAAGTTTAAAATTTTATTTACTTATCACTGATTTACTATAAGAAAACAATGGTTCACGTTTTATGCTTAAGGCCTGTGATAGTAAAATTATTGTTATATATTTCAGTGAAATTAATAAATTAGGTAATTTGATTTATAACGTTTAAAAATAGAACTACTGGCTAGATCTCATTCAAACCAATTTTCGTTAGTAGTTTGTATAGTAATACACATCATATATTGTTTTCAGTTTTATCATGCCCATATTTTAGAAGTTAGGGGGGGTCACATTGTTTACCACTTTGGAAAAGTCTCTCGCGCAAACTATTCAGTTTTGAAAAAAATGATATAACAAACCTCAACATCATTTTCAAATACCTTTTGATACACACGTATAGGTTTGATGAAAAAAAAAAATTGAGTTTCAGTTCTATGTATGGGGAACCCTAAAAATTTTGGTTTTTTTTTTCAGATTTTATTTTAAAATCTTAATGCGGCTTACAGAATACATCTACGCACCAATTTTCAATAATGAAGTTCTTTTAGTTTCGGAATAAACTAGCTGTGACCTACGGACGGACGGACGGACGGACGGACAGACAGACAGACAGACATGACGAATCTATAAAGGTCCCGTTTTTGCCATTTGGCTACGGAACCCTAAAAAATCATTTATTTCAGGCTAGTAGCTCATATTTAGCCATTACATACAACATTAAATGAAAACTACAAAATACAAATAAATTTAAATTATTAAAACATGTCAATTAAAAATAATGTCACGAAGAATAAAATCAAAATAATAAAAATCAATAAAACAGAAAATATAAAATAAATAAAATTTAAAATAAAATAAAATTTATAATTAGCTTACAAACTATAGTACGAGGGGTGATGCGCTGGAATGTAACTGTAACCACCTCCTTCCTCATCATCGGCGAGTCCTAGAAGACCATAAGATCACCCTTTGTACATACATACATATACTCACGGCTGTAAATCCCTAGAAGGGGTAGCCAGAGCTAAGGAATTAGAAATTTCTCAGCCACTTTTGGAAATGATATTGGGGAAAAGATTGTATAAACAAAGGTTGTTGGTGACGGGTCCCCAACCTCATCGCCCAAAAATCCCTTAAAAGCCCCAATACCGTTAGTCGCCTCTTACGTACACCCACCGGAAGAAATGGAGTAGTGCTATTCTAAGCCGACACTACACATCTAATAAAATAATTGTATTTAACTTAATCAAGAACTGTATAGAAACTTGTAATTTGGATCTAGTCTAGCACAACGTCATCAATCCGTAACGGGTGCGGCCTTAGGAAAACTCTTAATGCGAACAAGATGTCTTTCGATGCTGAACCTGTAAAATGTTTGATGAAATTATACACTAAGATTTTTATATGTTAAACTTGAATGGTTATCTCAAATGACTACGTTATTCGAAATGTACAAACTTTGTGCTGTGTAGTGCCGGCTTCGAATAGCACTACCCCATCTCTTCCCGTGGGTGTCGTAGAAGTCGACTAAGGGACTAGGGCTTTTCCATCTTCGCCCTTACACCAATCCAAGGTCTGCCGCGCCGAGGGATGCATGGCCAGGGGTGAGCCTGGTCGCTAGCGTGCCGCCGTCCCGGAGCTTGGTGCACTCCGGGTACTAAATAACCTTACCTAGTCAAGCGGGGCTCTGGCTAGGTGGACAGTTTACTTCCCTTGCTTCTCGTGGGTCCAATATGTGTTCCAATTATAATAAACACGGAGGCGGCGATGTAGCTCGCCACTCATCACGCCATGGTTTCTCACGGGGCGAAAAGTGGGCTAAAGAGACCCGCTTCAGTACGATGAATGTATGTGGAGGAATGTTTGAAAAATTAGATGAAGTATGTATGATTATGAATGAAAGAAAACTGGATTTTCTATGTTTAAATGAGACGAAGCGTAAGGGAAAGGAACTTTCACAACTTGGCAACATCACAGCAATCTGGTCTGGAGTCGCTGACAATGACCGAGCTAGCCAAGGAGTGGGACTTCTGATATCTGAAAGGATGGCTCAGTGTATGAAAGATTACGAATGTGTGAGTCCAAGGCTCCTGTGGATTAAGGTGAAATTGGGACTAGTCCGGATGCGCATGATTTGCGTTTATGCTCCGGACATGTCTAAATCCCTATCCGAGAGGGAGGAGTTTTGGAATCTGTTAGACGATGTTGTGAATGGGTGTGATCAGAATGAGAGACTTATAATGTTAGGAGATTTTAATGGCTGGGTTGGTGTGTCACGCAACGGTTGCGAAAGAGTTTTAGGAAAGTTTGGCGATCAAAGGATGAATGAGAATGGTGAGAAATTGATTGAGGTATGTTTGGAGAGGAATCTTTGTGTTACAAACACGTTGTTTAAACACAAAGATATCCATATGTATACAAGACAGAGGGGAAGCGAGAGAAGTATGATTGATTTTGTGATAGTTGATGAAAGGCTGAGAGCAAAGGTTGTTGACACCAGGGTCTATAGGGGCACGAACGTTGGCACAGATCACTTTCTCGTTATATCACGATTAAGGGGTCTGTGTACGCGTTGGCGTCACAGGCCTAAAGTGTCAACAACGGATTTTGCGAGAATAAAAGTGGAAAAACTGCAAGAAGATGTAAATATCAGAGATGAATACGTGAGGAAATTGGATGATAGACTAAGTTGCGTGGAGATGAAGGATGAAATGGAAATAGAAGAAGTATGGGATGTGCTCAAATCGACAATGGTTGAATGTGCGACGGAAGTTTGTGGAGTGTGTAAAAGGTCAAATAGACCACCAACAAGTTGGTGGGATAAAGTTGTGAAAGAGGCGGTTGGAGATAAGAAGAAAGCGTGGTTAGATTTACTAGCGATTAAAGCTAGTAAACGGATGAATGCGAGTGTAACTGACGATGTAGTGCAGAAAAGTGAAGATGAATATAAGAGAGTTAAGAATGAGGTGAAGAAGAAAATAGAAAAGAAAAAGCGGGATTTGCAAGAGTGGTGTGAGAGGAAACTTTCTGATAATTTCCGGAATAACCAAAAGTTATTCTGGAAGTATATCCGGAAGGAAAAGGGAGTTTCCCAAAACACGAGAGTGAGTGTAATAAGAGATGAACAGGGTGAATTGGCGACGGATGAAAGTAGCATGAAACGGGTATGGAAGAATTATTTTGAGGGACTGTTTGAAAAAGAGGATGCATCCATTTCTCCGCCAATCGACAGTAATGTTGATTGGAACGAAGAGATGGGTGATTTCAGTGACAGTGAGATTAGTATGGAAGAAATAATGAAAGCAATGAAAAGTATGAAAGTAGGGAAGGCGGCAGGGTATGATAGGATTACTATCGAAATGCTGAGGGCTGGTAAAGGGTTGGTGGCTTCTTGGTTGTACTTCCTTTTCCAAAAATGCTGGTCGAGTGGCAAAGTTCCACGAGATTGGTGCAAGGCGGTGATTGTGCCTCTATATAAAGGAAAGGGGTCACACCAAGAGGCTAAAAACTACCGCGGCATCAGCTTACTCAGCATTGTTGGTAAATTGTATGCTAAGGTACTGATTGAAAGAGTGATGAATGAAACTGATGAGAAAATATGGGATGTGCAAGCGGGATTTAGGAAAGGAATGGGATGTATGGATCAAATCTTCTCTCTAAGGAGCATCACCGAAAAGTTCTTAGCTAAGAACCAAAAGGTGTATTGCTCCTTCATTGATTTAGAGAAGGCGTATGATAGGGTGGTAAGAAAGTGTTTATGGGAGGTGTTATCCAAGTTCGGTTTGGGGAGTCAACTTATACGTGCATTGGTATCACTCTATGAGGATTCTAGTGCATGTGTAAGAGTAAACGGGGAAAACACTGACTGGTTCGGAATCTCTAGGGGTGTCCGACAGGGATGTGTAGCTTCTCCGTGGCTCTTCAATTTGTTCATGGATGACTGTTTGACAGAGTTGCGTGAAAGTGATTATGGACTAAGAATGGGTGGATTCATCATTAAATGCCTCTTGTATGCTGACGATCAAGTGCTACTTGCATCATCGGCAGAAGAGTTGCAAGAGATGATGAATATTGCATGTGAGTCTTTTGTAAGAAAGGGAATGAGGGTGAATGTGGATAAGACCAAAACGATGGTTTTTGAGAGACAGGAAGATGTGACAGAATGCGTGATTGCGATTGATGGTAAGGATGTGGAACAGGTGAAGGAGTTTGTATATCTGGGAAGTTTGTTTACAAGGGATGGAAAATGTGATGAAGACATTGAAAGAAGAGTGAAAAAGGGTAATGCGGTAAATGGAGCAATGAATAGCCTAATGATCAGTCAATCGGTGTCTGAAAAGGCCCGAATGGCTGTGCATGATGCTGTTCTTGTTCCTACGCTTATGTATGGAAGCGAATGTTGGGTGTGGCAGAAGAAGCATGAGAGCAGAGTGAATGCAGTAGAGATGAGGTCCCTCAGAAAAATTTGTAATGTTAGATTGTGTGACCGAGTGAGAAATAGTGTGATTCGTGAAAAGTGTGGTGTGAAAGATGATATTGTAAGAAAGATAGAAAAAGGAATGTTGAGATGGTTTGGGCACATAGAGAGGATGGATGATAGAAAATTGGTAAAAGGGATCTATAGAGCTAGTGTGGATGGTAATGTTAGTAGAGGACGACCACGGAGAACACACTTGGACCAAATTGAGAGTGTGCTCAAAAAGGCTGGCGTCCGAAGTATGAAGAATAAAAGAGCATGTATGAAAAGATTGATGGATGTAAACGAAGCTAGAGAGGTTTGTCAGGATCGTGCGAAGTGGCGATCGATAGTCTCTGCCTACCCCAATGGGAATTAATGGCGTGAGTATATGTATGTATGTATGTATGTACAAACTTTGTAATAAGTTTATTTAAAATAAAATTGAAAACGTAACGGGTGCGACAAGCATTTGTAACGGGTGTGAGACAGTATATAATTTTGCAAGTTTTATGGTAAAGT
The DNA here is from genome assembly GCA_963576735.1 of Bedellia somnulentella. NCBI lineage: Eukaryota > Metazoa > Arthropoda > Insecta > Lepidoptera > Bedelliidae > Bedellia > Bedellia somnulentella. The sequence goes on from OY755195.1 coordinate 3,281,416, forward strand.
AAAAAATATTATAATCGACATTGCTTTATTAAAAATCACTTCGGGTTATATTATAACCCACAAATACAGAAAATTAACGTGAGATTTGGTCTAAAATCAATAATTTCTTCTGATGATTGGGAAAATTTTGCACCGAATTTGTACTTCATTGTAAATATTATGTTTTCAAGATGTGCAATAAAGAGATTTCTATTCTATTCTATACTATAACAGTAGAACTGGGTATGGGTATGATCAAACTTGGCTTTGCGAGGTAGTTAAAATACTGCAATCGTGATAGCTCATTGGGTAGAAGAACGCTTATCGTGCAGACGATGATAGTTCAAATCCCGGGTCGGAGCTACACCAATTTGTCTCTTCTAAACTATGTGTGGTTAATTTATCACGGTTGTTAACGGAGAGGGAAAACATCGTGAGGAAACCCACATGGCTGAGTTGTACTAGTGTCGACGAAAAATGTGTGTACTCTGAACACTAGGTGTCAATGTCACGTGATGTTCAGAAGTATTAATCCCTCTGCCAACCTCTTCGGGGATATACGGCGTGAACGTTTGAGTTTGGAAATACTACTCATGTACAATATTTGACTAAAAAAGAGCATATAAATTAGTAGATGATAACGGGGAATTATAAAACGAGCGAACAAAAAAAAACTTTGCGACTGATGATGACATACTGTTTTAATAACTTGAGCGGCATAAATTTAAGTAAGCGTAAAATTAACTAAACTGACGACGAATATTGATTTATAATAAAATCCAGAACGAGCTTACAAACAGTGGATTGCGATAAGTCCATTTCAGATTTTTTTAAATTTTATCCGAGCGACTTCATTACTAAGTGAGCGACTTCGTGAATTCTAAATGTATTTGGTCGTGGAATCACACACGTGCCACTGAAGATGATCAAAAAAGGTTCCTAGGTCACATTTAGTTAGGTTAGGTTAGATTATGTATAAAACAGTGGAGTGTTGTGTGTGTCGCATTGGAGCGAGCACCTAAATGTCTGATGCGTCCCTGCATACTTGCTTGCTTTTTAAAGTGGTTTTTGTATTCGAAACACTTCATTTAAGATAAAATGCCGCTCAGTATAAAACAATACATTTGCCAAATTTTGAAAAAAATGTAGGACATAACGTTGACACTCAAACAAGTATTAGGTCGCTCAAATATTATGAAACTGCTCGTTTTATATTTTAAGTAACTCAAATTAATGTTTGTAAGTTGCTGTTCTGTTGATTTCTCGTCACTCGCAGTCAGTCGCTCACTCAGTCATTTTATAACCCAAATTAATTAATTTTGACACTTAGAACTGTAATTTACAGTCACTCGTTTTATTGCTACCCGATGATTACTAACACTATGCTATGGGGTATTTCCATTGTAACGGGTGCGACACTGATACTGCGTTTTTATCAGATAATCAAAAGTTTGTTTCGATATATCAAATCACGTTTATCAACAAACATTTTAATAAAATAATTGTACATACATATACTCACGGCTATAAATCCCTAGACAGGGTAACCAGAGCTAAGAAATTGGAAATTTCTCAGCCGCTTTTGGAAATTAAATGGGGAAATATGGTAAAATAAAGGTTACTCATAAATAAAAGATGTTATTAAAGGAAAGAAAAATTTCGACACTGGCGGGGTTTGAACCCGCGACCTTCGGGTATACGCCCCCGTCGCTCTGCCAACTGAGCTGCAGTGTCAGTTGGCATCCAGCGCGAAATTTCTCTATCCTTTGTTTCTTTTTTTTACACGTTCAAGTAGTGTTTGCGTTTCCTACCTCCGAATTTTAACTAATTCGGACGGCCACTTGTCTACCTTTTCAGATAGAATGCAAATGTTGGAAACGCCTAACTATCACATAATTTAATGTTTTTTGACATGAATTCCTCATGTGGGGATTATTACACAGACGGGGGCGTATACCCGAAGGTCGCGGGTTCAAACCCCGCCAGTGTCGAAATTTTTCTTTCCTTTAATAACATCTTTTATTTATGAGTAATAATCCCCACATGAGGAATTCATGTCAAAAAACATTAAATAAAGGTTGTTGGTGATGGGTCTCCAACCGGATCGCCCAAAAAATCCCTAAATAGCCCAATACCGTTAGTCGCCTCTTACGTACACCCACCGGAAGAAATGGGGTAGTGCTATTCTAAGCCGACACTACACAGCTAATACAATGATTGTATTTAACTTAATCAAGATCTGTATAGAAACTTGTAATTAGGATCTAGTCTAGCACAACGTCATCAATCCGTAACGGGTGCGGCCTTAGGAAATCTCTTAATGCGAACAAGATGACTCGATGCTAAACCTGTAAAATGTTTGATGAAATTATACACTAAGATTTTTATATGTTAAACTTGAATGGTTATATCAAATGACTACGTTATTCTAAATGTACAAACATCGTAATAAGTTTATTTAAAATAAAATTGAAAACGTAACGGGTGCGACAAGCATTTGTAACGGGTGTGAGACAGTATATAATTTTGCAAGTTTTATGGAAAAGTAAAAAATTTTATAATCGACATTGCTTTATTAAAAATCACTTCGGGTTATAACCCACAAATACAGAAAATTAACATGAGATTTGGTCTAAAATTAATAATTTCTTTGATGATTGGGAAAATTTTTCACCGAATTTGAAGAATTAGCTTTTTTTTGTTTTTACTATTGAATCCGTATAGATCTCAGAATAATGTAAGCGAGTGTCTTGGCGTGGGATCTTCAATCAGGTGTCTTCCATTTTAAAAAAAGTACGACCACCTATGATGCAATTTTAAACAAATTTTGACAGTATGATTATTAAGATCCCCGGAAATGGTATTTATTGTAGAAAAAAACAAATTTATTTTTTCATCACGTAGGGTAAGGTTTCATGGAAATATCGTATGGCCAAACGTTTTCCAACAGTAATAAAAAACTTAAATATTTTTTCTGGCCATATAGAATAGAATACATAAAGTCATCTCCGCCCGTGGTTTTCCAACGCTTTTCACTCACAGTTAAAACCTTCCAAACTTAACCAAACACATGACTTTAGAAAAGACAAATTGGTGTAGGTTCGACCCGGTATTTGAACTCACGCCTGTCTGTATTGACGGGCGGTCGGATTTTCGGTCTACCCATTGGTTTATCATGACAAATTTTGATAAGCTTTCGATAAGCTTATCAAAATGCCACGATAAAAAACTTGTTACTTCTGGTCCCTCGTAATATACAACGAATCATATAATTCAAAGAGCGTACCAAATTTTTCGGTTATATTTTTTGTGTTGTATTTCTTTTGTGCAATATTTACGGCGAATAAATTTCTTTCTTTTTCTTTAATTACTGACATATACACTAATTTGTGCTGCACTCATATCTGCATTAACTTACAGCGTGCTTTCTTATTCAAATGATGCATATGTAAGTTTGATACAGTTTTTTTTTACCTGTGTGGTTGGTTGAGAATAACACTACCCCTTTTCTGCCCGTGGATATTCGTAAGAGGCGACTAAGGGTTCGGTGCTTTTAAAGCGATTTTTGTTCGAAGCGGTTGGAGACTCATCATCATCCTCACCATACAACCATTGCAGTCCTTTTCCCACTCAACTACCATAAGTGGCTGAGGAGTTTTTATCACGAAGCTCTGGCTACCCCTGTTAGGGATTTATAGCCGTTGGTTGTCTTGTTTTGTGGAAAATATGTTATTTACTAAGGAACAACACAATACCTATAGCATACTTCTAGGAAGTTCAATTTATTAAAAGGGTGTCTAAATAACTAATTTATACATCCATATTTATACACACACACACTCACATACACACACACACTCACACACACTCTCACTCACACACACACATACACGCGCGCGCGCACAAACACGCATCTCTCTCAGTTATTATAATATATAACTGTTTTTCTTTTACCTTGTTTCTTTGTGGCAGTTAATATTCTTTTCTATTATTATATCATTTTTTTTATGTTTTTGTAGTCTAACAATCTTAAAATTAAGTAAAATGTACAATTTTTATTACTAAGATCTCTTTTTGTAAACAATTAATTAGTAAGCTTTCTTTGGTAGTTTTTGTTTTACCGATCCCTGCGATACAGGCTCCGCCTAGTGCAAGGATCATCAATTTACTATGTATCTGTAATTTTTGGTGTGTTAATAAACTGTTTTTTTTTTTTTTTTTTATATATATACTCATAACATTTTGAAACTGGATAGTTGGTAAGGGCTTCCAGCCGTAACGCCCAACAATAACTTTAAACTTAATGGGGTAGTACTAGTCTCAACCGACGCTTTACATTAAATTAAACAAACGACTGACTTTGTTACGTGGACTTATAATCTAATGTGTAGTGTCAGCTTAGAATAGCACTACCCTGTTTCTCCCCGTGGGTGTACGTAAGTTTCTACTAAGGGTATTGGGGCTTTTGTTTTTTTTTCGGCGATGGTGTTGGAGACCCATCATCAGTTATTTAACCATTTCCCACTACCAAAAGTTGGCTGAGTAATTTATAATTCCTTAGTTCTGGCTACCCCTTCTTGCGGTTTATAGCCGTGAGTATATGTATGTATGTATAACTTAGACCAGCTTTAATTCCAGACCAAAAAAAGTGTTGCAGCCGTATGTTCTTGAACCGGATTTTCGACCTCCAACCCCTAAGGAAATATCTGGTCCCACTGTCCCGAAAAATAGAGGCATGCAGACCGTATATCGGTGAGTAGATTGATGCACAAATAATAAGTTAAGAGCTTATTCCATTTGTCTGAATGAAGACGTCTGAAAGCCACAGAATCTGAATTCAGACTAGTGGAATAACGTTCAATTTTAACATTCATAACAAATTCATAACATTTTTTTCTTTTGTCGTGCTCGCACGAAACGAATAGTTTGAAGGATATTGGCTCTTTATATATCTCGAGCTATTTTACTTTCATACATACATATACTCACGGCTATAAATCCCTTGAATGGGTAGCCAGAGCTAGGGAATTAGAAATTCCTCAGCCACTTTTGGAAGTTGCGTGGGGAAGAAATTGTGAAATAAAGGTTGTTGGTGATGGGTCTCCAACCGCATCGCCCAAAAATTCCTTAAAAGCCCCAATACCGTTAGTCGCCCCTTACGTACACCCACCGGAAGAAATGAGGTAGTGCTATTCTAAGCCGACACTACACAGCAACGTACTTTACAACTTTACTTTCATCCATCCATTCTATGTGCTCAAATCACCTTAACATTGGTTTTCCTATCTTGCACACTACGACATCTTTCACACCCAATTGTATGTATATCGGAACTAACGGCACAGCAATATTTTTAGCGAATCCTCAGCTCAAACGAAGCCTTGGCAGCCTGATGGAGTTGCTGCTTCAGAGTGTGAGGAAACACCTGAAGTGCTTTACTTGGACAAACTTGAGTGGGGTCAGTATAGTTTTCTACTATCGTGTAATATTAAAACGCAATACAGACTGAGCCCTCCGGGCCGTAGACATATGTCGGCAACTTTTGGTCGGTGGTCTAGATTTCATACATAGGTTAGACATAAATCTTTCAAGACTGACCGCAGGGTTGTGTCTGTGTTGGCCCGGCGGGCTCAGTGTGTAACATAACATAACATAAACGTTCACGCCGAATATCCCCGAAGGGGTTGGCAGAGGTACTAATACTTCTGAACATCACGTGACTTTGTCACCTGGTGTTTAGAGTACCCACGTTTTGGATGGACAATGTACTCACGTGATAGGGGGCAGGCCTATCGCCGTTTTGTTCGAATACACTGTCACATGACTAAGTACAACTCAGCCATGTGGGTTTCCTCACGATTTTTTCCCTCACCGTTAACAACCATGATAAAGTGTGTATTGCGCTTAAAGTGTCCCACTATGTAAACTTTCTCTAACTATCTTTGGCACCGATACTAAAAAATAACTAGTCTATTTAGGATACAATAACAACTCTATTATTTTGTAATTTTTAGTAAAATTTTAAACAAATCTTTGCAGGCGATTGTGATTTTATATATTTTAGCCAACGTGGAAAGAGCATTAAGAATACTGAATATTGTATTTCGTAGGTCCAGGCAAACCGTACAGACTTGGAGATTTACCAGCAGATTTCCACACCACTGAGATAATAAACAAGTAAGTTTATAATCAAATAAATTTATAAGGACATATTGTACACTGATCAAGTTAGCCCCAAACCTAGTAAGACTTGTATTATGGGATACTAACTCAACAATATGTTTAATATTATATATTACATACATACATATACTCACGCCATTAATTCCCATTGGGGTAGGCAGAGACTATCGATCGCCACTTCGTACGATCCTCTCTAGCTTCATTTACATCCATCAATCTTTTCATACATGCTCTTTTATTCTTCATACTTCGGACGCCAGCCTTTTTGAGCACACTCTCAATTTGGTCCAAGTGTGTTCTCCGTGGTCGTCCTCTACTAACATTACCATCCACACTAGCTCTATAGATCCCTTTTAACAATTTTCTATCATCCATCCTCTCTATGTGCCCAAACCATCTCAACATTCCTTTTTCTATCTTTCTTACAATATCATCTTTCACACCACACTTTTCACGAATAACACTATTTCTCACTCGGTCACACAATCTAACATTACATATTTTTCTGAGGGACCTCATCTCTACTGCATTCACTCTGCTCTCATGCTTCTTCTGCCACACCCAACATTCGCTTCCATACATAAGCGTAGGAACAAGAACAGCACCATGCACAGCCATTCGGGCCTTTTCAGACACCGATTGACTGATCATTAGGCTATTCATTGCTCCATTTACCGCATTACCCTTTTTCACTCTTCTTTCTATGTCTTCATCACATTTTCCATCCCTTGTAAACAAACTTCCCAGATATACAAACTCCTTCACCTTTTCCACATCCTTACCATAAATCGCAATCACACATTCTGTCACATCTTCCTGTCTCTCAAAAACCATCGTTTTGGTCTTATCCACATTCACCCTCATTCCCTTTCTTACAAAAGACTCACATGCAATATTCATCATCTCTTGCAACTCTTCTGCCGAAGATGTAAGTAGCACTTGATCGTCAGCTTACCAGAGGCATTTAATGATGAATCCACCCATTCTTAGTCCATAATCACTTTCACGCAACTCTGTCAAACAGTCATCCATGAACAAATTGAAGAGCCACGGAGAAGCTACACAATGGGCTATTGGACAGGTTTTAAAAAAAAAATTTTTTTTTTTATGGTGTAGTAGAGTTTAAGGAACCCAGTAAAAGTTTTATTTTTTAAATCTGGTGCACATTTGCTGAAAAATATCAAATAAAAAAATTGAATATTCAAATAGCGCGTCAAAACCACAGATCTGTATTTGAATAGATAACGCAAGTGTCATTCCTTGTATAGAAACCAAGCGTGCCATTATTTTTCCACATACTGTGACGTCACATGAGCAATTTAATGATGGGAACTCCCTGTCAGCGCGTAAACGATTCAATCGATAATATTCGAGTGCATCGGCAGATCGACAGACGAATGATAAATCGACAGAAGAATGATAAGACTAGAATTATACCTGTTTTTTAATAACGCTATTTTCTCACGGTCTCATGTTTATTCTGAGCAACTCTTCCTACATTATTTTCCCCCACCACTACTTCTTCTCGGAGAACAACGATCTAAATCATTGAGTAAATGAGTTAGTCAGTCAGTGAGTAGTTCAGTAGCCTTTATTATTATAATAATTTGTCCTTATTAATAACCTACCTAATTAACTAGTTTTAATAATTTGTTCTCGTAAAGTTACAAAATGATTTAAGAAAACCCCGAGAAGAAATTTTATCTACAATAAGGAAAGCCAGTAGAAGGCGCTATGACAAAATATAATACAACCCAGAACTAATTCGGATTTGAAAAAAAAACAAAGTATTTTTTTTCCTTGTCTCCAGGCTGTATCTCATAAACAGTGATAGCTAGAAAGCTGAAATTTGCACAAATGATGTATTTATGTTGCCGCTATAACAACAAATACTAGTAAAAAAAAGGATTTTGAGGGGGGGGGGGGCATACAATAAACGTGTTTTTTTTCCGTATTTATTTGCTCAATATTGAATCGTTAATAAGTAAATACTTAAAATTTTCACAGACTATTTACTTGTATATCACTTCAAAATAAATAATAAAATATCAGTAAAGTAAATATCAAAGGGGGCTCCCATACAAAAATGTTATTTTCTATTATAAATGATAGTTATTTTGTTCAATATTGAAAATAAAAAGAAAACAAAGTAGTGTAACCAAATCTTCAGCATTGGCCGAATATGTAGAATTATCAAAAGCAGTAACATAATTAAATTTTCTCATTTGTGTATTGAAGGATGCCTTTACTAAAGTTTGTAAACCAGTTAAAATCTATGAAGATAATTCAGCAGCTGTAGCTATTTTTAAGTATGGAAACTTTACAAAGAATTCTAAGCACATTGAAGATCACTATCATTTTGTAAATTAAAATGTTTAGCAGGGAAGTATACAAAATAGAGTCAGAAAATAAAATTGCAGATATATTTACAAAACCTTTGGGAAATGTCAAATTCACTAACTTAAATTCAAAGGAGGAAAGTTCCCTAATTGATAATTTACGTTACTGTAGTACTTAAGACCTTGTCTTATAGTTATTGTTTTACGTATGTAAGGAGGCGTGTTGGTGTATTTATGTACATTTATATTGGCAACACTGAGTGAAGGAAGGAAGTAAAAAAGACTGACACATACCACACGTTAAGAAATGTAGCTTAGAGAAAAACTTGGAACTTAAATTAAAACGTTCTTTTATTAAATAAAAACAAAGTTAAAACAAGAGTGTTCCAATTAATTATTTAATAGAAGCATTGTAATAAAAAAAGTATTTTAGATATATGGAACATCCATCGTGAATATTATCATTAGTCTGTTCCCAAAATCGATTAGAATTAGAATCGAATACAACTATCTGTGCAGGTACAACACATTTTGCTTCAAATGACAGAAATATGACAATAGCCACCGTACCTTGTAGCTGATTGACAGGTGAAAATATCGTTCATTTTGATGTTCATTGCGTGTTTTAATAGACAAGCCATACTGATAGCTTTGTTACTAAAAGCGGCAATATATTATAAATTATGCGATACACACTCGGTTAAATGTTATTCAGTGTAAAACCACAACGAACACGAAAAAATTGATTTTGCAATAAAAACCACATAATTTAATAATAAAGTGACCTACCGATGAAAGGAAATCTTTCTATTAATTCGTCCCGCTTTATTTGGATAGTTTTTGCAACTCAATACGGCACAATGAGGCATTTTTTATATTTGGCTTGACATCCGTCACCAAGAACGTTCGAGCGCGGACTCAATCAAATGGCGCTAAACCAAGATAATTTTACTCAGTTTTTACACGCGAAGTACATGCACTTGCGTCATCTATTCAAATACAGATCTGTGGTTGTTAAAGCCACTTGGATCCAAGTGCTTTAACGGGCTCAAACTTGAACAATCCAGAGGCGCGTTAGTCACGTCAAGCGCCATCAAAAAAGAGACAAACAGCTTCGTGTATAAAACCGCTGATGCCGGCTGCATTTTTCCTTTCTCTTTTACATTATTTCAAGCAAGAAGACACAGAAGACGCGAAGTCATTGTACAATTAAAGTTTATATAGCATAAACCCTAATTAATACAGCTGTAACAGTCAAGTAAATTCGTAATAAACGCAAATCGAACAAGTTGCCGTGTTATTTCTTCTACTCCACATTCTTCAAGGCCCTTACAACGTGGGTCAACTTTGTGATCGAGCAGCAGGCGCACAACAGCCTGCTATCCTTCAGTGGTCAAAACACTATTTTGACAATATGGCGCTGCAAACGGGTCAGTGACGTCACTTGCCTGTATTTGGTCTATGGCAACAAACGAGCCACGAGGTTTCTTTACAGGCATGTGACGTCATCATAAACTCAACCATTCAAGAACGTTTTGTGTCACGTGACAAACGTTTAAAAATTTGCATTTTTACTTATGGATTTTTAAAGAAATAAATTATTATTTTCAACTTACGTTAGTAAATAACCATTTTTAAACTCTTAATTTATACTGATGACAGCAATTGGCACTTTATTTTTCGTATTGTCAAATAGCCTATTCTGTCGGACACCCCTAGAGATTCCGAACCAGTCAGTGTTTTCCCCGTTTACTCTTACACATGCACTAGAATCCTCATAGAGTGATACCAATGAATGTATAAGTTGACTCCCCAAACCGAACTTGGATAACAACTCCCATAAACACTTTCTTACCACCCTATCCTATGCCTTCTCTAAATCAATGAAGGAGCAATACACCTTTTGGTTCTTAGCTAAGAACTTTTCAGTGATGCTCCTTAGAGAGAAGATTTGATCCATACATCCCATTCCTTTCCTAAATCCCGCTTGCACATCCCATATTTTCTCATCAGTTTCATTAGCGACATGATAGTCCAGTGGATAGAACACCCGCCCGAAAACAGAAGGGCGTGAGTTCCAATCCTGGGTCAGGCCTACACCAATTTGTCTTTTCTAAAGTCATATGTGTGGTTAATTTATCATGGTTGTTAACGGTGAGGGAAAACATCGTGAGGAAACCCACATGGCTGAGTTGTACTTAGTCATGTGACAGTGTATTCTTACAAAACGGCGATAGGCCTGCCCCCTATCACGTGAGTACACTGTCTAAGCAAAACGTGGGTACCTTCTCTGGACACTAGATGGCGCTGCCATGTGAGTTCAGAAGAATTGGTACCTCTGCCAACCCCTTCGGGGATAAACGGCGTGAACGTTTATGTTTATGTTATGTATGTAAGTACAACCAAGAAGCCACCAACCCTTTACCAGCCCTCAGCATTTCGATAGTAATCCTATAATACCCTGCCGCCTTCCCTACTTTCATACTTTTCATTGCTTTCATTATTTCTTCCATACTAATCTCACTGTCACTGAAATCACCCATTTCTTCGTTCCAATCAACATTACTGTCGATTGGCGAAGAAATGGATGCATCCTCTTTTTCAAACAGTCCCTCAAAATAAAATATATAATCATATTACACACATAAATAACATCCAAGACTAAGAAACAATCATTTATGCTCATCATATAAATGTTGCTCTGAGCGGGGATGGAACCCGCAACCTCCGGACTGAGAAGCCAGTCACTTATCCACTCGGCCACGGCGGTCCTCGTGTTGATTTTCGGATATTTAATCGCATGTTAATACAAGTTTTTTAGAGGAAAAATAATTTTCCGCTCACCAAAAATAATTTTAATGCACACACAAATTCCGAAACGAGCATCAAATCTCAGCTTAGGTGCACAAATAAGGATATTTTTGATGCTACATATTTTTTTAATCAGACCTAAGGAATTATAAATTCCTTAGCCACTTTTGGAAGTTGAGTGGGGTAATAGTAAAAATAAAGGTTTTTGGTAATGGGTCTCCAACCGCATCGCCCAAAAGTCCAATAAAAAGCCCCAATACCCTTAGTCTCCTCTTACGACACTCGTGGGTAGAAAGGGGTAGCGACATTCTAAGCCGGCACTACACGGCAAATATAAGGCAATAAACTTATACTCGTATATTAACGAATTCTAACATGGTATTAAACCATGATCTGAAATAAATGCTTATTAAATTCATGTTTGTGGTTCGGTGCTGTCTTCATATGTCTTGCACTCTTGCCTCGCGATTAGATAACCAGTTTTTTTTAAATATTTTCTTATTTATAGTCGGGTTGTTTGTAACATACATACATGCATAAACTCACGCCATTATTTTCCATAAGGGCAGGCAGAGACTATTGATCGAGATGCGACTTAAGGTGTTGGAGCTTTTTAAGTGAATTTTGGGCGATGTGGTTGGACCCATCACCAACAATATCGATTTAACTTCTTCTGGAGATTCATAGCCGTGAGTATACGTATACTTTATGCATATATAACAGATGCACATTGGTTTCAGAATGCGTCACGCTAGGCAATGGACTGCGTATGCTGAAGTTGGCAAATTCCCCTACGGCGTCAAACATCGGGACAACATTATTGTTGATATTGAAACTAAAGACTGGATATTTAGAGAAACGGTAAGATCAAAAGTTACGAGAGCTTCAAAAGGTATACATAGGGCGAATAAAAGTGATACAAATGGGTTAAAAAAATATGTTAAGTAATCAATTAAGCAAACAAAAATTTTCTACACCAGCTGGACTCGAACTTACGACCTTGGGTATACGCCCCCGTCGCTCTGCCAACTGAGCTATGGTATCGAGTGACCACTCGCGCGAAATTTTGTATTTGCTTGTTTCTTTACACCTTACTGGTGTTAGCGCCATCTATTGCCGACTTGTTACAACTATATACAAACAATGTTAAGTGCAAACTTTATACAACAAAATATGTTAAGGGCCTCTTCGCATCTTGCAGCTTTTGCGCTCACTCTTACTGCAAATTTCCTGAGAGTGACGGCGATGATAAAACGCACGCGCAGTTAAATAAACTTTGTTTAGTTTGATTGAATAACTATAATGTTTAAATGAAAAGATAAACGGCAAAATTATAGATCTTAAACCTACGCATTTATACATACACTAGGAATTTACATGTATGTATGTTTTTAATCTGCTTTCTGTAGCCATGAAATAATGAATTCGTTATGTTTGTGTTATTCTTCTGTCTTTATTTGTAACTCTATTTTCATCCAAATTATAGTTATCAAATCCTAGATCTTATTATAAAGACCTCCTGGGAAGTATGTCTCCCGCACTACGGGAACCCTTTTGGGAGGCAGTGGATTGTTATTTTTAATATTTTTGCTTTTTTTTGGATCCAATAAACTAGTAATCCGTGAGTATATTTGGAAAATTATAGATGAATACGCTAGTTCTTTTTTGAATAAAGGGTTTGGTATCGATTTTCAGGAAATCGACGAGCTTCAAGCAATTAGATTGGAGTTAATGCATCAGCTGAAAGAGAAGATAAACAAGAAGAAAGCCACTAAAACCAGTACTAAGTTGGCGCGCCGCTGGGAGAACAATAAGAAGGAGATGAATAAGAAGTTTGAAAGTATACGGAAGAGCACTGACCGAGGTTTGGATAAATACCTACATACATATACTCAGGTAGCTAAGTGGAGAAAGATGGTAAAATAAAGATTATTGGTGATGGGTCCCCAATACCATAAGTCGTCTCTTACGTACGCCCACGGGAAGAAATGGGGTAGTGCTATTATAAGTCAGTTAAATACCAGTTATTCTTTGAATAAAAATTTGTGCGTTTCATTAACTATTCGAAATAAGAAAAACTAGGCCGAATTCATATATTCGTGGGTGGGTTAATTTTTTTTACTAACCATTGTTATTGGCTTAATATTCTGTAATCTGAAATAGTATAGTTTAGTAGTCTTACTAATGTAACCATACATTTATTGCCTTCCCAACTCAAACGTTCACACCCTATATCCCCGAAGGGGTTGGCAAAGGTAGTAATATTTCTGAACATCACGTGACATTGTCACCTGTTCTTCGGAGTACTCACGTTTTGCTTAGACAGTGTATTTGCGTGATAGGAGGCAGGCATATCGCCGTTTTGTATGAATACAATGTCATGTCACTAGGGTACAACTTTGCCAAGTGGGTTTCACTTCACTGTTAACAACCATGATAAATTTACCAAAAATAGTAAATTGTTGAAAGAGAATAATAAAGCCAATGTAAATGAAAATTTAATAAAGGACGACCCTGGTGAAGATATTTGGATTAAATAGATAATGTGCTCAAAAAGGCAGACGTTCGAAGTATGAACAATAGACGAGCGTACGATAGTCTCTGCCTATCTCAATGAGAACTGATAGTGTAAGTATATGTGTGTATATAAACTTGCAAAAACACGATGCCGCGATGTGCAGCTGTTTAGCGCCATCTATCGGCCAAAGTCTTAAATTTTTGGTTCATTAACACCTCATGTAGGGATAATTACTAATAAATAAAGGAAAGAAAATTGTGAATGTGAATTTCGCACTTGTAGCCACTTGACACTATAGCTCAATTGGCAGAGCGACGGGGCGTATACCCGGAAATCGTGGGTTCGATTCCCGCCTGTGTCCAAATTTTTCTTTCCTTTATATATTAGTTTTTAATTTTTTAAATAATACGCACATATCATGCACAGATCAAGTTAGCCCCAAACTAAGTAAGACTTGTATTATGGGATACTAATTCAACGATATATTTAATATTATACAATACACAAATAAATAACGTCCAAGACTAAGAAACAATCATTAAAGCTCATCATATAAATGTTGCTCTCAGCAGGGATCGAACCCGCGACCTCCTGACCGAGAAGCTAGTCTACCTATCCACTCGGCCACGGCTGTCGTCAAACAATTATTTTTAGTAAAACAATTATTTTCAGAAATGCGAAAACTCATAAGCTCATACGAGAGTGGTGGCAAAATTGGAATGGTTCAGAAACTGCGCGCCTCTCGTGGCGGAGGCTCAGTGACTAGTTCCGCTGCCGACCCCTCTTCAGACCTTCACGCGCCGTTGGCTCGGCACGGCTACCAAGCTAAGCGGAGACATGCCAAGATTGAATATGACTTTAATTTCTTGTGTGAGTATTCCTGGAGGTCTCTGCTTTATGTTGAGAACGATAATAGCATATTTATTTATTCAAACACTTAATTGTATACATACAGATTTTTATTTAGAGAGAGTATTTTAGGTACAGTCATGAGAGTCTATGTACACAAGGGCGGACCTATCGCCTTAACACGATTTCCTCCAGTCCTTTACGTATGTCTTTTACATAGTTCTACAGTCAGATCTTCAAAATTAGAGAATACCTTAGCCTCTTTTGGAAGTAACGTGGATCGAAGATTGTAAAATTTATGTTTTTAGAGATTGGTGCCCAACCGCAACGCCCAAAAATCAATTAAAAAGCCCCGATACCCTTGTCGCCTCTTACGTTCACCCATGGGAAGAAATGGGGTAGTTCTATTCTAAGCCGACACTAAACAGCATTATTTTATATATCTTTTATTTTCAATAAGAAATTTATTAAATGAGAGCTAAATGTTAATAACCTCTTCTTCTCCTCTTCTTCTCTTAACCTTCTTCGGACATATATCTCGACGCGGGCGCATGTCAATCGAGCGACTGGTGGTACAGGGCAGAGTAGAGGGCACCCGAATGCGTGGTCGATCACCAATGAGATGGACGGACCAAATAAAAGCAGCGCTGGATGACCTCCTGTACCAATGCACCAAAAAAACAGCCCTCAGAGAGGAATGGCGACGAATTGTGCGGCGGGTCACCCAACCAAAATGACGACCACGACCACTCTGTCAAGAGTGTTACGACTGAGAAGAAGAAATGTTAATAAAAAAACGCGTATTTTCCCAGTACAAGAAGATCATGAAGCAATAGCCAAGCCGCCAAATTGGGTATACACATGCGCGTTTGATCTAAAGAAGTCCTGTTCCGGCACTATAGTACCGCAAGACAAGAACATGGCATGCGAGAGAGAAACCAAATGGAGCGAACACTATCTTGAACAATTGCATAATGACTTGAAAAGTGAGTAATCAGTTAACATAACATAATATAAACGTTCACGCCGTTTATCCCCCAAGGATTTGGCAGGGGTGCCAATACTTCTGAACATCACGTGACAGCGCCACCTAGTGTCCAAAGCAGGTACCCACGTTTTGCTTAGACGGTGTACTGTACTCACGTGATAGGCGGCAGGCCTTTCGCCGTTTATGAACGAATAAACTGTCACATGGCTAAGTACAACTTGGCCATGTTGGTTTCCTCACGATGCTTTCCCTCATCGTTAACAACCAATAAATTAACCACACATATGACTTAAGAAAAGTCAAATTGGTGTAAACCCGACCCGGGATTTGAACTCTCGCCTGTCTGTTTACGGGCGGGTGCTCTACCCATTGGACTATCTTGTTGTTACAACTAAGCAAATAAAGAAAACGATACGAGTGGGACTCGAACCCACGAGATCCGGGTATACGCCTCCGTTGCTCTGCCAACTGAGCTATGGTATCAAGTGACCACTCGCGCGATTGTATTTACTTGTTTCTTTACACCTTTACTGGTGTTAGATTGATTAATTGATTGAGTAACTGAAAAATGTTTTTAGAATTAATTGAAATGATAGTGTTAAAAATTCATAAAACATCAAAAGACACAAATAATATTCCTTCTACAGTTCATTTAGTGTTCATGATTTCAGTGTAACTATTTGATGTTTTGACAATGACGACCTTTAAACTAGATACCGTCGCGTGGTATAAACCAGCTATCTCTTTCGCACTTATATAGTATCGTATACTTTTATCTCATTCTAACCGACAGAGTTACAATAAAATAACGTAACGATAAAGTAACTCAGTTCGAGTCCTGTTGTGTCCGTACTTTTTTTTCTTTCCTTAATATATTAGTAATAAATTGAGTGTGCTCAAAAATGCCGGCGTCCGAAGTATGAAGAATAAAAGAGCATGTATGAAAAGATTGATGGATGTAAACGAAGCTAGATAGTCTCTGCCTGAGAAATAATGGCGTGAGTATATGCATCTTATAATCCCCACATGAGATTTTCATTTATTTATTTATTTGTTAAGGCCGTGTAGTGCCGGCTTAGAATGTCGCTACCCTTTTCTACCCACGGGTGTCGTAAGAGGCGACTAAGGGTATTGGGGCTTTTTATTGGATTTTTGGGCGATGTGGTTGGAGACCCATCACCAAAAACCTTTATTTTACCGCCTTTTCCCCACTCAACTTCCAAAAGTGGCTGAGGAATTTATAATTCCTTGGCTCTGGCTACCCCTTCTAGGGAATTATATCCGTGAGTATATGTATGTATGTATTAAGGCGAAAAACAGAAAAATCAAAAGAATATAAAATAACAACACATAGAACATTAATAAATAAATGTTGGTGTCTCCTTAACATTTCTCACGGATAGGTAACAAAAACAATCAATACAAAAAAGAGATCTTTACAGAAATACAACAAGAAAAACCGAAAAACAGAAATAAAACATGAAATAGGATAAACACCATTCTTTAGATAAATTTAAATAATAATAATAATAATTCATGGCTCACGAGGGTCCTCGAGCTGTACAAAATTGATAGTGCAGTTCGACACTTCCTCGGGCAGTGTATGGGGTGCTGGAGAACGATCCTGAGTTTAGACGGTCAGCGGATGACGGACGCGGATGACCAAATTGATGTAAGGCGAGGGATTTTCCAGGGAGATTGCCTGAGTCCAGTTTGGTTTTGCTTGGCCCTGAATCCTCTTAGTACACTCTTGGAGAATTCGGGGACAGGCTTTCAGTTTCGGAGAGGCGGACCGCGCTTGCCTCAGCTCCTTTACATGGATGACCTGAAGTTTTACTCCCCCACGGCTGACAGATTGACGGAGCAACTGACGATCACTAATGATTTCAGTGGTTCCGTCAAGATACAAAATCTGTCAGTATCTCACTTCTCACATAACATACTTGTTTTCACGCACATTGTGTTACAGGGGCATGATATCAAGACACGGAACTATCGGAAATACATCCCAAAGGTACCACAGACGTTTGTCGAGCATGTGGCCGTCCCGGAGAGACACTTAGGCATGTTATTTCCGGTTGTTTGGCTCTTGCTAACACTGAGTACACAGACACAACCAAGCAGCCAAAACCCTACATCAGGAGCTCGCTCTAAAATACGGACTCTTGCAAGAGGCTGCCGTATTACAAGTATGACCGCGAACGGGTTAATTCCAACCAGCCTCGCGACCAACTTGAGGCGGTTGAATTTCTGTGGCGTGTCGGTTCCAGCACAAATGCAGAAAGCGGTGCTGCTCGAAACGGCTCGGATCGTCCGTCGGTTCTGGAACCTAAGTCCCTGACCCCAACCCGACCGACTGTGCTCTTGTCGGGGAGTACCGCCTTTCCCATTAAAATTTTATATTTTCTTTCTCGGCCATGGGAGAGGCGAGAATCTGAGAGATACCGAGAAATAATAATTAATAATATACCACATATTATAGACTTTTACAATGAGTGAGAAAACTCTCTTGCAGCGCTGCTTCGAAAAGTAAAATAAGTCAACATCCATGAAATAATTCATGAAAAAAACAATCTAATAACGTGTGATTTTCTGATTTTACAGAGGCTAGACTCGGCGCTGCCAATATAAAAGCCGATAAACTACATATATTAGAGCTGCGCCATATCCCCAAGCCTCCTCGCCCATCGACTCCCACGGTTGACGCTGTGGATGACGATGATGAAGAAGTTTATCAAGCGGCTTTGCAGTTGCAGAGAATTATTCGCGGACGAGCTGTTCAGAATTTGGTGAGACTCACGTTTATTTTTCCCATTGGGGTAGGCAGACTATCGATCGTCACTTTATTCGATCCTGACAAATTTTTATAATGTCTCTTGACAAAGTTCTCATACATACTCGTTTATTCTTTTCATTTTGGACTTTTGCCTTTGTAAGTACGTTTTCCTCTACCTACATACATATGCTCACATCACTAATTCCCAAAAGGGGTAGCTAGACCTTTAGAGCTGGAAACTCCCCTGCTGTATTTGGAAGTTGATAGGGAACAAGATAGTAGAAACAAAGTATCGTTAGTGATGGGTTTCCAACCGCATCGCCCCAAAACCACTTTAAAAATCCTCATAAGCCTCTCCTCTTACGACACCCGTGGGTAGGAAGGGGTAGTGACATTCTAAGCCGGCACTGCACGGCAAATGGTTTTCTTCTAACAAATTATTTATAACTAGCTGACCCGACAGACTTCCTACTGTAAATTTGCTTATGCCGAACTTTAGGCGTTTTTATGTAAAAAAAAATTAAAACTTAGGGGTATGAAAAATAGATGTTAGCCGATTCTCAGACCTACTGAATATGCATGCAAAATTTGGTTGAAATCGGTAAAGCCGTTTCGGAGGAGTACGGAGACAAACATTTTGACACGAGAATTTTATATATTAGACAAGAATTTTATATATTAGATAATCTTGGTTCCAGATGTATGAAGGTCGTCGTCGGGCTGCCGAGTTAACTGAAGAATTGAAGACGACGCATGGTCTCCAAAAAGAAGACAAAGCAAGAATTGCACGTGAAGAAACCAAAGCACGTGACTTTGAGGTCAAAAGAAGTATGATTGAACAAAAGGTTGGGAACAATAACACACATACATACATACATAAACTCACGCCATTGGGGTAGGCAGAGACTATTGATCGCCACATTCAAATTAGGCCTATGTCTTTTTAAGTAAGAATACACTATCGCTATCGCAAGATAAATTAGCAATGTGAGTTTCCTTACGACGTTTCCCTCACCGTTAACCTTAAATAAACCACACATATGACTTAAAAAGGACCCGGTGGTGTAGGCCTAACTCAAGATTTGAACCCACGCCACGCCCCTCTGCTGGATAGGCGGGTGTTCTCCCCACTGAGCTATCACGGTTTCTTGTTTTATATATGACTAGTTAACCCGCACAACGTCGTCTGCGTGATATAAGGCCTAATTTTTGTAGTTCTCATGCATCATTTCATCCTACCAAAATTATACCCCCAGTTTACCCCTTTAGAGAAGAAATTGTTCCCTCTTTCCTATCTAGGTATATTTGCTCTCTAGTCTATTTTAAATTGTTATCAAAAACCAACTTATGATAAAATTTTCATTTGAAAATTTACCCCCCTCCCCCTGTTTTATATCAATTTTAATACTTCGAAATATACAAATAAAAAGTTACATATAAACTTCACGTCCCTACCTAATGCATTCCCTTAGGGTTGGAATTTCTGGAATTCCCTTCTTATTAAAGATAAAGATAAAATAAAGATAAAAGATATTTATTTGTTACCAAACACAATAACAACATACACAAACATTACAATTTAAAAAGAAAAGATGGCAAAAAAAAGGCAAAGTACCTCAGCTAGGTTCCCAACATTATCCGCAGGACACTGCTGGGGAGCTGGTTTTCTGGTACCGCCTTACTTACTTATTGCTCACTTACATACTAAATTCGCCTTTAGACAAAATTTCATGTTTCTAGGTATAGTTGTTTCGGCTTTCGACAAGTCAGTCAATCAGTTTTACGTTTTATATTAACATGTATACATACATACTTACGGCTATGAATCTTTTAACGGGGTAGCCAGATCTTTGGAATGAGAAATTCCTCAGCCACTTTTAGAAGTTGATTGGGGAAAAGATAGTAATAATAAATAAGTGTAAAAAATATAAGAAAATCACTTAAGAAGCCCATATACCCTTAGTCGCCTCTTACGATCACCCACGGGTAGAAATGGGGTAGTGCCGTAGTGGTAGGTAGGTGTGTGTGTGTGTGTGTGTAAGAGGCGACTAACGGTATTGGGGCTTTAAAGGGATTTTTGGGCGATGCGGTTGGAGACCCATCACTAACAACCTTTATTTTACCATCTTTTCCCCACTCAACTTTCCAAAGGTGGCTGAGGAGTTTCTCATTCCTAAGCTCTGGCTACCCCGTCTAGAGATTGTATGTATATAGATAAATCTATAAAAATATTTCTAGGAAGATACAGTCACGTGCTTGGTAGACAAACTATGTGGCGGGGCAGTCGCTTCGGCGTTAGACTTTCTCGAGAAAGAACTTCGGCGCTTGAAAGATGAGAGAAAGCAACACGCGTTTATTCTTATTGCGCGTAAGTATATTTATTTATACAGCTATAAGACCTAGGAGTTACTTACTAACCAATTAAACAAAATTAATAAAATGACGCCAGCGGGACTCGAACTCACGACATCCGGTATACGCCCCCGTTGCTCTCCCAACTGAGCTATGGTATCAAGTGACCACTCGCGCGAAAATTTGTATTTGCATGTTTCTTTACACCTTTTACTGATGTTAACGCTATCTATTGCTTATCGCTGGTGTCGAATTTTTTTATTTTGCTTAAATGATTAGTAATAATCCCTACATTTTTTCATGCAAAATAAAGCTTAGCGAAGTGTTACTTAATTTTAAATCTTTTTGTTCATGAAAACCTCATGTAATCCCCCACATGAGGTTTTTTAATACCTTCTGAATTAGTAAAAATTCAGAGGTAGGAAACGCAAACACTACTTAAACGTGTAAAGGAAATAAAGGATGGAAGAATTTCGCGCTGGCAGCCATTGACACGGTAGCTCAATTGGCAGAGCGACGGGGGCGTATACCCGAGGTCGCGGGTTCGATTCCCGCCTGTGTCGAAATTTTTCTTTCCTTTATTTATTAGTAAGAGTTACTTGTTTAAAAGTGACAGATCTATAACATACTTTGTCAGCAATTAATACCAGTGTTTGCAAGCTACGGGATTTCCTCCTAGATTTAGTTTTTTTATGGGTTTTGCTTCTTTTGGGGGAATTCTTGAGGTTTTCTGAGCTGTTATCTTGTGAAATTTAAAAATGTGAAAGCAGTTTGGTTCACGTTAACCTGGCTTAATATACCACATTAAATAAGACAGCCGTCATAGCTCAATGGGTAGAACACTGGTTATCGTGCAAACGACTAGTGTTCATATTCCGGATCGGGCCTACACCAATTTGTCTTTTCTAAAGACATATGTGTGGTTAATTTATCATGGTTGTTAACGGTGAAGGAAAACATCGTGAGGAAACCCACATGGCTGAGTTGTACTTAGTCATTTGACAGTGTATTCGTACAAAACGGCGATAGGCCTGCCCCCTATCACGTGAGTACACTGTCCATGCAAAACGTGGGTACTCTGAACACCAGGTGGCAAAGTCACGTGATGTTCAGAAGTATTAGTACCTCTGCCAACCCCTTCGGGGATATTCGGCGTGAAGTTTTTGTTATGTTATGTTAAAGTAAGTTAAGTTTATTGTTTCATGTCATGAAAGTGTATTTCTTTCAAAATCATATTAGTCAGAACAAAATGTTCTACAAAATAAGCAAAATCAATGATTTTTATTAAATTTGTTGAAGCTGTCATTTATTTAAATACATTTTTACAATTTTTGTATGATTCTGGAATAAAATAGAAAAATTTAGGCGGTTTTGGTTTAATATTAGCCAAATTTTTAGGAGTTGATAAAATTGACTGAAAGACGAGACAATGTGTTGATGAAAATTAAGGCACATTTCTTGGTTGTCACTTATTTAGTAAATTATTCAGACCTTTTAACGTAATGGCAACAAAATCTCGAATATTGGAAAATCTTGGTATTTATTTTTATGGATATTTTCGATTTTAAGTGCGTGAAAAGGCGATGCGAGAAGCAGCAGAGGCAGGTCGGAGACAAAGAGAAGAAAAACGCAGAAGAGAACACGATGAAATGTTTAGAAAGGTTTGGATTAAATATTCGGATACATATATATATATATATGGATACTTATAATCTGCTGTGTAATCATGCCATCACACTTTTTCATTGATTTTTGGGCAATGCGATTAGAGATCCACCGACAGGCTTTATTTTGCTATCTTGTCCTCACTCAACTTCCAAAAGTGGCGGAGTAATATCTATTTCAGACGCTCGTTCTACCCCTTCTAGGGATTTATAGCCATGAGTTTATATATATATATATATATATATATTTAATGTATTTTAGAAAATATATCTTGTTAGTTTGGAGTACTTTTAACCATTAGACTATTTTATAATTATTATGATAAAACAGGTATATTCGCCATAAATAAATAAATCTAAACAGAAACGTTACACACTCCAAGGCTAAACGTTAAGTAAAGTAGTTACTAATACATACATACTCACGACTACCCCAAATAATAAATAATAATAATCGTTTATTTTCAAAAAAACTGTTCCATAATTTTCGTTTGCAAACTTACTATATTATCTATGTTAGTAATATTATACATATTGAACACATAAAATACTTAAAAACATAGATGATAGATGTGTCCAAGCTTAATTTCTATTAGTGAGGCAATGGTATCCCATCCATGTCCGCAGCATGGAGTCCCTCCTCTGCGCCAATGAGGCCAGGAGAAAAATAAAAGGGCTAAAAGAGGTAGAAATTCCTCAGCCACTTTTGAAATTTTATAGGATACTTTTGTAATATTATAAATAGGCAACTATTACAAGATATTAGCTGTGTAGTGAAGGCTTAGAATAGCACTACCCCATTTCGTCCGGTGGGTGTACGTTAGAGGCGACTAACGGTTTGGGGCTTTTAATGGGTTTTTCTGAGGATGCGGTTGGAGACCCATCACCAACAACCTTCCAAAAGTGGCTGAGGAATTTCTGATTCCCTAGCTCTGGTTACCCTTTCTAGGGATTTACGGCCGTGAGTATATGTATGTGTGGCGACCGCTAGACGGCGAACTCACTCGCATACTAGCAGCGTCATTAAAAATCGTACATCGCGCTATCGAAATGTTTCTCTAGCTAAACATAAATACAAATTCTAAGTTGGTACACAGCAGGGTGTACTGGCCAGTATATCTTTGCTGTTCCCACATATGTATGTATGTTAAAGGTCCTCGGCATGACCCAAGAGACGGTAGATTTGTATTTGCAAGAGATCGTAACGGACGGAGTGGCGGCCGGCGCTGAGAAACACGCGGCCGCGATGGCGCGGATGCAAGCTGACCGGATCGACGCGTCTATGAGGAAACATGGCTCTATGTGAGTATGCTTTAGGAGTTG
The DNA here is from genome assembly GCA_963576735.1 of Bedellia somnulentella. NCBI lineage: Eukaryota > Metazoa > Arthropoda > Insecta > Lepidoptera > Bedelliidae > Bedellia > Bedellia somnulentella. The sequence goes on from OY755195.1 coordinate 3,305,198, forward strand.
CAAGCAACTAACATCGTTGTAGTAGATGCTATGTATCAGAGATGGCGTTGCGAAAATGGTTTCCCCTTTTGTTCTGCTTTTTGCTGAATTTTCTTTGCTACAAACCTTAGAAGCCCGAGACTTTACCAACAAATGCTAAACCGAGGAAATCGGTTCCCGCGTTCTAGAGTTAAATCGTCAGGAACGAAAACCTGACTTATTTTTATATAGTAGATTACTATCTGCTACCCTAGATCTATCCCAATAGGGTGAAAATAATTGTCCTAACAAACATCCCATTGGTATGGCATGGCAATTTAAATGTTTCGTCTTTTACAAACCGTGATAGCTCAGTAGGCAGAACACCGCTTATCGTGCGGACAATGCGGATTCAAACCCCGGGTCGGGCCTACACTAATTTGTCTTTGTTAACGACATATGTGTGGTTAATTTATCATGGTTGTTAGCGGTGAGGGAAAACATCGTGAGGAAACCCACATAGCTGAGTTCTACTTAGTCACGTGACAGTGTATTCGTATAAAACGGCGATAGTCCTGTCCCCTATCCCCCTACACAGTCCAAGCAAAACTCGGATACCTACTCTAAACACTAGGTGGCGCTGTCACGTGTGCAGAAGTATTAGTACCTCTGCCAACCTCTTCGGGGATATTCAGTGTGAACGCTTGAGTCGTGCTGGATGAGACACAATTACATTTTAAATGATTTATATTAGCAACATTTAAAAGATAAAAAAAATGTATTTCAGGTCAACAGCGGAGCAAAATGAGTTAGTTGCAGAGTTAGTTCAACAGTACTTGCTGCCAGAAGCCCACAAGATTGCGGCTCGTCAGAAATTGGAAAATGAACAGAAATATAATCTAAAGAACGCGAGACAAAGCATATTCAATTTGCTTGAAGAGAGTGTCGTTGAACCTAGTAAGTAAAGTATAAGACATATATACTTACGGCCATAAATCCGAAACGGGGTAGCCAGAGCTTCAGAGCTAGAAACTCCTCAGCCACATTGGAAGTGGATAAGGGAGAAGATGGTAGAAATAAAGTATCGTAGGAGATGGATCTCCAAACGCATCGCTCAAAAACCACTTAAAAAGTCCCACACCCTTAGTCGCCTCCTATTTTGGTGTCTCCTCTCTGCTCTCTCCTCAGTGGGTGTACGTAAGAGGCGACTAACGGTTTTGAGGCTTTTAAGGGTTTTTTGAGCGATACGGTTGGAGACCTTTATTTCACCATCGTTTCCCCCGCCAATTCGGTATGCAAAGTTTTTTTTGGTATTTATTAAATATTTTTATTCGATAGAAAACACGAAAATAAAAGACTAATTTGAATATTTTCCATTTAAAATGAGTAATTTTAAAGTTATGATTTTTTAAAGATTGTTCAACTTTTGTACTTAATGACGTCATTGATCGATAAAATCACGTAGCGACATGCAAATGAAGCGAAATGTTTTATAAAAATGTTGCTGATTGCAAAACATATCGAGAATTTGTGATTTGAAATGAAATTATTACGATATTACACTAAACAAACCTATGATTTTCGATATTTTATTAATAAACTGCAAAACCTTTCTTTGAAACAACATTGAAGGTCAAACACTGTTACAGTTTTTTGATAAAATAACAATCATCTTAGCTTCAATTGATATAATTTCAAGAAAATATTGTTTATAACCATAATATCTCGAAATGGTTTTGTAATCAGCATCACTTTAGTAAAACTTTGCATACCGAATTCCGAAAGTGTTCCAGGAATTTCTAATTCTCTAGCTCTGCCTAAATCTTCAAAGGATTTATAGCCTTGAGTATATGCATCTCAGTGTAAGTTTTGCGGCTCTGAATTTTCAGATACAAAAGAGATTTAACAGGCTAAATATTGCAATTTTCCAGAGCAATGTATTCAATGTGGCATGCCATTGGATGACAATTGCCACTGCGCAAATTGCGGCGTTTTGGTCGGGAGAGGCGAGCCGGTGCCGACTGAGACTGAACATCGATATGACCCGAGATGGGATGTTATACTTTGTAAGTTTCATCCTGTTAATATTACAAATGTGAATGTCTAGATGTTTGTGTGTTTGTGGTGAAAAGGCTCCTCAAGTAAACAATGTATATGAATGAAATTTGGCAGAATGCTAGATAATGACCCAAATTATAACATAGGATACTTTTTATCCCGGAAATTTTGACCAATAAAATCTTCACGCCTGATTGAACTAAGAGTACTGGAAAAAACGCCTTTAGTTTTGTCAAAAGCAAATTTGATAGTACGTCTGTCGGGTCAGCTAGTATATTATATTTACTTTCTGATTCGCATTTTATAATTGAAAAGCAAACCCGGCCAACTCCATTTCGCATCCAGATGGCTTATTTCGTGAGGGACACTCACGCACCAAGTACTGGCATCGTTGTAGTACATGCTATGTATCAGAGATGGTTCTGCAAAAATGATTTTCCCTATATTCCAGCTTGTTATTGGGTTAAATCGTCAGGAAGGAAAATCCGACTTATTTTTATGTGAGTATTCTTAAGGAGTTACAAGCAAACCGTTTCGCCACCATATCGCTTATTTTCGTGAGGGACACTCACGTACTGGCGTCGTTGTAGTATATGCTATATAACAAGTTTTCCCTGTTTTCCTGCTGATTTTTTTTCCGGAATTTTCTTCGCTACAAACCTCAGACCTTTCCAACGAATGCAAAACCGAGCAAATCGGATCGCGCGTTCTTGAGTTAATTTTTTTTAATAAAATATTAAAAGTTTTACATACATACATATACTCACGGCTATAAATCCCTTAACGGGGCCAGAGCTTTGGAATGAAAAATTCCTTAGCCACTTTTGGAAGTTGATTGGGGAAAAGATGGTAAGAATAAATGTTTCCAACCACATCGCCCAAAAATCACTTAATAAGCCCCTATACCCTTAGTCGCCACTTAAGATCACCCACGGGTAGAAATGGGGTAGTGTTATTCTAAACCGACTCTACATGGCATGACTTATTTTTATATAGTAGATAACCGTGATTCTATATACAATGTCGGATGCCGGGCATATTGTGTATTGTGTTTTAAAGTAAGTGAATAATGTTGTTACAGCTGATCCTGCCCCACCAGAGAAAACAATCAGTGAAATGTTCCCTCTGAAATACGATGTCCGTCGCCTGGTCGATGCGGTCGTCGATGACGGTAAATAATGTTTCAATACTTATTTAAACATACATACTTACATACATATAATCATGGTTATAAACCACTAGCGTCCGATTTCTGAATTGAGTATTCAAGCTGAGAACGACTTATGTATCGTTTTGTCTCATTCAGTTGTTACGATTTCAATGCATAGAATAGCACTACCCCAAGTCTTCCGGTCGGTGTTCGTAAGAGGCGATTAACGGTATTGGGGCTTTAAAGGGATTTTTGGGCGATGCGGTTGGAGACCCATCACCAACAACCTATATTTTTAATACACCTCACACTTTTAAAAATAGAATGCGAAAATGGCTTATTGTGTTGCAGCAAAATAAATTTAAAGTCCAGTATGGTTGTGTTACACCTTGAGATACTCTTATTATTATTTACATAAGTACATCAATCTATAAATTCTTTAATATGATACTTAAACCATTATTTTTTACTTATCTTTTAAATATATACATATACATATTTAAATACATTAACTATCTATCTAAAACTATATAAAGTAATCATCTGTGCTAATAGGAGAAAATAATAAAACAAACTGTAATTGCAATGTGCACATTTTGATTACATTCCAAAATATCATGTTCACTTTCATTTAATTTAGATATAAGTAGTTTTAAGTTATAGGTCATAGCTGAAAAGCGAAGCTATCTGCTTGTTGTGGATAGAACGAGCTTTGCACCTTTTTGTCTGTTGTTTGATATCATTGTTGTTTATTTTTTGTTACTTTATTTACAAATAAAAACATTTATTATTATTATTATTGTACCATCTTTTCCCCACTTAGCTTTTCAAAAGTGGCTGAGGAATTTCTGATTCCTTAGCTCTGGCTACCCTATCTAGGCATTTATAGCCGTGAGTATATGTATGTATGTATTTCAATGCGACAGAACGATACTTAATTTGTTCTCAGCTGGAATACTCAATTCAGAAATCAGGCGTAAAAGGGAAAGCCAGAGGTTGAGAACCAGAAAATTCTTCGCCCACTTTTGGAAGCTGAGCGAGGAAAAGCATAACATAACATAAACGTTCACGCCAAATATCCCCGAAGGGGTTGGCAGAGGTACTAATACTTCTGAACATCACGGATTTTGTCACCTGGTGTTCAGAGTACCCACGTTTTGCATGGACAGTGTACTCACGTGATCCCCTATCGCCGTTTTGTACGAATACACTGTCACATGACTAAGTACAACTCAGCCATGTGGGTTTCCTCGCGTTGTTTTCCCTCGCCGTTAACAACCATGGTAAATTAACTACACATACATACATATTCTCACGCCGTTAGTTCCCATTGGGGTAGGCAGAGACTATCGATCGCCACTTTGTACGATCCCTGCAAACCTCTCTAGCTTCATTCACATCCATCAATCTTTTCATAAATGCTCTTTTATTCTTCATACTGCGGACACCTGCCTTTTTGAGCACATTTTCTATTTGATCCAAATGTGTCCTCCGAGGTCGTCCTCTACTAACATTACCTACACATATGTCTTTTTAATTGAAACATATAGAATCCCTCAAAGGCCAGAGCTTCAGAACCAGAAAATTCTTCAGTCAATTTCTGAAGATGAGTGGGGAAAAGTTTGTAAAATAAAGGTGATGGGTCTCCACCCGCATCTCTCAAAAATCGATTAAAGGCCCCAATACTGTTAGTCGCCTCTTACGTACAACCACCGGAAGAAATGGGGTAGTGCTATTCTAGCCGACACTACACAGCCGGCACTATAAATCACATGTTGTATATCATTGCAGTTCCTCCTATATCCCGAACGCACCGTCAAGAAATCCAAGTTATCAGAACTGACTGCCATATTGGATTGTTCGAGAAAATCGATGTTAAATTGGATATGAAGGAATTCATTAATGCAGGTAAGTTTTATTCAAGGATACTCTACACTATGGATGAGCCCTAAACACTATCAGAGCGTAGCAGGGGGCGTGGCCTATTGGCAATTAAAATGGCTGACCTAGGGTTGTATCATGCAAGAATCAGAATAGAAAAATATCGATAAATTTGCCAACATGTTTATGTAGAAATAATTTATTTCAACAGTGGGCAATTACAGTTTAAACCTTCGTTTCGCCACCATGGATCATACATCACCATGGATTTAACTCATGAACATTTTCGAGCGATAATTTATTCTGATTTTTGGCGTGGGGTAAGTTAAAAGCAGTGCATCGATCAGTGGTTCAGTGAGATTAATCATGGGTGTCATATGCTCAAGGACGACTTTAAATCGGTTGTCGTACACATTACATATACTTACTAACGGCTATAAATCCCTAGATGGGGTAGCCAGAGCTAAGGGCTCTTGCGCACTAGCGGTTAGCCGCCTAGGCGGTTTGTTTGAGCGGTCCAACCGCTAAACGCGGTTTCATTGCGGCTGACCGCTATGGCGGCCAACCGCGAAGAAACCGCAATGAAATCGCGTTCAGCGGTTGGACCAGAGCGGTCCGCGTGCCCCATAAACAAAATGGACGCCATCGAGATAGCTTGTGTTATTTATTATTACTCCCGAAAACAACGAAATAAAAGAAAAAAAAGTTCTCTGTGTCGAAGTCCACGGCTGCGACTCACGTACAAACTCATCGGCGGCTCGCCGCAAACTAAAATCGCCAGTGCGTACAAGCAATATGGCGGCCAGCCGCCGCTCTCCATTCAACCGCCGCGGTTGAAAATTTGCGGCGGTCAAGTGCGCACAATCACAGGCGGTTGCATTTTAAACTGGGGAAGCGGCAGACCGCGCGGCTAGCCGCCCCCGCGGTTGGCCGCTAGTGCGCAAGAGCTCTAAGGAATGACAAATTCCTCAGCCACCTTTGGGAAGTTGAGTGGGGAAAAGTTGGTAAAATAAAGGTTGTTGGTGATGGGTGTCCAACTGCAGCGCCCAAAATTCCCTTAAAACGCCGTTAAAAGTCCGTTAGTCGCCTCTTACTCCACCGGCAGAAATGTGGAAGTGCTAAATAACCACCTCAAAGTAACAAATGTGAAGAAAAGTGTAAACTATAAAAATAATGTTACCTACATTTTGGAAGGCATACAGATATGCAGATATGCAGGAAAAGTTTTCAGTTTCGAAACGTCGGGCTTTAAAAAACTATGTAAAAACACGCGATTAAAATATTCGAAAGTCAAAAGTTGTTTTAACTATACATTTCATGTTTAAACTTTTCCTGCATATCTGTATGTACCACTGTGTTTTGTACTTACTTACTACTTGTACAAAAGGGTGGTTAGAATATGATTTTTTTTCCGTTTTCACGCCATGGTTTTTTTTTCATATTTTCAGCAATCGATATTGCGTGTGGCTGCTACGAACCGCCACCAAAAGAACAGGATCAAAAACACTACAGCTTGAGGATCCTTAAAGATGCGATTGACTATGAACCCAAAAAGAAGACTGAAACTTGTAAGTATTACATACATATACTCACGGCTATAAATCCCTTGAAGGGGTAGCCAGAGCTAGGTAATTAGAAATTCCTCAGCCACTTTTGGTATTTGCGTGGGGAAAAGATGGCGAAATAAAGGTTGTTGGTGATGGGTCTCCAACCGCATCGCCCAAAAATCCATTAAAAGCTCCAATACCGTTAGTCGCCTCTTACGAGCACCGATGGAAAGAAATGGGGTGGTGCTATTCTAAACTGACACTTCACAGCCAGAACCCAACAACTCTATCGTTATTTTTTTATTGCAGCCGAATTACCGACCTCGATACGGTACAAAGAAGCGGTAGAGGAAGAAAAGGCTAAGCCATGGTGTAAATGCGAGCCGGTCGTTTACCCTGAAGGCGTTGTTCCGCCAGGTAAACTAAATTAACATCATCAGTTCAGTAGGTAGCTCTTAGAAAGAAAAGAAAGAAAGATATTATTTATTTATTTCCTAAGTTCACATCTATAACAAAATACAAACAATATAAAACAGTTCACCTCAAATCACAAAATATTATAACTAAACTAAAAGTACTTGGTAAAATTAAAAAAAACTCTTCGATCATATACACCAAAGATGCCGCACTCCATACAAATTGAACGCACAAAAGTGGACCGCGAAAATGGCAAGAATTTTAAACCGCATTTACTTAAGACCTATTATTCATTGCAAGATCTAGCACGCGACTGTCAGTGAAACAGTGCTTACCATATAAAAAAGTACTGTTTGACCGGGCCGTTTTTTGTGCTTTGTTGCTGTATACATACATACATATACTCACGGCTATAAATCCCTATGGCGATGCGGTAGGAGACCCATCACCAACGATACTTTATTTCTATCATCTTGTTCCCTATCAACTTCCGAATGTGGCTGAGGAGTTTCTAGTTCTGAATCAACTCTTTGGGATTAATGGCCTTGACTATATGTATTTTCACCAGCTTTTCTCTACTCCAATATATATACGCTACACCAACTGCAATTAAGAATGAAAAATCTATCGTCGTTATTTATTTGCTGATGTTTCAGAATTGATGACCCCGCAAGAAAGAGCTGCCCTACTTCCGTCGCAACTGCGCTATTTGGAAGGTTTGCGACGATGCAAGTGTGATTGCGAGCCATCGTTAGAACGAGGTAACTTATTTTCTGAGGTTCAACTCTTCACATAATAAACATAAACATAAACGTTCACGCCGTTTATCCCCGAAGGGGTTGGCAGAGGTACCAATACTCCTGAACTCACATGGCAAGCGCCATCTAGTTTCCAGAGAAGGTACCCACGTTTTGCTTAGACAGTGTACTCACGTGATAGGGGGCAGGCCTATCACTCTTTACATCGAGAATGATAATAGGCATACTTATCTCTTCTAACCTGTGTGAACAAGATAAACACAGCTTTAAAAATTATGAAATATAAACAGCAATATGGGTAGCCATTTGATAGGATTGTTGAATACGCTCCCGGAGGCGTTAGGTGGCCTTCTGAACGGAATAGTTTTGGACAATTCAATTAGAGAGGATGGATAGTAAATTGTTGAAAGAGATCTACAGAGCCAATTTGGAATCATAATCATTACACGAATTAATGTTTTCGGTGGGATCCTGAAGCCAAGAACGCTAGTAGCGCAAAATTGTAGGAATTTGTATTTTAAAAGCAGCTGTGTAGTGTTGGCTCAGCTGTTTAGTGTTGGCTTAAAATAGCACTACTCCATTTTTCCTATTTGTACGTAAGAGGCGAGTAACGGTATTAGGGCTTTTAATTTCTAATTCCTTAGCTCCAGAGCTCCCCTTCTTAAGCTGAGAGCCACCCTGGCGGGGCAAAGGACTTAAATCAGATAGAGTGGTTGAAGTAAAACGCTTTAAAGTATTTATAATAATATAAAAAAAACATATATAGAAAGAAAGAATTAATCATATATAGAATTAACCTCTCTACAGATAAGTTATAATTATAAATACATAGAACACCCATCGCGAATATTATCATGACTCTGTTCCCGAAATCGATTAAAATTAGAATAGAATACGACTAACTGTACAGGTACAACACTGTTTGCTTTGAATGACGGAAAAATGACAATAGCCAACGTCATAAATAAAAGATGTTATTAAAGGAAAGAAAAATCTCGAAACTATCACATAATTTAATGTTTTTTGACATGAATTCCTCATAGAATGTATTCTATCTGAAAAGGTAGACAAGTGGCCGTCCGAATTAGTTAAAATTCGGAGGTAGGAAACGCAAACACTACTTGAACGTGTAAAAAAGAAACAAAGGATAGAGAAATTTCGCGCTGGATGCCAACTGACACTGTAGCTCAGTTGGCAGAGCGACAGGGGCATATACCCGAAGGTCGCGGGTTCGAACCCCGCCAGTGTCGAGATTTTTCTTTCCTTTAATAACATCTTTTATTTATGAGTAATAATCCCCACATGAGGAATTCATGTCAAAAAACATTAAATTATGTGATAGTTAGGCGTTTCCAACATTAGCATTCTATCTGAAAAGGTAGACAAGTGGCCGTCCGAATTAGTTAAAATACGGAGGTAGGAAACGCAAACACTACTTGAACGTGTAAAAAAGAAACAAAGGATAGAGAAATTTCGCGCTGGATGCCAACTGACACTGTAGCTCAGTTGGCAGAGCGACGGGGGCGTATACCCGAAGGTCGCGGGTTCGAACCCCGCCAGTAGTGTCGAGATTTTTCTTTCCTTTAATAACATCTTTTATTTATGAGTAATAATCCCCACATGAGGAATTCATGTCAAAAAACATTAAATTATGTGATAGTTAGGCGTTTCCAACATTTGCATTCTATCTGAAAAGGTAGACAAGTGGCCGTCCGAATTAGTTAAAATTCGGAGGTAGGAAACGCAAACACTACTTGAACGTGTAAAAAAGAAACAAAGGATAGAGAAATTTCGCGCTGGATGCCAACTGACACTGTAGCTCAGTTGGCAGAGCGACGGGGGCGTATACCCGAAGGTCGCGGGTTCGAACCCCGCCAGTGTCGAGATTTTTCTTTCCTCTAATAACATCTTTTATTTATGAGTAATAATCCCCACATGAGGAATTCATGTCAAAAAACATTAAATTATGTGATAGTTAGGCGTTTCCAACATTAGCATTCTATCTGAAAAGGTAGACAAGTGGCCGTCCGAATTAGTTAAAATACCGAGGTAGGAAAAGCAAACACTACTTGAAGTGTAAAAAAGAAACAAAGGATAGAGAAATTTCGCGCTGGATGCCAACTGACACTGTAGCTCAGTTGGCAGAGCGACGGGGGCGTATACCCATGGCATCTTTTAAAAAGGCAATTAAAGCCATGCTTTTAAAGAAATCTTACTACAGTGTTCAAGATTTTTTAAACGACAAGGATCCAACGCGCACATGACCATGTCCGTAAAGCTATAAATCTTCCCTCGTTATTCCTAGGAATAATTGTCTGGTGAGGATTTTTCTTCTCACGTTATGTGATTGGTTTTTGTGATGGACAATTTATTTTAATTATGTCAAACTAGCGTTTGGTTTGGTCGCTTAGAAAATCTTTTGTAAAGTAAAAACATGTTTATAAACTGAAATTGTACAAACCATATTTTGAAAAAATGAAAAAATGTGAATGTAAAGAGTTTCTTTGTTGCTTCTTCTCTTTACGAACACCTTCCGAAGCAACGGATTAACGATTAATTTAAAACTTTGACGTTCAAAAAATGTTAGTATTTAACTTTATTTTGAAAAATAAACTTTTTGACTTTTTTTTTTTGACTCTTTTTGACCCGAAGGTCGCGGGTTCGAACCCCGCCAGTGTCGAGATTTTTCTTTCCTATAATAACATCTTTTATTTATGAGTAATAATCCCCACATGAAGAATTCATGTCAAAAAACATTAAATTAATAGCCAACGTACCGCGAAGCTGATTGACAAGTGAAAATATCGTTGATTTTAATGTTCGTTGCGTGTTTTAATAGACAAGCCCTACTAGATAGCTTTGAAAATAAAAGCGGCAATGTATTATAAAGTATGCGATATACACTCAGTTTAATGTTTTTCAATAATAAATCACCACAAACATAAAATAATTGATAATTCAATTAAAAAAAAAAATAATAATAAAGTGACTTACGGATGAAAGTAAATCTTTCCATTATCTCGTCCTGATTTACTTTTGTAGTTTCTGCATCACAATACGGCACAATACGCCATTTTTTAAAATATTGCTTGACATAAGTCACAGAGAACGTTTGAGCGCGGACTGAATCAAATGGAGCTGAAGTGAGATAATTTCACTATCTTTTTACATGCGAAGTACATGCACTTGCGCCATCTATTCAAATACAGGTCTGTGGTTGTACATAATATCATTAATGGTTGTAATGTTTTGCATTCTCTCTATCGTGAAAAGTGTGAATATTCATTTAATACGTCTGTTAATCTGACAGATTACAACAATTTCGCGACGTTAATATAGTACCAAATATGATGGCGCACTGGCTTTTTCATGTCTTTTTAAATGTTAAATACAGTAAATTTCTTTGTTTTAAAACTATTATAATTATTTTTAATATTTTATTTTATTATTCTTTCTTTTAGGAACCCTTTCCTATCACGAGGAAGAAGATCGCTATACAACTCATTCAACAAGTTCTGGTTTTGAAGAATGAATAATCAAGTGAGAAAACTGGTCTAAACTACAACGGATTAAAATATTCTTATTATATATTTATTTTATTTCCTATCCAGTAATTACATTCATTATTATATTTTATAGTGTTTTTCTGTTTGTGTGTGCTTTGCTAGGATACAGAATCAGAACTGTACTGATTTTTGTGTTTGTATGACATTAATATCTAGTTGGAAAGTGGAGTTATTAAAATAAATTATTTCAAAATACAATTAACGTTACTTCATGAATTTGATATTGTCCCTTTGAATTGTTAGAACATACATAAATACATACATATACTAACGCTGTTATTTCCCATTGGGGTAGGCAGAGACTATCGATCGCAACTTGATACGAGATTGTATAACAATTCATATTAAGTTCATTTTAGTGATCAAATTTAGCCTTCCGATATATTCCATTCATAGTTTATGAGTTTCTGGTAATAATAAATAATAAAGTTGAGAGTACTGTGCAAAACGTGGGTACTCTGAACACCAGGTGACAAAGTCACGTGATGTTCAGAAGTATTAGTACCTCTGCCAACACCTTCGGGGATATTCGGCGTGAACGTTTATGTTATGTTATGTTTATGTATGTACTGTGCATGGATTTATATCACCCTGGTATTTCACAGAAACGGATAAAAACCGACAACATTTTGTACCAAATTTCGAAGTCTTTTCACCACTTGATGTTTTTATACGAACGAAAATTTTACAACTACTTACCAACCCTTTGTAAAGATTAGTTGGTCCGTGGGTCACACCCAGTAGTCAAATTTAATGCTTCCCCACAGACCACTATATAGAATAGTTTAGTTGGTCGGTTTTGAGTTGTACGGATTTAGTTGGTCGGTGGGGAATACCCCCAGTCGTCCTCTACTAACATGTACTGCATCAGTCGATTGAGACTCAGCTTATATATAAAATTTTACTAATATTAATAAATTTCTTCGCTTAATTCTGCTAAATAATACCTGCAGTTTTCATGCAACATGCACTGTGCACCGTCCGCCCTTCGACTCAACACGAGTCATTGTCGAGCAGTAGACTGTTCGGCAGCTGACCACCGAGTGCCGGTCATATTTTTTTTTTTTTTTTTGTTTACCGGTGGGGAAATCCTCATGGATCCCCCGTCGCTCTCTCGAGCGACGGGGGTATGTCGGACTTTTACCGACTAAAACCCCACCGGTTCGGTGCTGCTGGCCCTGCGGCCTGTGCGGCGTCACCTTGGCTTTTGGTGCCGGGCGGCTGAAGGCCGCCCTGGCGAGGCAAAGGAGTGTACCTAAGCTAAGTCGGATAGGGTGAGTATAAAAATAAAATAGACTCTAGTTGAGTCTGGTGTGACTATAAAGTTAGTGTAGGGTTCTACGACCTCGCCGGCGGGGTCGGTGTCGGGAGTGATAGAAGTTGTTGGTGTGACCGCGAGCGCCGGTGGCCCCTGAGGCCTCGAGCTCGCGGGTGGTGTCGTCGTCGGGATCCGAGAGCACGCTACGTGGGCGTCGAATCCTGGCGTCCGGGGAAATCGTGTAGTCGAGCGAGGCTCGGAGTAAGGGGTTGGGGTGATCAGGGATCTTATCAAAGTATCTACGTGAGATTTGTTTGAAATGATCCCTGATAGTATTGAGTCCTAAGTCTCTGTGGAGATCATAGTTCCTAACATACCAAGGCGCCCCTACCGCCTTGCGCATGAACCTATTCTGTATCACCTGGAGGCGGTGTATCAAGCCCTCTCTGGCGTGTGCGAACGCAACACTACCATACGAGAGGACCGAGCGTATACATGTTTTGTATAGTGTAACTTTGTGACGCAGTGGTAACTTACTGGGTGGTAACGACTTTGCGCGAAGGCTTTGTTTTGTTTGAACTGTATATATATTGTTTTCTCAATAGGCACAACATACATATATATTTACAACACTCATTATATAAGTCAAGTTCTTTGTTCTAGATACATACATACATATACTCACGGCTATAAATCTCTAAAAGGGATAGCCAGAGCTAAGGTATTAGAAATTCCCCAGCCACTTTTGGAAAGTTGAGTGGGGAAAAGATGGTAAAATAAAGGTTGTTGGTGATGGGTTTCCAACCGCATCGCCCAAAAATCCCGTAAAAGCCTCGATACCGTTAGTCGCCTCTTACGAACACCCACCGCAAGAAATGGGGTAGTGCTATTCTAAGCCGACACTACACAGCAATGAAAGATTTGTAAAAGTATAATTTAATTCATAAGGTTTGAGGTCGTATAAAGTAGCGATTGTTAGTATCTGTCTACCCCAACGGGAATAATAACGTAAGTGTATGTTTGTATGCATGTGGGACATTGTTTTGGTTAAGGGATGGATGAGTTGAGCACAGGAACGGCTGTTGTAGTATTGGTCAAGTAATAGAAGCTGGCCTTTGTAGTGTCGTTTTCTAATAGCACTACCCCATTTCTGCCCATGGGTGATCATAATAGACAACTAAGGATTTTGGGGCTTTTAGGTGATTTTTGGGCGATGTTCGAGATCCATCAATAAGATCCTTTATTTTACTGTCTTTTCCCCCCTTAAAAAAAGGCTCAGAAATTATTATTCTGAATCTGTGGACCCCTTATAGAGTTGAGAGTTTATGTGTGTATGTAGGTGTGTGGGCGGATGATGACAATGAATTGCGGTAAAGATACAACCATTAGCGACATGATAGTCCAGTGGATAGAACACCCGCCTGAAAACAGAAGGGGATGAGTTCCAATCCTGGGTCGGGCCTACACCAATTTGTCTTTTCTAAAGTCATATGTGTGGTTAATTTATCATGGTTGTTAACGGTGAGGGAAAACATCGTGAGGAAATCCACATGGCTGAGTTGTACTTAGTCATGTGACAGTGTATTCGTACAAAACGGCGATAGGCCTGCCCCTTATCACGTGACTACACTCTCGAAGCAAAACGTGGGTACCTTCTCTGGACACTAGATGGCGCTGCCATGTGAGTTCAAAAGTATTGGTACCTCTGCCAACCTCTTCGGGGATAAACGGCGTGAACATTTATGTTATGTTATACAACCATTGTTGTAGAACCAACTAGCGAAAATGAAAAAACACATAATTTATAATAAATATATAATTTCGATTATATACAACTCTCAATAGTGGAGGGTAGATCTCTGTCACTTCAAAAGAGGTAAGATACATTCATTTCACTAACTAAAAATATAAGTTGAAATAAGCGGTTTTTTAAAATTAAGATGTTGAGTTTTCCCATATTATCATATACATATTGTCCATGCTGTGTAGTGTCGGCTTATAATAGCACTACCCCATTTCCTCCGGTGCCTGTACGTAAGAGGCGACTAACGGTATTGGGGCTTTTTAAGAGATTATTGGGCGATGCGGTTGGAGGCCCATCACCAACATCCTTTGTTATACCATGTTTTCCCTACGCAACTTCCGAAAGTGGCTGAGGAATTTCTAATTTCTTTACTCTGGCTACCCCTTCTTGGGATTTATAGCCGTGATTATATTATGTATGTATGTATATTCTCCATAAGTCTGTTACTCTATAGACATGCAATAACATTTCAAAAATTTTAAGAACTTATGTATAAGAATAAGTAGAAAAACAATCTTTTAGACAAACAATTTTAAAGAAAATAAATATTATATTTTTTATTGCATACTAGCTGAACAGGTAAACGTTCTTTTTTTGTATACATTACTTCAAGGAAATTCCAAGTTGATAAAATATAATATTAGGGATGGGCAACCCTATTATATTACTTAGGAGTATAAAAATAGTTATAAACCTAATGTCAGACCTAATAATGTGTATGCAAAATTTCATTTAAATTGATTTAGCTGTTTTGGAAGACACTGCGATCCGTGAATTATACATTAGTAATAATCCCCACATGAGGTTTTCATGAACAAAAACATTAAAATTTTATATTACTGTTTATTTACAAGTGCTTCTAACATTTTAAAGTTTTCTACACAAAAAGATAAAATACATATCAAGTCTACAACACCATATCAAAAGTTTAGATTGAATATAAAAACCATGATCATCATAGGAATCAGAACAGGAACTAATCTCGCCGCATCATTCCTCACGACTTTTAATACATCAGTTTTATGTTCGTTGGCCCACAAAACGATATTTTCAGAACCAGTCAGTGCCTCTTCTCCATTCGATATGATGTCAGCATCGCATTCTTCACATTTTCTTAGCCAGGATTGGAACTGGGGAATATTTAGTAGAGAAATAAGTTAATGTGTAGTGTCGGTTTAGAATAACATTACCCCAGTACTTCCCATGAGAAGGCGATTAAGGGTATCGGGGCTTTTTAAGTTTGGGCGACGCGTTTGGAGACCCATCACCAAAAACATTTATTTAACTCCCTTTGCCCACTTAACTTCCAAAATTGGCTGAAGAATTTTCTGATTCTGAAGCTCTGGCTACCCCTTTTAGGGATTTATAGCCGTGAGTATAAGTATGTGTGTACGTAAAAATATGTTTAAATCTAAAACTGGACTCCGTAAAACCACGATAAAGCGCCATACACCCTGTATTATTCTTTTCGGGGGTCTATATTTCATACTATGGACTATATTCGTAGAAAATATGTATATGTATTCGTACAAAACGGCGATATGCTTGCCCCCTATCACGTGAGTACACTGTCCATGCAAAACGTGGGTACTCTGAACACCAGGTGACAACGTCACGTGAGGTTCAGAAGTATTAGTACCTCTGCCAACCCCTTCGGGGATATTCGGCGTGAACGTTTATGTTTATGTTATATGTTAGACATAATTCCTTCAACACAGGCCGCCGGGTTTAGTTGCCGGGCAATGTCGGCGGCCCGGCGGAATCAGTGTGTTTTGTGCTTAAGTAATACATACATACATATACTCACGGCTATAAATTCCAAGAAGGGGTAGCCAGAGCTAAGGAACTAGAAGTTCCTCAGCCACTTTTGGAAAGTTGAGTGGGGAAAAGATGGCAAAATAAAGGTTGTTGGTGATGGGTCTCCAACCGTAAGTAATACTTAAGTAATACACACCAGTAAAAATAAAATAAGTACGAACATACAAGACTGTGGCTTTCAGATTTACTGGAGTAGTTGGATTGGACTATCGTAGCCAGTTCAAATTTTGAAATTGTGCTTTTTTGAGACAGATTAACTAAAAAAGTACCTTTTCTAT
Organism: Bedellia somnulentella; assembly: GCA_963576735.1. Classification (NCBI taxonomy): domain Eukaryota; kingdom Metazoa; phylum Arthropoda; class Insecta; order Lepidoptera; family Bedelliidae; genus Bedellia; species Bedellia somnulentella. Next base: position 3,321,691 of record OY755195.1, read on the forward strand.
ATCCTCAGTATTGCTCAGAGATGAAGCGATATTGGTAACCAAACTGTCGATTGTAGGATACCTGAAAATTACATTGGTGAGATTACATAATTAGGATGTTTTGTTCGCAAAAACCTCATTTGGAGATTATTACTAATCAATATACAAACTTTTTGCGACATGCCGAATTCATCAAATACATCATGGAAGGGAAAAGGGGAAGAGGAAGACCAAGGATAACCTCATCAATAGGTGAAGAAGTAGGCTAAGAACAAAGAAGAATGGCGACTATTCCACATTAGCATAGACACATTGCTGTGTAGTGTCGGCTAAGAATAGCACTACCCTATTTCTTCCGGTGGGTGTTCCTAAAAGGCGACTAACGATATTGGGGCTTTTTAGGGGATTTTTGGGCGATGCAGTTGGAGACCCATCACCAACAACCTTTATTTTACCATCTTTTCCCCACGCAACTTCCAAAAGTGGCTGAGGAATTTCTAATTCCTTGGCTCTGGCTACCCCTTCTAGGGACTTACAGCCGTGAGTATATGTATGTATGTATGTACATTGGTATATCCCCGACTCAGGATTTGAGCTCAAACCTCTCTGCACGATAGGTTGGTGTTTGTTTCACTTGGCTATCACGGTTGTTAATTAAGACTTATCTGTGGTCACACATACAGCTATTAATTGGAAAAAATGGCAGACAGAATTTTTTTTAAACCACATTTTAAAACTGAGTTGGGAAACTATTTTCTTAAAACCGTTTATCGCCATTGAATGAATGAATACATTCAAATTTCATACAACTTTTGCAAATCGAATGATAATTACCAAACGACAACATGACATACGACTTTGTGATACTATAAAGAAATATACAACAATTGTCTAAACGACGTGATAGCTCAATGGGTAAAACACCAGTTATCGTGCAAACGACTAGTGTTCAAATCCCAGGTTTACACCAGTTTGTCTTTTCTAAAGACATTATGTGTGGTTAAATTATCACGGTTGTTAACGGTGAGGGAAAACATCGTGAGGAAACCCACATGACTGAGTTGTACTTAGTCATGTGACAGTGTATTCGTACAAAACGGCGATAGGCCTGCCCCCTATCACGTGAGTACACTGTCCATGCAAAACGTGGGTACTCTGAACACCAGGTGACAAAGTACTATATACTAGTATTAGTACCTCTGCCAACTCCTTCGGGGATATTCGGTGTGAACGTTTATGTTATGTTATAAAGAAATATACAACAATTGTCTAAACGGCTATGAACCCCTAGAAGAGGTAGCCAGAGCTTCGTAATAAGAAATTCTTCAGTCAGTTCTGGAAGTTGTACGGGGAGAAGATTGTAAAACAAAGGTTTTTAGTGACGGGTCTCCAACCTTCGCAGATTTTACGTTAGTGATTTTAATTTCATTTTAATTAAAATACGTGTGCATAAGAATACACCCTGTATAGCAAGCACGAGCGCTATTTTATCGACACGATAACGGTTAGAACGAGATGGCAGTATACGATACTAAGTAAGTTCGTAAGAGATGGCTGCTTTATCCCACGCGATAACTAGTTTAAAAACGGCTCGTGCTTGCCCTTCTGGAAGTACTAAAGAATACACACTGCCATTTCAGAAACAATTTGTTACAAGGTCTCACATTGTGATTCTTTGTTAATCTTTATAAACGGGTTGCTACTATAACTGTAATATAGTACAACGATTAAAATACTAGGTGGCCGTGTAGTACCGGCTTAAAATGTCAATACCCCTTTCTTCCCACGGGGGTCGTAAGAGGCGACTAAGGGTAAAGGGGCTTTTTAAGTCTTATTTGGGCGATGCGGTTGGAGACCCATCACCAACAACCTTTATTTTACCATCTTTTCCCCACGCAACTTCCAAAAGTGGCTGAGGAATTTCTGATTCCTTTGCTCTGGCTACCCCTTTTAGGGATTTATAGCCGTGAGTATATGTATGTAAAGTAAGTAAAAAAGTAAAAGACATTTATTTGGCAAATTGGTAATAAAAAAAACAACACACAGTAAAAACACATCGAAAACAAAAAATACAAAAGTTAAGAAACAAGTAACCTATTGCCAAAATGGTTATCGGCTCAGCATGTGTGTCTGAAACGGTACACAGACCATTCCAAGACACGATGGTTTTCAGCCGACACCTACTAATTTAAAAAATGAAAAAACAATAATAAAAGAAGCACTCGTTATAGCATAAACACCCAGCAATGAAATAAATGAAGAAATACTAATAAAAAATATACAGTAAATAATGATATACTAGAAATATAAAAATAATAATATATAAAAAATACAATGAACATTAATAAAATATGTTATTAAAGGAAAGAAAAATTTCGACACTGGCGGGGTTCGACATAACATATTTTATTTATGAGTAATAATCCCCACATGAGGAATTCATGTCAAAAAACATTAAATAATGAACATTAAGTCAATAAAACATATTAATATAATGGGGACAAAAAATATAGGGAAAATATATGTGCTTATTTGGCAGCTAAAGATAATTTATGTATTGTAAAGTTTTTTAACGTGGTATTTAAATGTCGCTGTACTGCTAAGATCTTTTAGGGGTGGGGGCAAGTATGTATGTATGTAACAATAAAAAATAGCTATAATTTCTATATAAACTAAAAATCACTACTTACATTTCTTTCAAATTCAAATAGTTTTCTACAAAGAACTCCATCACAAGTTTTACATTGTTATTGGCTAAAATGCTGGTGAACGGTGTCGTCACATCTTGAAGACCAATCGCAGAGTCCTTCTCTAATAATGAAGACAAATAGCTGAAACATACAAAAAATATATTTATTTGCAAGGTTACAAAAATCCCTCACGGCCATAAGTCCCTTGAAGGGGTGGCAAGAGCTAGGGAATTAGAAATTCCTCAGTCAATTTCGGAAGTTGCGTAGGGAAAAGATAGTGAAAAAAAGGTTGTTGGTGATCCGATCGCATCGCCCGAATCCCTTAAAAGCCCCAATACCCTTAGTCGCCACTTACGTACACCCACAAGTTTAAGCATCTACAAAAGTAAAATATTGACTTGTGGCAAGGGTTACTAATTTCTTTTCTCTAGGAAAACTTTATATGTAAAGTTGTATGTAAAGCAACATCTTTTTTCAAATACATATACTCACGGCTATGAATCCCTAGAAGGGGTAGCCAGAACTAAGAATTTTAAAATTAGGAAATTAAAGTTAGGTTAGATAACCTGTTAGGTTAGGACATACATACATACATACATATTCTCACGCCGTTAGTTCCCATTGGGGTAGGCAGAGACTATCGATCGCAATATGGTAAAATAAAGGTTGTTGGTGCTAGGTCTCCAACCGCATTGCCCGAAAATCCATTAAAAATCCCCAATACTTTTAGCCACTTCTTACGTTCCCCCATGGCAAGAAACGGGGTAGTGCTATTTCAAGCCGACACTAAACAGCAATTTGTATTTTAAATATTCTATTTTACAACTTACAATTTCAATTTCTCCTCTTGTCCGCTGCATCCAAGTGCATTTTGTATGACAATGGCCTCGTTGGCGACGTTGGTTGTCAACATTTGCTGCCAGAGAAAGTCGAAGTCGTCCCCGTCGCCGAACTTCAACCCATAGCAATAGGACACTGGACGGAGACTCGGAGCTATTCTGTTTAAACATACATACATATAAACATATACTCACGGCATTTAATGTTTTTTGACATGAATTCCTCATGTGGGGATTATTACTCATAAATAAAAGATGTTATTAAAGGAAAGAAAAATTTCCACACTGGCGGGGTTCGAACAATATACTCACGGCTTTAAATCCCTGAACAGGGTAGACAGAGCTTTGAAATGAGAAATGAGCCAGGGGAATAGATAGTAAAAATTAATAATTTTTGATAATGGGCCTCCAACCACATCGCACAATAATCACTTAAAAAGCCATTATACCTTTAGTCGCCTCTTACGATCACCCACGGGTAGAAATGGGGTAGTGTTATTCTAAGCCGGCTCTGCACGGCAAGCTCTCTGTTGAACTATTTTAAATAGACTCAAGGTTTAAAATAATAAAATAAATATTGAACTCAAATTCAAGCCGTTATAGCTCAGTGAGAAGAACAGCCTCCTATTATTCAGACAGGCGGGCCGACACTAATTTGTCTTGTCTAAAGTCATTTATTTATTTATTTAATTACACAAGGAAAACAAACAGCTGTGATACTTAAAATTAGGATACACTTTTAACACACATTAGCCTAATAGTTTTCACCAATAAAATATGGGACCTTAGTCCTTCTCAAATTTGACAATAAAATTAAATGCTAACTAGGTATTAATTATAAATGTAAAAATATATACATAATATACCAATAAAATAAACATAAACATACTCACTCAAACATATATATATGCATTATTTATACAATATTGTATAATACATATATAAATATACACTTATAGTCATATGCATAGAATAAAGAGTACCCAGTATCCGCTCACGGCCATATAAATAGTCCTATCACATTGGTTTCACTTACCAGTCAACGCCCTTAGGCTGAAGCTTTGAATGTGAATACTAACGCCGGATTTCTGAATTGAGTATTCAAGCTGAGTACGACTTAAGTATCGTTTTGTCTCATTCAGTTGTTAAGATTTTAATGCAGCTGTAATACTCAATTGAGAAATCGGGCGTATGTCACAGACGACGAGATAGCTCAGTGGGTAGACACCGCTTATCGTGCAGACTAGTGTTCTTTTCCCTGGTCTACACTACACTACACCAATTTGTCTTTTCCAAAGCCATATGTGTGGTTAATTCATCATGGTTGTTAACGGTGAGGGAAAACATCATTAGGAAACCCACATGGCTGAGTTGTAACAGAGTATTACAAAAACAGTGTGTACAAAACGCCGACAGGCCTATCACGTGAGTACACTGTCCAAGCAAAACATGAGTACCTACTCTGGACACTACATGGCGCTGTCACGTGATGTTCAAAGGTATTGGTACCACTGCCAAACCCTTCGGGGATATTCGACGTTTGAGTTCAAACTAATAAAATAAAAATTGAACTCAAATTCGAGCCATGATAGCAATACAGACAGGCGGGCTGACACCAATTTGTCTTCTCTTAAGACATATGTGTGGTTAATTTATCATGGTTGTTAACGGTGAGGGAAAACATCGTGACGAAACCCAAATAGCTAAGTCATGCTTGTTCATGTGACAGCGACGATAGGCCTGCCCCCTATCACGTGAGTACACTGTCCAAGCTAAACGTGGGTACTTTGAACCACAATGATAATAATGTCAGAAGAGCAAGCACGAGCGCTTTTTTATCGACACGATAACGGTTAGAATGAGATGGCAGTATACGATACTAAGTAAGTGCGTAAGAGATGGCTGCTTTATCCCACGCGATAACTCGTTTAAACACGGCTCGTGCTTGCCCTGCTGGTGACGCTATGAAGTATTAGTACACCTACCCTTGGGGACGGCTTGGACGCATGTGTCAAAGAAACTGTAAAAACTTCTGTAGAATACTTCTGAACACTACGAGACATTCTATTCAACCCTCACAATCTTCGTTTGACCTTCAAGGCAGCAACTATGCCACGAGTTAATTTTAAAACGACTTGAATACATACATATATTCACAGCTATTCATCCAAAAAAGCGGTAGTGAGAGCTTTACAATTAGAAATACTTTAGCCACTTTTGAAGTTTCTAATTCTCACTTAAAGTGTAACTTAGAAAGCTGTAATTCCCAAATTCGCTTAATGTTTTTGTTTATTTATATTTTATTGGGACTGCCTCCGTGGTCTAGCGGTTAAGCGCTTGGTTTCAAGTACGTAGGTCTCAGGTTTGGTTCCCGAGGGGTGGTAACCTTAAAAATTTAATTTGTAAGATTTAACCCAGTTTGGAAGGATAAGCACGTTAAGCCGTCGGTCCCGGCTACTATTACGGTAGTAGTCGTTACTCTGCCGTCCCGCATTTGGCCAGCGTGGTGGACTATGGCCAAATCACCCTATATAGGGTAGGCTCGAGCCCCTTGGTGGGGACATATATGGGCTGTGAGAATTTAGAGAAATATTTTATTTTGTTGGAGTTCCTTTTTTGTCTTTTATTGTTTTGTTTGTTTTTTATTTCTCTTTTTTTTATGTTATAATGTAGTAGATGAAAGTTACGAGTGTTGGCTGAAAACCAGCGAACTCAGCGTTTGTGTCCTGCGAGACTTGCGCTGGGTACATTTTATGCTGAGCCAAGACCTTTTTGACCTTTTATTATTACAGACTGTACTTAAATGTTAATAACTGTATATAATTTTGTATTTTTACCAAATAAACTTTTTACTTACTTATTTACAATAAAATAAATTACCTGATTCCGTCATCTTTAAACCGTCGAAACAGAGCCACAGCATTATCTTCGCAACTCCTATGTCCAACTTTACAAGCGAACTCCAAAATCTGCATTCGGTTCCTGAGAGTCACAAAACTATCATTCTCGTCCTCTGAGAAGCCTAATTCTTCTATGATGTTCTGCATCAGCGATGCGGCGTAATTCTAGAAGATACGTTATTATTATTATTATTTTAATTATGTATATTAATGTTGATAGTTGAATATGATGCTATTATCTGAAAGGTATATGATGTAGGAATATGATGCTGTGTAGTGTCGTCTTAGAATAGCACTACCCCATTTCTTCCGGTGGGTGCACGTAGGAGGCGACTAACGGTATTGGGGCTTTTAAGGAATTTTTGGGCGATGCGGTTGGAGACCCATCACCAACAACCTTTAACTCATCATCTTTTCCCCACTCAACTTTCCAAAGTGGCTGAGGAATTTCTAATTCCTTAGCTCTGGCTACCCCTTCTAGGGATGTATAGCCGAGAGTATATGTATGTATGTATATTGCTGTGTAGTGTCGGCTTAGAATAGCACTACCCCTTTTCTTCCGGTTGGTGTACGTAAGAGGCGACTAACGGAATTGGGGCTTTTAAGTGATTTTTGGGCGATGCTGTTGGAGACCCATCACTAACAACCTTTATTTTACCATCTTTTCCACACGCAACTTCCAAAAGTGGCTGAGGAATTTCTATTTCCTCAGCTCTGGCTACCCCTTCAAGGGATTTATAGCCGTGAGTATATGAAATTATTAAGGCATTTGAATGGTGAGATCAGTCAGTACGTTAATAAAAACAATAGGTAGATGTACAGAACATAATGCAATAGGAGTAGCAACTATTTTACTTTATATTAAACAAAAACTTAACAACTAAACTTATTTCTAGTTAATATTATTTATTTACATAAAACCGCCAAGTACCAATGATAGAGCATAGGCATAGATACCATTGCAGCAGTCCAAGGGCAAGCACGAGCGCTATTTTATCGACACGATAACGGTTAGAATGAGATGGCAGTATACGATACTAAGTAAGTGCGTAAGTGATGGCTGCTTTATCCCACGCGATAACTAGTTTAAACACGGCTCGTACTGGCCGGGCTGGTGTATTAAACACACAATGTGGTTAGTTTTATTTTTGTCAATGTTATAGTTTGAATTTTTTTGTTCATGAAAACCTCATGTGGGGATTATTACTAATAAATAAAGGAAAAAAAAAATTCGACACAGACGGGATACACTACTTAAAAGTGTAAAAGAAACAAAGGATAGAAGAATTTCGAACTGGCAGCCATTGACACGGTAGCTCAATTGGCAGAGCGACGGGGGCGTATACCCGAGGTCGCGGGTTCGATTCCCGCCTGTGTCTTGTTATTGTATAAAACGAAGATTAACGTAATTTTACTGCTCGTATTTCAATTGTCAATTACTTTCACTTAATTCGAACCCGCGACATTCGTATTCTAAATTAATATAATTAGTTTAAACTTACATGGATGTCCTCTAACACCTCAGTTCCTATGTACATCCGCCTCAAAGAGTTCAGTCCACTCAGCGCCGCGTACCACACAGAATAGTCTGACTCAGATTTCAGGAAACTAATGATGTCATTCACCAAATCGAAACTGAGGATGTCGGCTTCAAACAGTGCAAAGGCATCATTAACAATCTGAGGAAAATGAAAATGTTCTAAAATACTTATAACACACCATCTTTATCATACATGCTAAAATAGTTATGTGTAGTGTCGGCTTAGAATAGCACTACCCCATTTCTTCCGGTGGGTATATGTAAGAGGCGACTAACGGTATTGGGGGCTTTTAAGGGATTTTTGGGCGATGCGGTTGGAGGAGACCCATCACCTTCATTTCAAACAACCTTCATTTTACCATCTTTTCCCCACACAATTTTCCAAATTTATATCATGTCTAGGTCATAAGTACTTTGTAAGTGTGTTCTTACTTTTTGAATATAAATTTTTTCGGCGGGAATTGAACCCGCGACCTCGGGTATACGCCCCCGTCGCACTGCCAATTGAGCTAGCATGTCAATGGCTACCAGCGCGAAATTCTTCTATCCTTTGTTTCTTTTACACTTTTATGTAGTGTTTGCGTTCCCTACCTCCGAATTTGTCGGAGTGTCGAATTTCGCCTGTGTTGAAATTTTTCTTTCCTTTATTTATTAGTTAAAATAACATTGTCCCATTTCTTCCTGTGGGTGTTTGAAAGAGGCTACTTAGGCCTTTTATTCAAAAATCTTAGCCCACTCAAATTTCAAAAGTAGCTGAAGAATTTCTTATACTGGAGCTCTGGCTACCCCTTTTAGGGATTTACAGCCGTGAGTATATGTTTGTATGTTAAAAATACTAGCAGCTTGATTCACTTAGAATTTCGTACCTTTGCTCGATTGAGACTATGTATGAGTTTGCCTTCTTCACTCCTCAAAGCCTCGGCGATGTGCTCCCACATGTGGTGGTCATAATTCACTCGATAGAAACCTGGATCGGAAATGAGAATTAATATTAATACTATGTACATACATACATAAACTCACAGACATAAATCCCAAGAAGGAATAGCCAGAGCTTCAGAGCTAGAAACTCCTCAGATACATTTGGAAGTTAATAGGGGATAAGATGGTAGAAATAAAGTATCATTGATAATGGGTCTCCAACTTAAAAATCCCTTAAAAACCTGTATACCCTTAGTCGCTTCTGACCCCCAGGAAGAAATGAAGTAGTGATATTCTAAGCCGACACTACCCAGCTAAACTGATGTGTTCAAAACAACAACGCTAATATTAATGCGATTCTAAGCTGCACCTGCACAGTTCTGTTAAAATATGTTGCAGTAAAGTTAAAAGTAAAAAAAAGACAATTGTTAATTTTTCAAAATAGGGGTAATAACTATAATTTTTTGATCGTCAAATGATAGATAGATAGATAAAACATTTATTTCCACAACTAAGACACACAAATTATTACAGCATAATCACATACACTACAAAAACAAAAGAAATACACATTACAACACCAATTTTGTGTGTCACAGCAATGAAAATGGGATCCAACTCAGCGTTGAAATTTGCTTTACGCAAAACACAGATTTTCAGTTGTTTTTTGGGCCGACCACTTTACAAAGACTTACCTTAAAATTCCTATAACTATAAGTATTTAAAGGTTAGTCTATAAATGAATAAATTTACTGACTAATCCGTTGCTTCGGAAGGTGTTCGTAAAGTGAAGAAACAACAAAGAAACTCTTTACATTCACAAATTTTCAAAATATATATTGTACCATTTTGGGTTTAACATATTTTACTTTTTAAAGATTTTCTATACGATTAAATTAAACGGATGTTTGACATTTATTTATTTATTTATTCGGCACACAAACAGTATTATGACATATCATTAGTATAAAACATTTAAAAATAATACAAATTCGGACATAATACCAAAAAACTGTGTACACAGCATGATATTAAATAATCAGTTGAGATTACAACTTGAGAAATATATTAGTATAGTTAATATAGTATTTTTATTTTTTTTTATTCTTTAATTTAATAACATTAATATAACTTACAAATAAAATGAAGACTATTTACAAAGGAAAAGGGAAAGGGGCTAGATTTGAATATGATAAGCACAACATAAAAACAACAAGACAAGTAATAAATAATGGAAAATTATGACATGATTTTATATATCCTACTAACTATATCCATTACAAAAAACCAACCACATTGCGTGGGTAGAAACTAAAAATCTTTCGGTCACTGACCTGTCTCCTGAATATTAACAAGAAGCCACGTATGATTGAAAAGGTCCGGTTCTTCAAAGGTATAACTTTGTGAAGACATAAGGAACACTGGGGTTGTGTCCTCAAAATTCCTTTTTACTCCAGTTGTATAAGTTATAGGAATATGATATAACTCATTAGATTCTAAAGATGAGTTAGCATAGAATCGACGCTGAAATTAGAAGACATCAATAAATACTTAATTAGACTTTTTAGTGCATAAAATGTGGGGATTATTTTACTAATTAATTAAGGAAAGAAAAATTTCGCCACATTGCTTTCCTTGTTTCTCAATACCTCAGCGATTTCTTTCTTTCCTTAATAGTAAGCCTCGGAGTAAATGCAATTTTGTAAGTATGGGTACTATCTCAACGAAATGTTTAATAGTTTATAATACCTATACCCACACCAATATTAATTAAAAACCAGTAACAGTTATGTATTTTAAAGCTGTGTTGTAGCGGCTTAGAATAGCACTACCCCATTTCTTTCCGCTGACGTACGTAAGCGGCAATCAAGTATTGTGGCTTTTTAAGCGATTTAAAGGCGATGCGGTTGGAGACCCATTACAACAACCTTTATTTTGCCATCTTTAAACGTGAATTAGAAATTCCTCGGCTCTGGCTACCCCTTCTAGGGATTTATAGCCGTGAGTGTATGTATGTCTGTATGTACATACATATACTCACATATATCACATATATTTCCCTAGAAAGGGTAGCCAGAGCTAAGAAATTATAAATTCCTCAGCCACTTTTGGAAGTTGTGTGGGGATAAAGATGTTAAAATAAAGGTTGTTGGTGATGGGTCTCCAACCGCGTCGCCCAAAAATCCAATAAAAAGCCCCAATACCCTTAGTCGCCTCTTACGACACCCGTAGGTAGAAAGGGGTAGCGACATTCCAAGCCGGCACTACACGGCACTCTAAGCCGGCACTACACTGCACTATAAGCCGGCACTACACGGCACTATAAGCCGGCACTACACGGCACTATAAGCCGGCACTACACGGCACTATATACTATACTATATGTATGTGTAGTAACATATTGTGCCAAACTAACCTGTGTAAGTGTAACCACTCCGCTACTAAAATTAGCTGTCACTTCTAGCAAAGGGTGGCCTCTCTGCTTTACCCAGTTGCTCATTACCTCACCTATACTGTAGTTTCGACTGATGGCTGAACCTGCTTTTACTATGCCTTCGTTAAGGGCACTGTAAATTTTATTCGGATATCCTAGGTCGAAGGAACTGAAATCAAAGTATTTAGTTAGACACCTGGAGGCCTAGGACGAGCGCTATTTAAAAAAATACAAACTATTTTAAAATTAAGAAAAATACACATACATACATATACTCACAGCTATAATTCCCTAGAAGGGGTAGCCAGAGCCAAGGAATTATAAATTCCTCAGCCACTTTTGGAATTTAAGTGGGGAAAAGGCGGTAAAATAAAGGTTTTTGGTGATGGGTCTCCAACAGCATCGCCCAAAAATCCAATAAAAAGCCCCGATACCCTTAGTCGCCTCTTACGACACCCGTGGGTAGAAAGAGATAGCGACATTCTAAGCCGGTACTAAACGGCAAAGCCGGCACTACACGGCAATCTAAGCCGGCACTACACGGCAATCTAAGCCGGCACTACTCGGCAAAGCCGGCACTACACGACAAAGCCGGCACTACACGACAAAGCCGGCACTACACGACAAAGCCGGCACTACACGGCAAAAAATACACAGCCTCAAATTAAAGACATTTATTATCACCGGTCATGTTATAAAGCATTTACTGGTCTCATTATTATAGCACTACTTAAACGTGTCGCGGGTTCGATTCCCGCCTGTGTCGAAATTTTCTTTCTTTTATTTATTATTTATTTATTACTTATTATTATAGTTTAGCCGTGTTGTGTTGGCTTAGAATGTCACTACTCCTTTTTACCCACGGGTGTCGTAAGATGCCACTAAGGATATGGGGCATTGAAGTGGTTTATGGGCAATGCGGTTTGAGACCCATCACCAACGATACTTTATTTCTGCCATCTTGTCCCCTATCAACTTACAAACTGAGGAATTTCTAGCTCCGAAGCTCTGGCTGCTCCTATGTAGGATTGATAACCGTGAGTATGTATGTTCTTGAAACTTACTTGCTAGTCAAATAGCTGTTCAACCCAATCTTGAATGCCTCGTCTCCAATAAAATGATGTATCATTCTAATAACCGATCCTGCTTTTTGATAAGAAATAGTTCCGAAGTGACCGCTTATTTCAGCGGGTGAATTTACCTGCGAGCAATTGTTTTCAACTATTCTTAATACTGTATTAAAGGAAGATAGAAAACATTTATTACATACACATACATACATGCATATAACATACATATATAAAGCAGAGAAGTGAAGTGTAAAGTATTTTGTCTTTTCTAAAAGTCATATTTTACTTACTTACTTACTTATACTCACGCCCATTATTCCCATTGGGGTGGGCAGAGACTATCGATCGCAACTTATTACGATCTTGACAAACCTCTCTTCCTTCTCATACATGCTCTTTTATTCTTATTTATTGTTTCTTATTCTTAAAGTCATATCTGTGGTTTATTTATCATGGTTGTAAACGTTGAGGGAAAATATCGCAAGGAAACCCACATGGCTAAGTTGTAGTGAGTCCTGTGACAGTGTATTTGTATAAAACGGCGATCTACCTGCCCTCTATCACATGAGTACACTGTCCAAGCAAAACGGAGGAACTCTGATCACCAGGTGATAATGTCACGTGATGTTCAGAAGTATTATAACCTCTGCCAACCCCTTCGAGGCATAAACCTTTGAGGCTTTGAGTTTGAGAGTCTTATTCTTTTTTTTTATTTGTTGTGTAGTGTCGGCTAATAATAGCGCTAATCAATTTCTTCTCGCGGATTGCGTAAGAGACAACTAAAAGGTAGGGAGCTTTTAAGTCCGTTCGACGATGCGGCTGGAGACCCATCACCAACAACGGTACTTTTCAAAACTGGCTGAAGAATTGTTGATTTCAAGGCTCTGGCTACCCCTTTTGGGATTATAGCTACAAGTTATGTATTAGCTGTGTTGTATCGGCTTAGAATAGCACTACCTCTATTCTTCCGGTGGGTGTACGCAAGAGGCGACCAACGGAATTGGGGCTTTTGAGGGATTTTTGGGCGATGCGGTTGGAGACTCATCACCAACAACTTTTATTTTACCATCCTTTCCCCACGCAACTTTCAAAAGTGGGTAAAGAATTTCTTATTCCTCAGCTCTGGCTAAATGTATGTAGAATAGAATAGAATAGAAAACTCTTTATTGTACATCAAATATGGAAAAACAATTACAAATACACAGAATGACTTAACAAAAGTACAATTGGCGGTCTTATCACTAAAAGCGATCTCTTCCAGACAACCTTTGAATGGAGAGGTCAATAAATTAGAGTCATGTGAGATAGATGTACAACAACTAATCTGCACAAACAATACAACAAACCAGTCATACTTAAATCTAGTTACAAAATAATAAACTATTAACAAACATATAAATACTATGTTTGTATGTAAGTATGTATGTCTAATTCTTACCTCTTCATTGGTAATAGGGGCTGGGTTAGCGATTTCGTCTGCAATATATGCCGCATATACGGAGCCGGTGATTAGCATCTCTGCTGACCCCACTTCGGGTTCTATCTGTTAAACAAATAAAAATTTTATTAAATCTTTTTGTTCATGAAAACCTTATGTGGAGATTAATACTAATAAATAAAGGAAAGAAAAATTTCGACACAGGCGGGATTCGAACCCGCGACCTCGGGTATACGCCCCCGTCGCTCTTGCCTTAGGCAATAGTTAAGCGTTTTCAACATTTGCATTCTATCTGAAAAGATAGACAAGTGGCCTTCCGAATTAGTGAAAAATTCAGAGGTAGGAAACGCAAACACAACTAAAACGTGTAAAAAGAAAAAAAGGATAGAAGAATTTCGCGCTGGCAGCCATTGACACGGTAGCTCAATTGGCAAGAGCGACGGGGGCGTATACCCGAGGTCGCGGGTTCGAATCCCGCCTGTGTCGAAATTTTTCTTTCCTTTATTTATTCTTTATTTATTAGAAATAAAATTTATGTTTATTATATCTGTGGTATTCATGTAAAAGCGCTCACTACTGCGGACTCACTCGCACATATGTAAATATTTTTCGCGCGGTATGTAAATATTTTTCGAGCTAAGCATAAATACAAATTATAAGTTGGTACCCAGCAGGGTGTACTGGCCAGTACATCTTTGCTGTTTTCACACACACACACACACACACATCCTAAGCCGCGTAGTGCCGGCTTAGAATGTCACTACCTCTTTGTACCCTCGGGTGTCGTAAGAGGCGACTAAGGGTTTGGGGCCTTTTAGGTGGTTTTTGGGCGATGCAGTAGGAGACCCATCACTATCAAATGTGGCTGAGGAGTATCAAGCTCTGAAGCTCTGGCTACCCCTTTTGGGATTTATGGCCGTGAGATGGATAAATTAGATAAGAGAGGTGTTTTCCGCACTTGGTCACTATAGCGCCGTGAGTGTATAGCTTTGTATGTAAGTAAGCTATACTTCCACAGTCGACTTATGTTATTTAGGTACTTTATAAACGGTGAGATGTTAAGGGCACATAGAGAGGATAGATGACAGTTTATTGGTGCCAATGTGGAAGGTAATGTTAGTAGAGGACGACCTCGGAGGACACACTTGGATCAAATAGAAAATGTGCTCAAAAAGGCAGGTGTCCGCAGTATGAAGAATAAAAGAACATGTATGAAAAGATTGACGGATGGAAACGAAGCCAGAGAGGTTTGCCAGGATCTTACAAAGTGGCGATCGATAGTCTCTGCCTACCTCAATGGGAACTAACGGCGTGAGAATATGTATGTATGTATGTATGTATGTTTATAAACGGGTCAAAATGTTGTAAAAGTTGGATGATGTCCAGTGATGTATACACGTGGCATGCTCATGCTATAATCATGATATAATCTCAGAATATCACTACCCTATTTCTTAGCTGTGTAGTGTCGGCTTAAAGTAGCACTACCCAATTTCCCATGGGTGATCGTAAGAGACGACTAGAGTATCGGGGCTTTTTAAGAGATTTTTGGGCGATGTGATAGAAGACCCGTCACCAAAACATTTATTTTTCAATCTTTTCCCCACTTAATTTACAAAAGTAACTGAAGAATTTTCTGATTCTGAAGCTCTGGCTCAGCCTTTTAGGGATTTATAGCCGTGAGTATATGTATATACAAGGTGTAATTGTAACGAACTGGTTTTCATGAAAATTATGATTTATCACGTATAGAGTCAGAATTCGTTAAAAAAAACACACTTATTTTTTTAAAAAAATTGTTAAAATTTGCACTAACAAAGTAGTACTATTGACACCAACACGCTTAATGTGTGAGTGAAACGCGATGACAAGGCGGGCGAGTGTGGGTGATGCGTATATGCAACTCAGCTGACAGCTGCGACCCGCCACGCCCCCGCTGACCCTTAACCGGCGGTCAAATCAAATCAAGGCCAGTAAAGTAATCAATCGAACTTAGCTTCTAATATCTTCTTATTTTTTACATGTTATTATTTGACGTGATAAATTTGAATAACACTACCCCATAGTTAATACTGCGTTGGAATGCGGCAGTATGTTCAGAGAAAAATTCATAATTCGTAAATATCGCCGCAAAATTCAAAATCTGTATGTATCAAGTCGGGCGGGCTTGTCGGCATTTCATCAAAGGAACAGTATTAGTACTAAGTTAGTTGTTTGTAGCTAATTGTGTTTGTGTTGCTTATGATTGGATTTCACTTTGATTTTTCGCATTAATTTTCAGAGTGTGAGTTCAGTTTTAGTATCTTTTATGAAGTGAACTGCCTGAAAAACACAATGGCTACATTCAGTGTTGGTGTTTTATAATGTTAATTCTCAAAATGTTCTGCGTTTTGCGCAAATAAAGGTGATAGCCCGGATCTGCCACTGCCAATCAAAACGGGGTGAGTTATTTTTATTAATATTCTTTAGTTAACTGTGATAGAGTACAGATACACCCGTTTAGAGCCCTTTAGCCCCGAGAGAGTTTAGTAAACACCAAGAACTCCCCCAATTTCGATGTCGGTTAATGAATGAATAGGTATCTCTTGCGCACTTTATTTTATGCCACGTAAATGCATCGTTTCGAGGGTCTCTATTTGTTTTTAACTTTATTATCTTACGCTCATGAAGTACATACATTACATACATACTCACGCCGTTACTTCCCATTGGGGAGGCAGAGACGTAAAGTAAAACAAAAATAGCGGTAGCTGATTATTTAGGACGACAGTTTTGTTTTAATCGTCGGTGTTAATTAATAGAGATAGATTTTTTACATACATATTCTCACGCCATTAGTTCCCATTGGGGTAGGCAGAGACTATCGATCGTCACTTCGTACGATCCTGGCAAACCTCTCTAGCTTTGTTTACATCCATCAATCTTTTTAATTGAAAATGTTTGAAATACGAGGCGACTACAACCACAGCCTCACCAGGCGCGGCGATAAGTTTCTAAGAAAAATCAAACAGCCGCGCAATTCAAAAAAATTTTGCATTGCTGTCATAGTGCGGTTTATACGGTCACGAGCAAGTGTGCGCAAGACTAGATGGTCACATGACGCGCCCGCTGTTCTCTGTGTGTGGGTGAGACATTATACGGGTAGGAGTGTGTGCGCTAGGCTAGTGTAGATAACCACAGTTTTCCATCTGATGGAGAAAGTAAGTTTTTCTGCTAAAGCGGTTTTAACCTTTTTGTTTATTTCATATGGTGGATATTAAGCATTAAACTTTAATATACGAATTAATATTGAAGTAACAATTGCCGTCAAACTAACACGCTGTATGTAGGTGACGGGTCTCCAACCAGATCGCCCAACAATCAGTTAAAAAAACCCACACCCTTAATCCACAATATAAGAATAATTTAAATTTCAAGTTGCCGCGTAGTGCTGGCTTAGAATTTCCCTACCCCTTTCGGGCTTTTTAAGTAGTTTTTGAGCGATGCGATTGGGGACCCATCAACAATGATACTTTATTTTTTTAAAGATAAAGATAAAAGATATTTATTTGTTACCAAACACAATGACAACATATAGAAATATTACAATTTAAAAAGAAAAGATGGAAACAAAAAGGCAAAGTACCTCAGCTAGGTTCCCAACATTATCCGCAGGACACTGCTGGGGAGCTGGTTTTCTGGTATACTAACTTATATTTCTACCATCTTGTTCCCTATCAATTCATATTAATCGCCTCTTACGACACCCGTGGGTAGAATGGGGAAGTGATATTCTAAACTGGCTACACGGCAAATAGACTATATATAATATAGCAAACATAGACATATACTTGCGGCTATAAATCCCTAGAAGGAGTAAAATATCTGTGTAGTGTCGGCTTAGAATAGCGCTACCCCTTTTCTACCGATGGGTGTACGTAAGAGGCGACTAACGGTATTGGGGCTTATAAGGGATTGTTGGGCGATGCGGCTGGAGACCAATCACCGACAACCTTTATTTTTACCACCTTTTCTCCACTCACATTTCCAAAAGTGGCTGAAAAATTTCTTATTCTTTAGCTCTGGCTACCCCTTCTAGGGATTTACATCCGTGAGTATATGTATGTGTGTATGTAAGGGGTAAAATAGTTATTTAACTATTACTAGCTGTAAGTTTTCCGTAATTATACAATAAAATATAAGAACCGAGACTTACCAAAGCTGTGATATAATCCTGAAAGTAATTGGCGAACCCCTCATTGAGCCAGGTGTCGCTCCACCAGTGACACGTGACCAGGTCTCCGAACCACATGTGGGTGGTCTCGTGAGCCATGATCTGAGCTACCCGGTACTTGTAGTAAGGTGTTGACTCTTTTGGGACATACAGTAGGAGGCTCTCTCTGAGGATAAGCGATAATTCTAGTTTAGTCAAAAAGAATATTAATTTTAAGTGTCCCTCCATATTCTCCCCTATCAACTTCCAAATGTGGCTAAGGAGTTTCTAGCTCTGAAACTCTGGCTACCCCTTTTTGGGATTTGTGGCCGTGAGTATATATGTTTGTTTAAATGTTATTGTAATTGTCGACGTCCGTGGTCGAATGGATAGGTAACTAGCTTCTTGGTCCGGAGGTTGCGGGTTCGATCCCCGCTGAGAGCAACATTTGCACATACATATACTCACGCCATTAGTTCCCATTGGGATAGGTAGAGACCATTGATTGCCACTTCGTACGATCCTGACAAACCTCTCTTGCTTCGTTTACATCCATAAATCTTTTCATACATGCTCTTTTATTCTTCATACTTCGGACGCCAGCCTTTTGGAGCACACTCTCAATTTGGTCCAAGTGTGTTCTCCGTGGTCGTCTTCTACTAACATTACCATCCACACTAGCTCTATAGATCCCTTTTACCAATTTTTTATCATCCATCCTCTATGTGCCCAAACCATCTCAACATTCCTTTTTCTATCTTTCTTACAATATCATCTTTCACACCACACTTTTCACGAATAACACTATTTCTTTAAATCTTTTTGTTCATGAAAACCTCATGTGGGGATTATTACTAATAATTAAAGAATAAATAAAGGAAAGAAAAATTTCGACACAGGCGGGGATCGAACCCGCGACCCCGGGTAAACGCCCCGACGCTCTGCCAACTGAGCTACCGTGTCAATTGGCTGCCAGTGCGAAATTCTTCTATCCTTTATTTCTTTTACACGTTTAAGTAGTGTTTGCGTTTCCTACCTCCGAATTATTACTAATTCGAAAGGCCACTTGTCTACCTTTTTCAGATAGAATGCAAATATTGAAAACGCCTAACTATAGGAGGTAGGAAACGCAAACACTACTTAAAAGTGTAAAAAAAATAAAGGATAGAAGAATTTCGTACTGGCAGCCAATTGACACGGTAGGTCAGTTGGCAGAGCGTCGGGCGGGGCGTTTACCCGAGGTCGCGGGTTCGATCCCCGCCTGTGTCGAAATTTTTCTTTCCTTTATTTATTCTTTAATTATTAACACTATTTCTCATTCGGTCACATAATCTAACATTTAAAAAAATCTGAGGGACCCGGGACCCTATCCCTACTGCATTCACTCTGCTCTCATGCTTCTTCTGCCACAGCCAAACTACGCTTCTATACATAAGCGTAGGAACAAGAACAGCATCATGCACAGCCATTTGGGCCTTTTCAGACACTGATTGACTGGTCATTAGGCTATTCATTGCTCCATTTACCGCATTACCCTTTTTCACTCTTCTTTCAATGTCTTCAACACATTTTCCATCCCTTGTAAACAAACTTCCCAGAAATACAAAGTCCTTCATCTGTTCTACATCCTTACTATCAATCGCAATCACGCATTCGGTCACATCTTCCTGTCTCTCAAAAACCATCGTTTTGGTTTATCCACATTCACCCTCATTCCCTTTCTTACAAAAGACTCACATGCCATATTCTCATCTCTTGCAACTCTTCTGCCGACGATGCAAGTAGCACTTGATCATCAGCATGCAAGAGGCATTTAATGATGAATCCACTCATTCTTAGTCCATAATCACTGTGTAAGAGTAAACGGGGAAAACACTGACTGGTTCGGAATCTCTAGGGGTGTCCGACAGGGATGTGTAGCTTCTCCGTGGCTCTTCAATTTGTTCATGGATGACTGTTTGGCAGAGTTGCGTGAAAGCAGCATTTGTAATGAGCATTAATGATTGTTTCTTAGTCTTGGGTGTTATTTATATGAGTAATATATAATAATAAATATATTGTTGAGTTAGTATCACATACATACAAGTCTTACTTAGTTTGGGGCTAACTTGATCTGTGTATAATGTACATGTATAGTGTACATACATACATACACTCACGGCTATACTTCCCTAGAAGGGGTAACCAGAGCAAAGGAATCATAAATTCCTCAGCCACTTTTGGAAGTTGAGTGGGGAAAAGATGGTAAAAATAAAGGTTTTTGGTGATGGGTCTCCAACCGCATCGCCCAAAAATCCAATAAAAAGCCCCAATACCTTTAGTCGCCTCTTACGACACCCGTGGGTAGAAAAGGTAGCGACATTTTAAGCCGGCACTACACGGCAATTCCTAAGAAAGAAGGAAAAGAGGTTTGCCAGGATCGTACATAGTGTCAATGAGGTGGCGTGAGTATATGTACATATTATACTATAAAGTAACTGAGTACATACCTGTACTTAACCAAGCCCCAGTTTTCCATAGCGCCTGCACTAAAGTCGGGTAAAGCAACATGATCTAGTTTAAGGCCATCGTCGGTTGAATAGTAATCTATGCCAAAGTATTCACTCAGCGCTTCCACCACTCTTTGTCCAAAGTCGAAGGCATAATCTGTTTGATTCACAGCTTCGGGCCTTGCGAATACACCTAGACAAAGAAACAGTTACTAATAAATAAAGGAAAGAAAAACACACGGGGGCGTATACCCGGATGTCGTGGGTTCGACTCCCGCTGGCGTCGAAAACTTTTATTTCTTACAAACACCCACGGCTATAAATCCCTGGACGGGGTAAACAGAGCTAAGGAATTAAAAATTCCTCAGCCACTTTTGGAAACTGACTGGGGAAAAGATGCCAAAAGGTTGTTGGTGATGGGTCTCCAACCACATCGCCCAAAAAATCCCTTAATAGCCCCAATACCGTTAGTCGCCTCTTACGTACACCCACCGGAAGAAATGGGGTAGTGCTATTCTAAGCCGACACTACACAGCTATATATTGCTTAATTTATTTGTAATAATCACCACATGAGTTTTCATGCAAAACGAAGCCTAATTATGAAACTTTAGTTGTCTGTTAAAACGATAGTTTAAATTGTCACTACAAGTAACATTACATGTTAACGATATCAAATGACGATAATGACGAAAAGATATTCTATCTGAAAAGATAGACAAGTGGCCTTCCGAATTAGTAAAAAAATTCGGAGGTAGGAAACGCAAACACTACTAAAACGTGTAAAAGAAATAAAGGATAGAAGAATTTTGCGCTGGCAGCCATTGACACGGTAGCTCAATTGGCAAGAGCGACGGGGGCGTATACCCGAGGTCGCGGGTTCGAATCCCGCCTGTGTCAAAATTTTTCTTTCCTTTATTTATTCTTTATTTATTAGTAATAAACCCGACATGAGGTTTTCATGAACAAAACGATTTAAATTAAATGACAAAATGGCGTTATAAAAAAGTTGACATTTATTAAATTTAAATCTGTATTGTATACACAACTGTATACGTGGGACACTCAGAAAATTTTACGAAAATAAAAAAAAAATGTTCTTTGGGTAAAAATGATTTTATTAAATCTTTTCAAAGTACTCTCCACCAGCATCTATACCAAGTTTCATACGTCTAAACCAGCTTTCGAAACACTTTTTCCAGTCCGCCGCAGACACCTCATTTACAGCCCGCTGAAACGCTGACAGCGCATCTTCCGGCGATGAAAATTGTATCCCTTTGAGTTGATTTTTTATTTTAGGGAATAAAAAGAAGTCACACGGTGCCAGGTCAGGGCTGTAAGGAGGGTGACCCAAGAGTTTGACCGGCGTGCTGTTCAGGAAGTCCGTCGTTTTGAGCGCGGTGTGAGCGGGCGCGTTGTCGTGGTGAAGCAGTAGCCCGCGGAGCCCTGTGTTTGGTCGATTGTTGCTCACAACTGAGAAAACTACTGGCAAGCATTTAGTAGTATACCAGTCTGCGTTAATACTTCTTTGATCTTGTAAAGGAATTGACACCAAATAGCCAGTCATATTGAAGAAACTTGCGATCAAAATCTTCCCACCGCTTCTAGATCTCTTCACTTTGGTAGGGGTCGCTTCGTTTTTAAATAACCAAACCGTCGACTGGCGCTTCGTTTCTGGATTGTATTGATAAATCCAGGACTCATCACCTGTAACGATGTCGTAAACACGCCGAGACGAGCCAGCATCAAATTTATTAATCATATCACGACACCATTCCACCCGGGCCTGTTCCTGTACCTCGGTGAGGTTGTGTGGCACCCAGCGTGAAACTATCCTCCTCACGTGAAGATGTTCGTGTAAAATCTCATGAACGCTTCCCGATCCAATCTGCATAATGTGTTGAATCTCTAGATACGTTATTCGCCTATTGTCATGAATTAAATTTTTCACTTCCACCACGTTTTCATCCGTAACAGCCGTTAGAGGGCGACCACTTCTTTCTTCATCCCGCAAAGTTAATCGACCACGCTTGAATTCGTTATACCAACGATACACGGTTGCCTTGGAAGGCCCTTCATCCATAAACGCCATTTGAAGTCTTTCGTATGATTCGTCTGGTTTTAAACGACATTTGTACGTACGAACGTGCGACGCGAAAATGTTCCCGGCTCAGATTCATTTTTCAGTAAGACACGACAATTTAAAATAGCTCGTAAAAAATAAAGAGGGAAATTTTAAAATTGGAACGTACCTTTTTTTATTTATAAAGACTCATATTTTCAGTATACATTACAACCGGCCAGTGTTTCATACATTAAAACCTTTTTCCACAATACTTTCTGAGTGGCCTGGTATACTCTATTGACGATTTCAGAGCAAATTGTAATAATTGACTCTAGAATCATTAGCTTAATTTTGTGTGATCGTTGTACAAAAACATTTCATAAACTCATAAATTACGTAAAATCTCTTTTAAAACAAATTTTAATCTTTCTTTTTGTTGTTGGAAAGCTAAACTTGACATTTAACTATTATTGAAATTATAACAATGTAATATTTACACGCCGACAGGTAGAACAAGACGAACCATTGTAAAAAAACTACCACCGCATTTACTCTTCTGTCTAGTAAATAACATACATACATACATATACTCACGGCTATAAATCCCTTAACGGGGTAGCCAGAGCTTTGGACTAAGAAATTCTTCAGCCACTTTTGGAAGTTGATTGGGGAAAAGATGGTAATAATAAATGTTTTTGGTGACGGGTCTCCAACCACATCTCCCAAAAATCACTTAAAAAGCCCCTATACCCTTAGTCGCCTCTTACGATCACCCACGGGTAGAAATGGGGTTGTGTTATTCTAAGCCGACACTACACGGCAAATAAACGCTTTTTATTTTTATTTTATGTACAAATATACTCACGGCAATCAATTCCCAAATGAGGTAGCCATAGCTTTAGAAATAGAAATTCCTCAGCCACTTTTGGAAGTTACATATACATACTCACGGCCATTAATCCCAAAAAGGGATAGCCAGAGATTTAGAGCTAGAATTTCCTCAGCCACACTTGTAAGTTGATGGGGGAGAAGATGGTATAAATAAAGCATCGTTGGTAAAAGCAAAACAAGCCCTAACCCTTAGACATAAAAGATAGTAAAGTAAAGGTTGTTTTGGTGATGGGTCTCCAATCGCATTGAATCGCAATGTCTGCAAGTAGCTTGAGGATTTCCAACACTGGAGCTTTTGCTTCCCCATTTTTTGGATGTTTTGCCGTGACTGTATGTATGTGTGTGTTTGAGCAAACCTTGTATGACGGGTCATACACACCCTGTATACACAATGCTGACCCTGCACTTATGCACTTAGGAGGCCTACGTGATGAAATGGTCTGTACGACTCAAAACTGCTGACTTGCGTTAACTACATCTCTACGTGTTCTACAGCCTCCCGAATAATCACGTATAATTGTAGTTTAGTATACATAACATAACATAACATAACATAAACGTTCACGCCGAATATCCCCGAAGGGGTTGGCAGAGGTACTAATACTTCTAAACATCTAAATCGATACATATAGGTATATATTGCCGTGTATATTTTAAAACACATGTTGACATGATAGTCCAATGGGCAGAATACCCGCCTGTAAACAGATAGGCGTGAGTTCAAATCCCGGGTTGGGCCTACACAAATTTGTCTTTTTTAAGGTTATATATGTGGTTAATTTATCATGGTAATTAACGGTGGGGGAAAACATCATATCCGAGTTGTATTCGTACAAAACGGCGATAGGCTAGCCCCCTATCGCGTGAGTACACTGTCTAAGCAAAACGTGGGTACCTACTTTGGACACTAGGTGGCCCTGTCACGTTGTTCATAAGTATTGGTACCTCTGCCAACCCCTTCGGGGATAAATGGCGTGAACGTTTGTGTTTATGTTATGTTTATATTTTAATAAACAATTTAGATAGGATAAATATCGACTGAAGATAGCTTATAGGTTAGGTTAGGTTAGTTACATAATAAATTAGATGTAATTGTAAATTTGATATCCGAATTAAATTTATATGAGATCATTTTGGTTTTTCTTAAGTCCTACGGTTGCGACATTCATATTTAACATACCGAAACCTCTAGATGTATTGATCAACTGCTGGGATCCAAACTCTCCCTACCTCAATGGGAAATAATGGCGTGAGTATAGGTATGTCTTCCGTGACTGTATGCATGTATGCTCGAGCCATATACAACGGGTCATACGAACCAACTTACCGAAACCTCTAGACGTATTGGCCAACTGCTGGGACTCGAACTCCGACACAAGGAATGCTACCAAATACGACGACATCACCGGAGTGGGTTCGAACACGTCACGCTTGTAGCCATTTGAGCTGCCGATAAAATAATGCCGAGGAGACAGTAAATCACGTCATGTTTGAGTGCCAGGCTTTAAACAGCCCGTACTCAAAAGATAGGACAAAAACAGGTAGTACAAAAAACTCTTTAAAAGACCTAGGACAACTTGAAAGATTTTGGACAGAGTTAGGGTGGATTGAATAAGACGGCCAGGGCCCACGTAAAAAAGTTCCATTAGGGAGCTATGTGCGGAAACCAAACTACTAATCTATCTATCTATCATAATGTTTAGGTGGCCTCATTTATATATACATGCGTAAACTCACGGCTGTAAATCACTAGAAGTGGTAGCCACAGCTATGGAATTAGCAATTCCTCAGCCACTTTTGTAATTTGAGTGAGGAAAAGATGGTAAAATAAACATAACATAACGTTATGTTATGTTTATTACGAACGTTTATTACGATAAACGTTCACGCCGTTTATCCCCGAAGGGGTTGGCAGAGGTACCAATACTCCTGAACTCACATGGCAAGCGCCATCTAGTTTCCAGAGAAGGTACCCACGTTTTGCTTAGACAGTGTACTCACGTGATAGGGGGCAGGTCTATCGCCGTTTTGTACGAATACACTGTCACATGACTAAGTACAACTCAGCCATGTGGGTTTCCTCACGATGTTTTCCCTCACCGTTAGCAACCATGATAAATTAAAACGTAAAATAAAACAACCTTTATTTCACATGCCAGAGCCTTGTTTTCTCATAGACGCGTCGATACGGTCAGCTTGTATTCGCGAGTCACCCTATGAAGGTAGGTGGAGGGTGGCAGATATTAATAAATCCTAAATAAAAAAAAGTTGGATTTGGTGGTGATGGGTCGCCTCTTACGGTCACCCGCAGGAAGAAATGGGGTAGTGCTATTCTAAACCAACACTATACAGCATCAAGAACTCATTTGTGTTAATATGTAATATTATACGTGGTGACGTCATCCGTGGCCGAGCGAATAGGTGATTAGCTTCTCGAGGTTGCGGGTTCGATGCCCGTCTGAGAGTAACATTTGTGTGATGACAATAAATGATTGTTCCTTAGTCTTGGATGTTATTTATAAGTATACTATATCATATTAAACATGTCGTTGAGTTAGTAGCCCATAATACAAGTTCTACTTAGTTTGGGGCTAACTGGATCGGTTTATAATATTTTCGTATATATTTTTAAGTGCCATGTAGTGCCGGCTTAGAATGTCGCTACCCCTTTCTACCCACGGGTGTCGTAACAGGCGACTAAGGGTATTGGGGCTTTTTATTAGATATTGGACGATGTGGTTGGAGACCCATCACCAACAACCTTTAATTCACCAACTGTTCCCACTCAACTTCCAAAAGTGGCTGGGGAATTTCTAATTCTTTAGCTCTGGCTACACCTTCTAGGGATTTATGAAATATATGTATGTTAAACTTACAGTGTCACTGTCGACACCAGCTTGGTGTTAGCAAGGCATTCCGCGTAGCTGGCTGGTCGGTCGATGCTCAAAGAGAAGATGGCTTTGTACTGCGGCTCATCGAAACACGGGAACACCTTTCTGGCATGAGTTGGCTCCATTTGCGTCGCTCCAAGCCATCTAAATTTTTTTTAGATTATACAGGCATATATTGTTTAAGTTGTAGGCTTAGAATTGCACTAACCCTTTTCTTCCCGTGGGTATTCGTAAGCGGGGGCTAAGTGTATGGGGCTTTTTTAAGTGGTTTTTGGGGTGAAAGGGGTAGTGAAATTCTAAGCCGGCACTACACGGCAACCGGACACCATAATTTAAACAATACCGTCAAATAGCGACCGACTATAATGATATTTTTTTTATTTAAGTTATGCTTGTATAGCGATCATTTTCCTAATCTTACAAATAAAGATGTTTTAAAATATTAAAAAGTATTACGGACATATTACACAGATCAAATGCTTGTTAATAAACAATCAATTCAATAGGATGCAAACCCGCAACCTCCATACCTAGGAGCTAGTCACCTATCCACTCGGCCACAGAAGTCCTCAAAATAAAATAAAAGAGAACTTTAAGAGATTATTTAAATATTTGTAGAAGAACAATCTTAATACTTTAACTCATCAAGGGTTTAGGACGTAATAACACAATTTTAAGCTTTCAGCTTTAAGTATTACAGATATACATACATATACTCACGGTGATATGGCTCGCCACCTATCACGCCGCGGTTCCTCGCGGGGCGAAAAGTGGGCTAAAGAGACCCGCTTTGGTACGATGAATGTGTGTGGAGGGATGCATGAAAAATTAGATGAAGTATGTTTGATTATGGAAGACAGAAAACTAGATTTTCTGTGTGTAAATGAAACGAAGCGCAAGGGAAAAGAGGTTTCACAACTTGGCCCATTTACAGCTATCTGGTCGGGAGTTGCCGAGAGTGACAGAGCTTGCCAAGGCGTGGGACTTCTGATATCTGAAAGGATGGCTAAGTGCATGAAAGATTATGCGTGTGTGAGTCCAAGGCTCCTATGGATAAAGGTGAAGGTAGGGCTTGTCCGGATGCGCATAATTTGCGTGTATGCTCCGGACATGTCCAGATCACTATCCGAGAGGGAGGAGTTTTGGAATCTGTTAGACGATGTTGCGAATGGGTGTGATGAAAATGAGAAAATTGTTATGTTAGGAGATTTTAATGGTTGGGTTGGTGTGTCACGCAACGGTTGTGAAAGAGTTTTAGGAAAGTTTGGTGATAAAAGAGTGAACGAGAATGGTGAGAAAGTGATTGAGGTATGTTTGCAGAGGAATCTTTGTGTTACGAACACGTTGTTTGAACACAAACAACGTGTTCGTAACACAAAGAGGAAGCGAGAGAAGTATGATAGATTTTGTGATAGTGGATGAAAGGCTAAGAGCAAAGGTTGTTGACACCAGAGTCCATAGGGGCATTAACGTTGGCACAGACCACTTTCTCGTGATATCACGATTGAGGGGACTGTGCACGCGTTGGCGTCACAGGGCCAAAGTGTCGACAACTGAATTTGCGAGAATAAAAGTGGAGAAATTGGAAGAGGATGAAAATATTAGAGATGAATATATGAAGAAATTGGACGACAGACTAAGTTGCGTGGAGATGAAGGATGAAATGGAAATAGAAGAAGTATGGGATGTGCTCAAATCGTCAATGGTTGAATGTGCGACGGAAGTATGTGGATTGAGTAAAAGAACAAATAGACCACCAACAAGTTGGTGGGATAAAGATGTGAAAGAGGCAGTTGGAGATAAGAAGAAAGCTTGGTTAGATTTACTAGCGATTAAAGCTTGTAAACGAATGGATGCGAGAGTAAAAGATGATGTAGTGAAGAATAGTGAAGATGAATATAAGAGAGTTAAGAATGAGGTTAAGAAGAAAATAGAAAAGAAAAAGCGTGATCTGATAGAATGGTGTGAGAGGAAACTCTCCGATAATTTCCGGAATAACCAAAAGTTGTTCTGGAAATATAACCGGAAAGAAAAGGGAGTTTCCCAAAACACGAGAGTGAATGTTGTGAGAGATGAACAGGGTGAATTGGCGACGGATGAAAGTAGCATAAGACGAGTATGGAAGAACTATTTTGAGGGACTCTTTGAAAAAGAGGATACATCCATTTCTTCGCCAATCGGCAGTAATGTTGATTGGAACGACGTTATGGGTGACTTTAGTGACAGTGAGATCAGTATGGAAGAAATAATGAAAGCAATGAAAAGTATGAAACTAGGGAAAGCGGCAGGGTATGACAGGATAAACACTGAAATGCTGAGGGCTGGTAAAGGGGTGGTGGCTTCCTGGTTGTACTTCCTTTTCCAAAAATGCTGGTCGAGTGGCAAAGTGCCACAAGACTGGTGCAAAGCGGTAATTGTGCCTTTATATAAAGGAAAGGGGTCACACCAGGAGGCTAGAAACTACCGTGGAATTAGCCTACTCAGCATTGTCGGTAAATTGTATGCAAAGGTTTTGATTGTAAGAGTGATGAATGAAACGGATGATAAAATTTGGGATGTGCAAGCAGGATTTAGAAAGGGAATGGGATGTATGGACCAAATCTTCTCTTTAAGGAGCATCACCGAAAAGTTCTTAGCTAAGAACCGAAAGGTGTATTGCTCCTTCATTGATTTAGAGAAGGCGTATGATAGGGTGGTAAGAAAGTGTTTATGGGAGGTGTTATCCAAGTTCGGTTTGGATAATTCCTCTCCTCTATGAGGATTCCAGTGCATGTGTGAGAGTAAACGGGGAAAATACTGACTGGTTCGGGATCTCTCGGGGTGTCCGACAGGGTTGTGTAGCTTCCCCGTGGCTCTTCAATTTGTTCATGGATGACTGTTTAACAGAGTTGCGTGAAAGTGATTATGGATTGAGAATGGGTGGATTCATCATTAAATGCCTCTTATATGCCGACGATCAAGTGCTACTTGCATCATCGGTGGAAGAGTGGCTGCAAGAGATGATGAATATTGCATGTGCGTCTTTTGAAAAAAAGGGAATGAGGGTGAATGTGGATAAAACAAAAACTATGGTTTTTGAGAGAGAGGTGAGTATGACCGAATGCGTGATTGAGATTAATGGTAAGAAAGTGGAACAAGTGAAAGAGTTTGTATATTTGGGAAATTTGTTTACTAGGGATGGAAAGTGTGATGAAGATATCGAGAGAAGAGTGAAAAAGGGTAATGCGGTAAATGGAGCACTGGATAGTCTAATGTCTAGTCAGTCGGTGTCTGAAAAGGCCCGAATGGCTGTGCATGATGCTGTCCTCGTTCCTACGCTTATGTATGGCAGTGAATGTTGGGTGTGGCAGAAGAAGCATGAAAGTAGAGTGAATGCAGTAGAAATGAGATCCCTCAGAAAAGTGTGTAATGTAAGGTTATGTGATCGTGTGAGGGATGATGTGATTCGTGAAAGGTGTGGTGTAAAAGATGATATTGTAAGAAAGATAGAAAAAGGAATGTTGAGATGGTTTGGGCACATAGAGAGGATGGATGACAGTAAATTGGTGAAAGAGATATATAGAGCCAATGTGGAAGTTAATGTTAGTAGAGGACGACCTCGGAGGACACATTTGGATCAAATAGAAAATGTGCTCAAAAAGGCAGGTGTCCGCAGTATGAAGAATAAAAGAGCATGTATGAAAAGATTGATGGATGTAAACGAAGCCAGAGAGGTTTGCCAGGATCGTACAAAGTGGCGATCGATAGTCTCTGCCTACCCCAATGGGAACTAACGGCGTGAGAATATGTATGTATGTATGTATGTATACTCACGGCTATAAATCTTGTAAAAGGGTAGTCAGAGCTAAGGAATTTGAAATTCCTCGAACACTTTTGGAAGTTGCGTGGGGAAAAGATGGTAAAATAAAGGTTGTTAGTGATGGGTCTCCAACCGCATCGTCCAAAAATCCCTTAAAAAGCCCCGATACCCTCAGTCGCCTCTTATGATCACCCATGGGAAGAAATGGGATAGTGTTATTCTTTTTTGTATTATTCTTTGCTGTGTATATTTAATTAACTGCATCTCATAACTTTATGATCTGTACAATCAAAAGCCTGTGCAAATCCAGGCTCGGGCGCTAGTGTGTTTAATACCACATGTACTTACTTCCTTTCACCGTTTTGCATATACGAACTTCGGTAGAAACCTTTCAGATCATTCCTGATTTGTCCTTTATAAACAATAATCAGTGTATATCTAGTGTTAGGTTGCAAACTAGATTCCAAATTGATATCAACAAAATTGTATTTATCAATAAATTCTACCGCATTTTTTGGATTGAGTCCAATAACTGTGGATTCAGTAGCTACAGTTACATCAGTTTCATTAAATTCTAAGTCTTCACTATGAAGCCTTATTTTTTTGACTCCAGTTTCAGTAGTTTTGAATACAATATTAATTTCTCCATTAAACGTAAAGGTTTTATCATCATTGGTATCGAAAAAAGGTGTTATAACTATGGCATAATGTACTGGATTCAAGGGCGAGTCAAGTCTGTAGTTAGGATCACTATCCGTACTGGCTAAGTTTAACAGGCATAGCGTAAATAGCAGGCGAAGCATTTCTGTAACAAAACAAAACCAAATGAGTACATTAAAATGAACATTCATATACAGGCATCCCAAACTCAAATCAATGTTTACGCCGTATATCCTTGAAGGGGCTGGCAGAAGAAATAGTATTTCTGGACATCACGTGACATTGTCACCTGGTGTTCAGGGTACTGACCTTTTGCTTCGACAGTATACTCACTTGGTAGAAGGCAGGCTTATCGCCGTTTTGCACGAATAAACTGTCACATGACTAAGTGGCACTTAGTCATGTGGGTTTCCTTGCGATATTTTCCCTCACCGTTAACAACCATGATAAATTAACCACAGATATGTCTTTAGGAAAGTCAAATTGGTGTGAACGTTTGAGTTACTCACGGCTATATATCCCATAAAGGGGTAGTCTGTTTCACAATGTCCAGTTAACTTAAAGAATAACTATTCAACACATAAATGATATTGAGGATAAAAGTTCAAAAAGGGTCAGAAACTTTGCGTTTCATAATTACTTTTTATGTGGCACATGAGAACTCGAAGCCATGAAGGTGATAACTAAACAGGAGAGCGCACTTGCAATATGGTACACAATAATGAAATTTACTACCCGGCAACGTCCTAGAACGAGAGCCCGAACAAGAGGAGTGTGTCCCGCTCGCGCGGTTGCCAGTCAAGATTAAGTTAAAGAAAAACAAATTCAAACTTATTTATAGGGACTAACTATTAATTTTTAATAAATTGTTTTAATAATTATAGTCGTCTATCAACTTAGAGATAAATAATTTATTAAGTTTGGTAATCGGTAAAATAATATTTATATCGGGTATCCCAATGGAAACAAGATAAATAAGGTGTCCAAAGTTTCTTTTCGTGTGTTTCGGAGCTTTTACAATTTAACTAAATACCTTTCTATTTCAAATAAATAATATAATTGAAATAAGATGCCGTGTAAAGTCGGCTTAACATAGCACAAATATTTTTCTAAACGCCCATCGTAGAAAGCAACTTAGACTTTTAATACCACCATCCTTTACTTACCATTTATTCTCTACTCGACTTCATAAAGTGGCTGAAGAAATTTTAATTCTCACGCACTGGCTACCTTTTCTTTTATAATCTACTATTAAAGCATATGAATGTATGTAAATATAAGTGTTTGTTACCTTTAGAGGAACTCTCATTAAAACACCAACAGATGGTCACCCTACTTAAAACGAGACACAGCCCACTAGTAAGCCATCCTTGTTCAGGACACTTTAGGACGCCAGAGCGCATTCCTGTTTAAATAGTATTTCCATGGTCTCACATAAATCGCTATCTGGCACTTCATCTGAACAATAACATATAATATGGACGACTTTACGTGACAGTTAGCGCTATTTGGCTGTCGTAAAACGTAACAATGTTGTTTATCCAACGGTTAAGTAACAAATAGCTTATTCAGAAATTATGTATAACTTATCCGGACATTGTGAAACAGACCTCAATTTAGCAAAGATAGAAAAAAAATAGTTTTACTGTAATAATAGTGCTGTGATATAGTTGTAGACCTTATCACGCTTTTGAGGCACTTCTAGCTAAAAAGTGAAATATAATTACTAAATACACTTTTTAAACTCTCGCGGTTTGTAGATATTATATATAATATTAATCGGGATTAACCAAAGAATATTTTTAAATCACTTAATCACTATTATTATTATATATAATTACTAATATGAGCTGTAAATGGTAATGAACAAAAAATATTAGTACGATTGGGAGCGTGGGCTGCTTTGTGCTATATTCATCGTCTATTGAATTCGTACATTACCATTTACTACTTTTTAGTTTGAAAATGCTTCAACAGCGCGTTTTTTTTAGTTTATTAAAACTTTGCCATGTAATGCCGGCTTAGAATGTCGCTACCCCTTTCTACCCACGGGTGTCGTAAGAGGCGACTAAGGGTATTGGGGCTTTTTATTGGATTTTTAGGCGATGCGGTTGGAGATCCCATCACCAAAAACCTTTATTTTACCCCCTTTTCCCCACTCAACTTCCAAAAGTGGCTGAGGAATTAATAATTCCTTAGCTCTGGTTACCCCTTCAAGGGAAATATAGCCGTGAGTATATGTATGTATGTATTAAAACTTTATTTATTTTCAACTTTTTGTCCTGAACCAACTGAAATTATTCTATCCTTGCGAGCCGAAGAAGGATAATGAAATAAACCAATGGAATTGTTACATTGTCACTGATTCTTGTTAAGTGCACAAAGTTTGCATCATAGATCCGTTCAGCGTAGGGAAAATCGAGTTCCAAGGAGTCAGTTACATACATACAAACAGGTGAAGCTAATATAAGCGTGTAAATTAAGTCTTTGGTGATGGATCTCCAACCACATCACCCAAAAACTACTTAAAAAGCCACATATCCTAAGTCACCTCACCTGCAAACCGCGGGAAAAAATTGGCTAGTGCTATTTCTAGCCGATACTACTCCACAGCTTCATTTAATATGATTATTGAACATAAAATTGATGTTAGCTATAAATCTCTAGAAGGGGTAGCCAGAGCTAATGAATTAGAAACTTCTTAGCCACTTTTGGAAAATTCAGTGGGGAAAAGATGGTAAAATAAAGGTTGCTGGTGATGGGTCTCCAACCGCATCGTCCGAAAATCCCTTAAAAGCCCCGCAATAATGTTAGTCGCCTCTTACATACACCCACCGGAAGAAATGGGGTAGTGCTATTCTAAGCCGACACTACACAGCAAATATATAATAGGTCTTGATATCTTACCTTGTTTGATACTCAATCCTGTCTATCCAGTAATCCACAATAGAATGGACGAACAGCAAAACATTTATTAGCGCAATCTTATCTAGCACAGATGATAAATACATCTTTACTTGATTTTATCAGACGCCTCTCGTATTGATAACAAATTCAATAGGTCTCAAGTAATTTGTCCCAGTCCTAATACTTTGAGCAAATACATTTGCTGTTTATCTAAATAAATTTGTTTCGCAATAGTTACTTCGGATTTCTAGATTGCGCATTTATTGTGCCTTATCTTTGAGATCCAGATAGCTTACATACATACTTACATACATAGATAGATACTATCATTTTGAATGCTACTGCACAACATTACATTAAAGGGAAACCCCGCGACTACAAGTTAATATTGGCCAAACTGCTCTGCCTCCGTGGTTTCAAGTACGCAGGTCTCGGGTTCGATTCCCGGGGGGTTGCAAATTTAATTTGTAAGATTTAGCATAGTCTGGAAGGATATTGCAGGCTTGAATCACCTGATTATCCGAAAATTAAGATGATTCCGTGCTTCGGAGGGCACGTTTAGCCGTCGGTCCCGGCTACTACTACGGTAGTAGTCTTTAGTGTGCCAACCCGCCATTGGCCAGCGTGGTGGACGGTATATACGGTAGGCTCGAGCCCCTTGGTGGGGACATATATGGGCCGTGAGGATTGGCCAAAATAAATAATATATTTATTATGAATATATAGGTATAAAAGACGACGCCATGGTCGAGGATAAGTGGAATTCGCTTTTATTTTTCTACAAACTTTTCATCCTAATTACAGTCAGACTGTAGTAAAAAAAAAAACTTTTTTATTACATATTTTTATAATAACTTTTTTGATGATATAAGATTATATAAATTAAGACCGCCAATTGTACCTCACTGTAAACTGTTTGATCATATTATTATTTTTGTAGTGTTTGATGTGCAATAAAGAGTTATTCTATTCTATTCTAAATATATGTTTTTTTTTACTTTTACACTAAAAATAAATAAAACATCACTTCCTTATGTAACTATATTTTATATTAAAAAATGCAAATGGTTAATCCTATAATATGCAGTCGCATATAATATCTTACGTCAAACTTACATCAAAGTATCCTTTATCCCATTTTATCTTTACCATATATCATATCTCTATATTATAAATATAATATTGTATATGTATGTGAACATATATGTATAGATATGTATGTGAATATATATGTAACTTATGTTAGATTTACTTTTTATGTTCTATTGTATATTGCGATGGTAATATATTCGTCTTCTATATCTGCTGTATATTTGTACTCTATAATTATTATATTATTATTTTTTTGTTTATTTAGTATATATCGTTGTTAAATATGCTTATCAAAATTTAATATATATAAACATATTGTATGTATGTCCACTACTCTGTTGCGTTTAGTGTAATGCTCGCAATTTGACTTGTGTCGGTGCTGACTGAAAATCAGTGTTGTGAGTTCTCAGAGCTCACAATGTTATGCTGAGTCAGCACCGTGTCGAGAGACCTTTGTGTGTAAATTGTCAACTTATGTTGTTATTTAAAAAAATAAAGTTTTTTATTTTTTCTATCTTTGTCTTCTTCTATATTTATCTAATACGTTCTGTATTACATTGTTTTTTCTATTATTATTATACTTTTTTTTTCATGTTTTTTTTCCAATATTGTTTTTGTCAAAGCTTTTATTTTTTCTTTTTATGTTTAACTGTATGCCTCTTGCTCATCTGTGCAGCGAATAAATGTCTCTCTTTCTTTCTTTCTCTTTCTCAAAGTAAGGTAGACATGTTTTTTAGGTTGACTGTACATAGACGGGAGAGATTTTCGAAGTAAGATATTCCAATTATCCACTCCGTTCAGGGAATATAATCCATTATTTGCATAAGCAACTTCTTTTTCCTACATACCCACATACATATACTCACGCGGTTAGTTCGCATTGGGGTAGGCAGAGACTATCGATCGCCACTTTGTACCATCCTGGCAAACCTTTTCATGCATGCACTTTTATTCTCCATACTTCGGATACCTGCCTTTTAATTTTTTCTATTTATTGATTTATTTGACTTACAAATCAGGTACTTATATTGAATACATATAAGTACAAATGCATGATACAAAACAGGAGGCAAGAACGTAACCGCATAATATACATAAATATACTCACGGCTATAAATACCTTAATGGGGTAGCCAGAGCTTTGGAATGAGAAATGCCGCAGCCACTTTTGGAAGTTGATTGGGGAAAAGATGGTAATAAATAATAAATAAATGTTTTT
The DNA here is from genome assembly GCA_963576735.1 of Bedellia somnulentella. Taxonomy (NCBI): domain Eukaryota; kingdom Metazoa; phylum Arthropoda; class Insecta; order Lepidoptera; family Bedelliidae; genus Bedellia; species Bedellia somnulentella. Next base: position 3,357,706 of record OY755195.1, read on the forward strand.
GGTGAATGTTTCTGGTATCCAACCAGATCGCCCAAAAATCACCTAAGAAGTCCTTATACCCTTAGTCGCCTCTTACGATCACCCACGGGTAGAAATGGGGTAGTGACCAATCACCAACGATACTTTATTTCTACCATCTTCTCCCCTATCAACTTCCAAATGTGGTTCAAGAGTTTCTAGCTCTAAAGCTCTGGCTACCCCTTTTTGGGTTTTATAGCCGTGAGTATATGTATGTAGGAAACCTGTTATATATAGGAATATCCCCGAAGGGGTTGGCAGAGGTACTAATACTTCTGAACATCACGTGGCATTGTCACCTGCCGGGGAAGCATGAGGCGTGTGAGAGCCTCTGCGATACGGCTATGTCACCGCCATCCGGGGTAGCATGTGGCATGTGAGAGCCTCTGAGATACGGTTATGTCACCGTTCAAGGGCGGATTGGCCGCCATATTTGACCGTTTCTCGCACGGCCGAGCATGAGGTTTCTGAGATGTGAGAACGCCAGTGACTCGCCTCTGACATCGCAGCGCCGAGTCACATGTGCGAGCATGAGCGGCTTGACAGCGACATAAACTGAGATGTTTGTCATTTTATGACAAATTTTTGTCGACGTCAAAATTGAGCGCGAGAGCCAGTGAGAAAGATTACTTATCAAAATATAAGTGCTGTTTTGCAGCTATTTTAACTGTTTTGTGTAGTTCTCAGAATAATCTACGACAAGTGCATGTGTCTTAAGTTTTAAATTCGTTAAAATACCATTGGCTTTTATTACCAGCAATGCACTAGGCATGAGGATACAAGTTCTGCAGCCTAAATCCGTGTAGATGTCCAATTTTCTGATGCAGTTGGGAAAATCAATGAATGTCATTGATATTCTTTAAAATAACTATTGCGAACAGTTTCTAAACTTATAGTATGTTTCAGAGGTCAAATATAAAGCATGTTAGATTGATTTCTATTCATTATTGTTTGTTATGTGGGGTTTGATGTCTTAAATTATCATTATCATCGTAAAGGGCACCTTCAGCTCATAGCATATGCTTGCATCAACAGGCCCAGGCAAAGTCTGGATAGTGTGAGTAGACAATAGTCCACAGTCCACTTGTTGTCTTTAATATTTATTTATTATTCAAGAACATATCATACCATACAACATTAGACCAAAATTGTTGTCTTAGTGTGGTTAGGAATATTAAGATAATTTTTGTTACCTCTCTATCTACCTACACACTTAATGCTACAAAAGTTGTTTAAATGCAGGTGCTGGTACTTTGTGCAACATTATAAAACAAATTTGGTAGTCACCTTGTTAGCTTCAATATGACTAAATATGAATATAATGCTCATTTTGTTTTCTTATTTTCAGTAAAACTAATTGTTTTTAATTTAATGTTTTTTGACATGAATTCCTCATGTGGGGATTATTACTCATAAATAAAAGATGTTATTAAAGGAAAAAAAAAATCTTTCCTTTAATAACATCTTTTATTTATGAGTAATAATCCCCACATGAGGAATTCATGTCAAAAAACATTAAATTATGTGATAGTTAGGCGTTTCCAACATTTGCATTCTATCTGAAAAGGTAGACAAGTGGCCGTCCGAATTAGTTAAAATTCGGAGGTAGGAAACGCAAACACTACTTGAACGTGTAAAAAAGAAACAAAGGATAGAGAAATTTCGCGCTGGATGCCAACTGACACTGTAGCTCAGTTGGCAGAGCGACGGGGGCGTATACCCGAAGGTCGCGGGTTCGAACCCCGCCAGTGTCGAAATTTTTCTTTCCTTTAATAACATCTTTTATTTATGAGTAATAATCCCCACATGAGGAATTCATGTCAAAAAACATTAAATTATGTGATAGTTAGGCGTTTCCAACATTTGCATTCTATCTGAAAAGGTAGACAAGTGGCCGTCCGAATTAGTTAAAATTCGGAGGTAGGAAACGCAAACACTACTTGAACGTGTAAAAAAGAAACAAAGGATAGAGAAATTTCGCGCTGGATGCCAACTGACACTGTAGCTCAGTTGGCAGAGCGACGGGGGCGTATACCCGAAGGTCGCGGGTTCGAACCCCGCCAGTGTCGAAATTTTTCTTTCCTTTAATAACATCTTTTATTTATGAGTAATTGTTTTTATACAAAGATTCTGGAACAATTTAGTGATTTGGAAGGAGTCAAATGAAATTTATCAGAAACAGCAAAATATAACAGTTTACAAAACAAATAAGACAAGAAATTAGTTAATCATGATGTATTATCAATAAAATTGCCTAAATATTAATGAAAACCTTTTGTTTTAATCCAACATTTTCCAATTTCAACTCATAGCAGAACCCTTCAGACCATTTAAAATGAAATGATAATCATTTCATGTTTGGTGTTGAATCTCCAGTTACATAACCCAACAGCCTTAATACCCTAAGCTGCCTGGGGATAAATTGGATTATTGAAATTCAAAGACAATACTACACAAAAAGTGGAACAAGTGAAAGAACTTGTATATCTGCAAAGTTTGTTTACTTGGGATAGAAAATGTGAGGAAGGAGGAGGAATTTGGTGAATGGAGTTAGGAAGAGTCTGATGTCAAACCAGTTGTTGCCTGAAAAGGCTCGAACGGCTGTGCATAGTGCTGCTCGGGTTCCCACACTGATATATGGTAGTAAATGTTGGGCATAGCAGAAAGTGTGAAAGTAGAGTTAATGCAATACAAATGAGATCCCTCAAAAGTATATTTACTCTGTGAGAGAGCCAGAAATAGTGTAATTCTTGAATTTTTTAGGTATGATAGATGACATAGTATGCTAGATAGAAAAAGCAATGTTATGTTATTTTGGGAAAATAGAGCAGATGGATACAAATTAGTTATCAAAAGAGATATTTAGGTGGGTATAATGGTTGCAAGTATGAGTAAGTTAATTGATGCAGCAATTAATATTCCCTGCCTACCACAATGGGAAATAATGTATAGTAGAATATGATGTATGCACATTTTACAACTGAAATCTCATCTCAAGTGTAAAAGTAAAAGCTGCCTATGAAAGGGCTTTATTTGCTAGTAAAACACATTTTGTGGAGTTAACTTTATTTATTGAATAAACACTTTTAAGCAACCGATTCAACACCATAGTTTCTGTTGACAAACACAGTTATAACTCATCTGTTCTTCACATTTTTATTCTATTAACATCAATTTTTCTTTAAAGAAACACTACAGCCTGCTTATACACATTACAGTCATAAGAATGCTCTTTAAGTATGGATGCATACTCAAATTCTTAATGCATTCACCAAGACTGTTTCCATACATCAGCGCTTCACTAACTATTAGGAATATAGGATATTGATGAAATTGAAATGTAGTGGAGGTTGTTAAGTTAGATAATGCCCAGCTGCGCCTCTGGGAATGGACTGGCGGGATTGAACTAATATGTTATAGGCAATAGGTGCCATAGGCTGCACAGCATTTCTTAAATTTTCTCATCAAACACTTATAACTGTGCTATATCTGCAAACAAAAAACAATACAAATCATTAAAAGAATGCTGCTCACTTTCTAGTTAAAAAATAAATAAATAAAATAAAAATTATTTATTTGCCTATACATGAGTATAAATGGTGGTGTATAAAATAAAGGCCTATGCATGTACTGCCAGTAAGGCGTGCAAATTTTAAAACATTAAAATTATTGATATTTTTTTTCGAAATATCTTAAAACTACTACAATAACATTGTCTGTCATATTAAAAATAAAAAATAAAGTTAAAACATTATTAAAATTTTGTAAGGCAACGCACATGTCCAAATATTATCAATTTTATTAAAATTAAAATGTCATGAAAAAATAAAGAAAAGAAAAAAAAAACATAATTATTATATTATAAAGTAAATCAGGGCAACACATGTCAAAATATTACATAAACTTTATTACAATTTCAATGTCATAAAAATAAAAAAAAGGAAAAACATAGTTAAAATTGAAAAGTCAAATATTGCAATTTTTAATAAAGTCATCAATTGTATAGAAACAGTTGTCCAAAAGATAATTAAAAATGATAATTTTATATTTATTGTATGTCAGTAATTTTGTCTCATCCTTAACTAGATTATACAGCTTGATCGCCATTTCATAGCCGTTTCTCTGACAAATCGATAGACTTTTAATATTTGGTTTAGTTAATTGTATTGTATGGTTTCCTCTTTGTGGTCTCGATTTTGGCTCAGTTTGTTGAAAAATAGATCTATGTTTATACACGAATAATAATATTTCGTATATGTAGAGAGATGGCAGTGGCAATATATTAAGTTTTTTAAATAATGGTCGACAGCTTTCAAGAAAGTCGGCTCCACACAAGATTCTAACGCATTTTTTTTGCACTTTAAAAGCTCTTATAGAATCTACTGAATTCCCCCAAAATATAATCCCGTATCGTAAAACAGAGGCAACATAACCGTGGTAGCAGGCTATTGCCGCATTTTGTGATACCACATACCTGATGCGGTATAAAACGTAAATGTACCTATCAATCTTTGTACAAATTCCATCGACGTGTTTTTTCCAATTACAGAAGCTATCTAACGTAAACCCTAAAAATTTTATTGATTCCGTTTCTTTTATCTCTACCTTATCGTGTTGAATTTTGAGTTTTAAAGGATTCCTTTTGTGCGTCCTAAATTGAATTAATTGTGTCTTGGTCAAGTTTATTTGCAATTTATTATAATTTAACCATATTATTACATTTGCTAATGTCCTATTTATTTCAGTCTCGAATTCGTCAATATTTTTGCTATTTATAAGTATCGTAGCATCATCTGCGTATAGAATGCTTCTGTTTTTGGTGGTTTTTGGTAGATCGTTAATATAAATAAGGAATAAAAGGGGTCCCAAAATACTTCCCTGGGGTACACCAGTTTTGACAATTTTGAAATCAGATTGTACACAATTCCTATGATTTCTAATAATGGTTGATATTTCCACGCATTGTTTTCTCTCTTTCAGGTAACTCTCAATTAAATCGTAAGCTTTTCCGCGAATACCATATCTTTCGAATTTAATCATTAAGAATGGGTGATAGACAAAATGAAAGGCTTTTGTCATATCAATAGATAGGCCTACAGTTGGTTTTTTTTTTTTAAATGTTTTTTGACATGAATTCCTCATGTGGGGATTATTACTCATAAATAAAAGATGTTATTAAAGGAAAGAAAAATTTCGACACTGGCGGGGTTCGATTATTACTTGAACGTGTAAAAAAGAAACAAAGGATAGAGAAATTTCGCGCTGGACGCCAACTGACACTGTAGCTCAGTTGGCAGAGCGACGGGGGCGTATACCCGAAGGTCGCGGGTTCGAACCCCGCCAGTGTCGAAATTTTTCTTTCCTTTAATAACATCTTTTATTTATGAGTTGGTATTTTGTTATTTAAGCTTTCTGTTATCATTTTTATTAGATGAAAGCATGCAACTGTTGTAGAAACACCTTTTCGGAAGCCGAACTGACACGGAGATAAAATAGAGTGTTTTGATAAAAAACTCGTCAACTTATCATTTATAACTTTCTCGAAAATTTTTGACAATACCAGTATTAGTGCGATCGGTCTGTAGTTGGTTATAACATCACTTTCACCTGATTTTAAAATAGGTTTGACTACTGAACATTTAAGTCTGTTTGGGAAAGTACCTTCTTCAAGGCCTATATTAATAATATAGATTAGAGGGCCAGCAAATAGCTTTGCACACCTTTTAATAATATTAGTCGGGATTTCATCGTACCCTGTAGCAGATGTATTTTTAAGCCTTTTTATTATTTTAAAAATATCATTTTCGTCTGTTGGAGTCAGAAAAATTGAATTAGAATTAAAGGGAATGTCAAATTTACTATTATTATGATTATCATTTGTCTTATAAGCTAGGTTAATATAATAGTCATTAAAGGCGTTTGCCATGTCTGTTGGATTTGAAATTAATTTATTGTCAAGATGTATTTTATCAATGTCACGTTGATTCAAATTTTGTTCAAAATTTGATTTGACTATGTCCCATGACGTTTTGCCTAAGTTCTTAGACTTACGTAGGTGTTTTGCATTGCTTATACGGTGGGACATTCCGATAATTTTTTTCAACGTCATTGCATATTTTTTATATTCGCATTTATTTTGCTTCTTGTTTGACGGTTCAAAGATGTATTTAAGATGCAATTGTCTTTTACGAGTACAACTTCGCTTTATTCCTTTGGAGAGCCATTTATTTTTAATCGTTTTTTTTGTTAGTTTTATTGTTTTAAATGGAAAACATAGACCAAAAAACATAGTCACAAGATCATGAAATTCGTTAAAACATTGATTTAAAGTTTCCTTTTCTAGGACGTTATTAAAACTTAGAGATGCTATGCACTGAACGAACTTTTCTGTATTTTCCTCTGAGAAATCTCTTATCTTTTTAAATATAACGGAATGTTTTCGCATATATGTTTCTTTTAATGAAATATCGAAAGTACGCTTTGTCCAGTTTCGTGATCAGAAAGAGATAACAAGTGTAAACATGAAACGGCTGATTCTATATTGCTAGCAATTAAGTCAATGCAGGCTTTTTTTCTAGTTGGGCTGGTAATGTGATTGGATAAATTATAGTTTGCTAACAATGAAATTAATTCTATCGATAAATTATTATTTTTAAGGGTATCTATATTCCAGTCACCACAGAGGATAATATGCTTATTAGATTTCGACTTCAGTAACCTTGATAGAATTTTATTCATTTTTTGAAAAAATATTGCATGAGATGCGTTTGGGATCCTATATATGCAGACGACGATTGTGTTGTATTCTGGTATTTCAACTGAACAGCATTCAAATTCCTTTTCGATTGCTTCATCATTTATCCACTTAATTGGTACAGCGTCAATACTTTGTTTTGTGAGAATACAAGTTCCACCCCTTTTTTCGTTGTTTCTACAATACGCACTTACTAGCCTAAAATTGCTTATTTTTAAATTAGCTTGAGACCCATTTTTAATAAACGTTTCACTAAAGCAAAGTATCTGTACATCACTGTTTATTTTCTTTTCAATTTCTAGTAAAGAGGTGATAAATAAGTCCGTTTTACCTAAAAGACCAGCAATATTTTGGTGAAATAATGTTAGCTTATCAATCTGAGTCGCGAAAAAGCTTGTTAGTGTGTGGCATTTCTTGCTCGTCCTCTACCATTCCTACTTGTTTTAATAATTGATTTTCAAAATTATCAAAGTCCGTTTGAGTCCCTATTGAGACTATTTCACTAGAATTGATTGGTTTTTTTTTTAAGCTATCTTTTTCTTTTATACGATTTGAATACTCGATATGAATGACTTCTTTTGAAATATTTTGTGCGATGTGTTTTGCTAAGTACAATGGTCTCCCTAGATATGAATATCGTAAATCTATATAAATAACGTTCTCAAACTGATGGCCTATATGTCTTATTGTATAATTTAGTTTCAGGATGTTTAGATTTCTATTAAACAGAGATTGACATAGAATAACATTTGTATGTGTTAATTTGCTTAAATAGAAATACAAGACAGAACTAAATTCCAATGGGTTAGTATCATTTGTACCTATATTTAAAATAATAAAATCATTTTTTGTGAAGGTCTTACTGTCTTCATCAATGTGCTTCAGTAATTCTCGTATGGGAGCGTTAGGTTTGACAAGACCGAAATAATCGTACTCGGGAAAAAAAATCTTCAAGTTAAAAACCTACACCTTTTCCTTGTTGGTCACCATAGTATCTTATTTTATTTATTGGTTTACTTTTTTCGGGATGTGCTGCAGGGATATCCCCCATTTTATTTACTTCTTCGTTTTTTGTTCTTAGTGTATTTAAGGGTGATTTATATGTTTTTGAGTCATCTATAAGTAGGGTACCGAGATCTGGGATATTATTGGAAGCTGATCGTCTTTTATTGTATGTATTATAATCTGTAGTGGTAGGAGAAGTTGGCAATATGTGGCTCTGATGCAAAAGTCTGAAGTCTCTTGATAATTTATTAGTTATTGGGGTGCAGTGTTTTAGCCTGTGGCTTCTTAAGTTTCGATATTGTGGAGTGAAGAATTTAATTGGTGTAGAACTGCCAGAATTAGGTAAAGTTGACAGTTTTAAAAAGTCGATTTTCCTTTTGCATTCCTGTAGTTCTTGATTTAACTTTGCATTTTCCAGACTTAGATCATCCACTTGATTATGTGCTATTTGTAACTCCATATTAAATTTTTTGTTCTCATCTCTTAAATCATCTAGCTCTTGACCATTTAGTAATGTGTCCGGAAGGCTTTGATATGAAGAGTTATGGAGTGCTCGGCCCATATCAGCTCTGTATCGTCGTTGAGTGATGAAATGGCTATCCGTCTTAATAGAGCAAGTTGTAATGTTAAATAATAGTTATATCAATACATAGTATAAAACAAAGTCGCTTTCGCTGTATGTCCGTATGTATGCTTAGATCTTTAAAACTACGCAACGGATTTTGATGCGGTTTTTTTTAATAGATAGAGTGATTCTTAAGGAAGGTTTGTATGTATAATAAATGCATAATATAGTAGAGAAACACTGATAAATTTAATCAGGGATCACTTACAATCAGGGATCACTTACAATCAGGGATCACTTACAATCAGGGATCACTACAATCAGGGATCACTTACAATCAGGGATCACTTCAAACAAATCTCACGTAGATACTTTGATTTGTCTTTTTAAAGTCATATGTGTGGTTAATTTATCATGGTTGCTAACGGTGAGGGAAAACATCGTGAGGAAACCCACATGGCTGAGTTTTACTTAGTCATGTGACAGTGTATTCGTACAAAACGGCGATGGGCCTGCCCCCTATCACGTGAATACACTGTCTAAGCAAAACGTGGGTACCTTCTCTGGAAACTAGATGGCGCTTGCCATGTGAGTACAGGAGTATTGGTACCTCTGCCAATCCCTTCGGGGATAAACGGCGTGAACGTTTATGTTATGTTATGTTATACTTTGATAGGTTCCTTGATCACCCCAACCCCTTACTCCGAGCCTCGCTCGATTACACGATTTCCCCGGACGCCGGGATTCGACGCCCACGTAGCGTGCTCTCGGATCCCGACGACGACATCACCCGCGAGCTCGAGGCCTCAGGGGCCACCGGCGCTCGCGGTCACACCAACAACTACTACCACTCCAGACACCGACCCCGCCGGCGAGGTCGTAGAACTTAACACTAACCTTAGAGTCACACCAGACTCAACTAGAGTCTATTTTATGTTTCTCTCTCTCACCCTATCCGACTTAGCTTAGGTACACTCCTTTTCACCGCCAGGGCGGCCTTCAGCCGCCCGGCAAAGCACATCAAGGTGACGCCGCATAGGCCGCAGGGCCAGCAGCACCGAGCTGGAGGGGTTTTAGTCGGTAAAAGTCCGACATACCCCCGTCGCTCGAGAGAGCGACGGGGGTATGTCGGATCCATGAGGATTTCCCCTCCGGTAAACAAAAAAAAAAAAAAAGCGCTTCGCCTTATAGCACTTTATGATTTGCAGCGATCGCACGCGTTTATCGGAGCTCTCTAGCGAGGAAAATATCAAGAATTAATTAAACTGAATAGAATAAGTATCTTTTCTTGTTGATATCTTTTAATTTTTATTATTATTATTATATTAGTAGTATTGTATGTACATTAGGTTAGATAGGATTAGCTTAAAACCATATTTCTTGGTATTTCTTCCATTAAGACTTTGATTTGAATTTAGAGTTAAGACAATTTAGTATTAGGGCGAGCATTTTCAATTATTGAAAATTATAGTTAAGTTCATAAAAGAACTGAATAGAACAGGTATATTTTGTTGTTGATAATCTTTTGTTTTTAGTCGAACGAATAGTAAGTAAATATTTTTTACTCCAGCACTAACCAAAAGGACATTCTGTAGTAGGTATATTTTTATTTTGCATTGCACCCGTGCGAAGCCGGGGCGGGTCGCTAGTAGAATAATAAACTGTGATTATTACTTACTTAATATTTTATGATTCCCCCATCATTGTAAGGAAGTTTAGTCGGAAACTTGTTATCTTAAAACTTATTACTTAAATTGGAAAGTTGGGAACTTGTATTGCGAAATTAATTATTATTTATGTTTACGTTGTTTGGTTACAAAATGCATACATACATTATCATCTATGACAAAATGTTCATATTTGACGTAAGATTAGTGAAATATGACACATATAGCTACTATTTTGGTTCAAAAAGATCGATTAAAATAGAGAAAAAATATTCAGAGACCAACAATGGCAACACTGCTCTATCGATTCGGCGACAGGGCTCTCGCATCTCATCCGTCTGTCATATTGACGCTCGTGCTCGCAAAAATGACATAGATTGGACAAATGAGACGTTTAGTGACATGGCTCTCGCTTCTCAGATGACAACTCATGCTACCCGGGCAGCTTGTGTTTTACGAAATCATAGGTTAGATTTTTCTGTTCTGTCATAATAAACTTCTGTCTGATGATTTTCTGAAAAATAATCAAGAAAACGAATATTTTCAGCAGTAAATCATACTAAATGAACGGAAAATAACTTTTTTGCAATCAAACGGCCAGATTGGATTCGATTGTCCGGCGGATGGTGATTAGACAACACGTGTTATCTGTTTGATTAAATTTATTCGCTCATCTAGTTCATTCATTGCTGTAATATAGTTTATCTGTAGTTGTTGATTATTTTACATTTAGCTTGTAAATATAATGAGTATTGATTCACCTAGTCCCCCTCGCCCTCCAGATCCTCCTCCTGAGGAGATGGATATATATAGCTCGCCTCCTGTATTTTCAAGTGAAGCTCGTAAACGTCCATTTTCAATTAATAATGACAATATAATTTCAAAAAAGATTATTGTGAATTCTGAGGTGGCTTCCGCTTCCATCCAAACGGTTTATGTGGATGAAGCGTTTGCCAATGGGTTAAAGGAGTACACCAATGATGATAAGGGTCCCTTTATTGTTCACGTTTTTCGCGAAGAGCCTGACCCAGCAGCTGGGTTATCTATCAGACCTTTAAAATTTGGTCAATTCTTACATAAATCGAACCTGACCAAAAATATTATTAAAGGTGGTTTGAAAAAGATTGGAAGAAACCGTATTTCGGTTGAATTTAACTCTGCTTTAGCTGCTAACGATTTTGCATCTTGCCAACTCATTTCCTTAGCCAAATTCAAATGCTCTATTCCAACTTATAATGTTTCTCGAATGGGCATAATAAAAGGGGTCCCCGTTGATTGGTCAATGGAAGAATTAGTTAACTCCATTGAGCTTCCAAATAATTGTGGAAAAATTCTCAAAGCTCGCAGACTCAGCCGAAAATCTCTTGATGATGCTAATTCACCTAAATGGCTACCAACTCAATCGGTGGTTTTGACATTCCAAGGTCAAAATCTCCCCCAGTATATATATTCTTATAATAATTCTCTTCGAGTGGAGACTTATCTCCTCCCAACCATTCAGTGTCTTAACTGCTGCAGATTTGGACATGTTCAAAATCAATGCCGTTCTAAATCTAGGTGTTATAAATGTTCACAATCTCACAATGGCTGTAATTGTGACATTACTATTGAAAACTCGACTTGCTTATTCTGTTCAGGTAAACACTTCGCTACTGATAAACGTTGTCCGGAATTTTCCCGACAAAAATCAATAAAATTGGTAATGTCTCAGGACTCTATATCATACTCAGATGCCTCTTCTCGTTTTCCTCCTGTAAGACGTTCTTACGCTGACGTGGCCTCTGAACTATTTACTGCCCCAAATCAATTTAATTATTCACATTCTTCTACTTCTCCAGTCCAACAACCAGTTTCGTATAAAAAAACTATATATAAGTCTCCAAAACCTCATACATACTCTGGTAAAGGTTATGACAGAATTGCTCATTCTGAAATTATCAGACCAGAACCTTCATCACTTCAAAATGGGTGCGCTCTTTTGGCGTCTCGGCATGATTCTATTTCTCCAAATGATAATTTAATTGAACTTTTGGCTTCGGCCCTTATAAATATCATATCAAAATATAATGACTGTTTACCGGAAAACGTTGCTGCTTTACTGAATAAACTTAACCTCTGTATCAACAATAATGGCCAAACTAACCATTCTTCAATGGAACTGCCAGAGTGTTAGAGCTAAAAAATCCGAACTTCTTTATTTATTAAAAAAGTTTGATCCTGCCATCATTGCCCTCTCGGAGACATGGCTAGTTAAGGATTCCCTTTTCAGGGTGCCTGGCTATGCTTGCCTCCGGGATGACAGGGATGTTAGGGGTGGCGGTAGTGCTCTTCTTATAAGACGGGATATATCTTTTTCCCAAATTGCTCTACCTCCCTCAGTGTCTAATATTTATATTACTGCGGTCAAAATTCTAGACTACTCCATTTTATCAGTTTATATTCCTCATCCTTCATCTTCTATCATTCTTGAACTTTCTTCTATTCTCTCTTCTATTCCTCATCCCATGATTGTCATGGGTGATCTCAACTGTCATCACACTATGTGGGGTTGTCATCATACTGATAGTTTTTCTCCTCTTATCTTAGAGTTTTGCGATACATTGGACATTTGCATTATGAATGATGGTTCTCCTACTCGCAGAGTGCTACCTACCCAAGATCCTAGAAGTGCTGTAGACTTAACTATTTCATCCCCATCTGTGGCTAGATCTTTCAATTGGTCAGTTTTATCCAATTCGTGTGGAAGTGATCACTTCCCTATTATTATCTCCTCTTCAATAACTATTCCTACTCTTCCAAATTTAGCTCCCCTTTTGCAGTATAGACTGGAATCAGCAAATTGGGATGACTATAAGTTATCGTTAGAAAATAAATTATCTGCGTTTCCGGTTCTTTCACAGAATAACGTAAAAGATTGTTACACATTTTTTGTTAATGCGATGATATTCTCTGCAGACAATAATTTCCCCAAAAAAAAACCGCTCGCCAATCATCATTCATCTCCTGCTTGGTGGGATAGAGAATGTTCCGAAATTATCCGTGTAAGACGTAATGCTGAAATTAACTATAACCTTGACATGACGACAGAAAATTTCCTCTTGTATCAAGAGGCAGCGGCAAGATGTCGTAAAACTTTAAAAAATAAAAAAAGACAAAGCTGGAAGAGTTTTTGCCAATCTTTACACCCTAGAACCCCGGCTGCTGTTGTTTGGAAACAAATCAAACGATTCCGATCTGCTCTGACTTCTGGTCCTTATAATTATACGTCCAACTGCTTCTCATGGCTTGAGTCTTTTATAGATCGTTTGGCTCCTCCCATGGTTCCATCTAAGCATATGCTACAGTATAACCTATTAAGTATTACTTCTACTAATGATCTTGATCGTCCTTTTTCTGCTGATGAATTGGAATGTGCTATGAAAGGTCTGGTAGACTCTAGTCCCGGTGAAGATGGGATCCCTTATTCCTTTCTGGTCAACTCTGGTCATAAGGCCAAGCATTTTTTTTTGGATATTATTAACATATTTTTTTCTACAGGTGTTATACCCGACACATGGCGTTCTCAAATTATTATTCCTGTATTGAAATATGGAAAACCTTCTTCTTCTGCTTCATCTTATCGTCCAATTGCATTGTCATCAGTACTTCTTAAAGTCACAGAACATCTCATCAAGAATCGTCTGGAATGGTTTGTAGAAAACCAAGGGCTTATTGCTAAATCTCAGTTTGGCTTTCGCAAAGGTATGAGTACAATGGATAACTTGAGCATTATAATAACTGATATCCGTTCTTCTTATGCCAAAAAGGAATATGTAGTGGCTGTTTTTCTTGACATTCTTTCAGCCTATGATAATGTTTTACTCCCATTGCTCAGACAAATTTTACTTGATTTGAATGTGCCTGTGAAGTTAACTCATTTTATATTTAATCTCCTAACTTCAAGATCTATTAGCATTCGCTCTCAATCTTCTTCATCTCCGTCTCCCGCAAGACTTGTCTGGAAAGGTCTCCCCCAGGGATCTGTGCTTAGTCCTCTACTTTATAATCTTTACACATCACTCTTAGAATACTCCGTGACAAGCTTTTGCAACATATTACAATATGCTGATGACATTTGTCTCTATGTATCTGCTAAAGATATTTCTGTAGCTGAACAACGTATCAACCGAGCCCTTGATTACTTTGATTCCTGGTTATCTGAACATGGTCTTTCCGTTTCAGCTCCTAAGAGCAAATCAATAATTTTTACTCGCAAGTATAACGTTCCCTCCGTTTGTATTAAGGTAAATGATGTAGTAATTCCAACTGTTGATAATGTTAAATTTTTAGGGGTCATTTTAGACTCTAGGCTATCAGGAAATGCTCATATTAATTATATAGTTGAAAAATGCGAAAAGAGCATTAACGTTATACGGTGTTTATCTGGTGTGTGGTGGGGTTCTCATCCCTTCACCCAAAAATTGCTCTATAACGCTATTGTTCGCAGCCATTTTGACTATGGTCTATTCTTACTATGCCCTTGCAGTAAGTTAGCTTTAGAAAAAATTAACAAACTGCAATCTAAATGCCTCCGTATTATATTGGGTGCAATGAAGTCGTCCCCAATTAATGCCATGCAAGTTGAATGTGCAGAGTGCCCTTTATCAATCAGAAGACAATACCTTTGCGACCGATTCCTATTCAAAGTTGCTCAATCTTCGTCTCACCCCCTTATGGATAAACTCCGGATTCTCAATTCATTAAATACTTCTGACAGAGAATTCCCACTTCTTAGAAGTTATAACTTTCTTCAAAATTTGCAAAATCCTATTTCCCAATATTCTACTAATCCTTTGTTCCTAATCCCCTACGAAGCTCTTATTTTCCAGCCTAATATTTTATTTAACCTCGGTATTCATAAAGATCTTCCTGACCCTAACAAGTCCCTGAGGTCATGCATCTCAGAAACAATGTTGGATAGACTTGAAATTTACACTGACGCTTCTAAACTTGACAATAGTCTTGTTGGTGCAGCTGCATGGATTCCCAAATACAAAATCATACTATCTCAAAAATGTCCAGCCGAATCATCCGTCTTTACTGGTGAATCTGTTGCTATTTTAGAAGCTATTAAGTTCTGTATATCTCATAACATACAAAAAGCGTTAATTCTGTCTGATTGCCTGAGCAGTTTACAAGCCATAACATCCAATCCATTTAGAAGTAAGAATAAATTCCCCATTATATTAGAAATCAAAATCCATCTCTTCACTTGTCATTCGAAAAAAATTGACATTATCATTGGCTGGATTCCCAGTCACTGTGGCATTTCTGGAAATGAGTTGGCTGATAATTATGCCAAATTAGCCATTAGTTCCGGCTGTATTGATTACTCAATAATCCATAGTCATGATTTATGCTCGTTAGCCAGGCCTCGAATGTTTGAATCTTGGAAATTGCTTTGGCTCCAGTCAAAATCTTTAAAAGGTAAATATTACGGTGATATCCAGGGTGACGAAATTCCGTCTAGACCTTGGTTTTTCAAATGTAAATCTGCTGACAAATGGGTAGCATCCACTATTTGTAGACTTCGTTTAGGTCATTCGTGTACTCCGGTTCACCTTGCTAAAATAAGGATAAGGGACAGTTCGATTTGCGAGTGTGGATTAGATGAAGGAACAGTTGACCATATTTTTTTCGCATGTCCTAATTTATCATTTTCTTTATATGATGTTTTGCCTCCTTTCATCCCTCTTCCTACTAATTTTAAATGTTTACTTTGTTTTGTATATACCCCTTTCATTAAAACTTTGTGTCATTTCATCAAGGTCCATAATATAAAATTATAATGCATTCTTTTTGTTCATATTGATAATTTTGTAGTAATTATTTTGTTGGTAATATTTATTTTATTTTTCAACCATGAATGATCAATGAGTGTATGTAAATCAGTTTCAAATTTATTTATTTTTAACTTTTCAAAATGTGTTTTCTTTTCACTGGACGTTGGCAAAGTAACTGTGTTAAAACACGGTCAAAGGCCATTGAAGAAAAATTGAATTGAATTAAATCATAGGTTAACATTAAAATTAATGTGTGGGTGACTAGTTTACCATGAAGAATTTGGTATAAAGTTAAAATTACTTTGCATCAGAAGTATTTCAAATAAATATTATTGAAAGTTCTTAACAATTTGACAACTGAGATAGTTCCAAGGGTAGAACAGCGCCTTTCATGCAGACAGGCTCTGGTTCAAATCCTGGATCGAGCCTACACCGGTATGCGTGGTCAATTTATCATGGTTGTCAACGATGAGAAAAAACTTTGTGAGGAAACCCACATGGCTGAGTTGAACTTAGTCATGCTAGACCCCGTTATCTTTGTAGCATTTTGGTGGCAACTGATTTTAGTGATGGAGTAATTGATAATAAATTAATCTCTGATGTCTTTATTATTATTTATTATTATAATAAAATAGATAAGTAGGTACATTAATATTTTATATTTTATATATTTACATTCATATATTTTATTCACATTGACATTTGTTTAGTATGTGACACTCGTAGTAAATAACTTGGATTCGTCCCATATTTACGGGAGTAAGGCTTTGTCTCATTTTAAGCAAGAAAAAGATCGTTCAACTTCTACCGATGTTAAAAAATAAAGAAACAGAATTTAAAGAATCAGTAAACAAAAAAACTTTACAAAACTTCAAAATGATGAACTTTTTGCCACTAACCTTAATGGGAAAGTGAGTTTGTTTGTTTGTTTATTTGTTCCGCTTTCACGCCGTAACTACTAAACCGATTGCATTGAAATTTTGCAAAAGTATAGTTAGGAGTCCGAATTAAATAATAGGATACTTTTTATTACGGAAAAAATGATATTTCCGAGGTAAATCGTGGGAATGAGAAGTTTTAGCAATATAACCGAATTCAACACGGGCGAAGCCGTGGGCGGAAAGCTAGTCACCAATAAATTGTGTATTAGTGTTGACCTTTCGTCGTCAAGCTTATGCAAAGTGACGCTGCTGAGTAAATTGAATTGAGTAATAAATGCCGAAAATATACTTCGAGTAAGCCCCGCCCACAAGAGCACTTGGGGAAAAGGTACACAAAATTTAGCGAGTTACATTTCTATAGTTGAATAGTTCGCTGGTGAAATCATCATTAAATGCCTCTTATGCGCTATCAAGTGTTACTCGCATTGTCGGTGGATGAGTTGCAAGGCATGATAAAAATTGCACGTGCGTCATTCGAAAGAAAGGTAATGATGTCGAATGTAGATACAACTAAAATCATGGTTTTTGAGAGAGTAGAATATAACAGATTGCGTGGTCGAGATTGGTGGTAAAAAGTGGGACAAGTGAAAGAGTTTGTATACCTAATAGATTATTTCAAATAAACATCCTAATGCAAGCAACATCTAACAGTTATGCTGTGTAGTGTCGGCTTAGAATAGCACTACCCCATTTCTTCTGGTGGGTGTACGTAAGAGGCGACTAACGGTATTGGGGGCTTTTAAGGGATTTTTGGGCGATGCGGTTGGAGACCCATCACCAACAACCTTTATTTTACCATCTTTCCCATTTCCAAAAGTGGCTGAGGAATTTCTAATTCCTTAGCTCTGGCTACGCCTTCTAGGGATTTATAGCCTTGAGTATATGTATGTATGTATCTTAACAAATAAAACAACTATTAAGTTTTCAAATATTTAATCATGTATGTTAACATTTATAGTATATTCGTCATTTATAGTAAAATTAAATTACAAATACTAACAAACTTAACAAAAAAATAAGTAAAATTTGTGTTCAATTAGAAAAAAAGACTGAACATTTTAATATTATTTGTTCCGAAATAGAATTATTTTATTTAGATAATTCCTAAAGGATACCTTAGTAGTCGGATAACTTCCCCTTCGTCAAGAGCCTTGTTTTCACATAGGTACAACACAAGTTATTATTTACTGCTCAAAAGACTTACAACTAACTTACAATATATGGAGGGAATATGTGTGCGTACCACACTACACCTCCCCCCTTTGAAAACAAAAATATAAAAGTTATTATTTTATATTTAGAGTACATATTTTTCTATATATTAAACTTAAAACTATTATCTAATTAAAATCTAATGGTCAAATCCGGGAAATATTGAAACAAATTGTAGGCCAAACAATTTGCCGCGTAATCACATTCAAATAAATTTTTTTAAAGACATGTCCTAGTACTTTTACCACATATATTTTTTAATACATTTCTCCTTCACAATAGTCATTAACTTTATTATATTTCGTTTAATTTTATAGTATTCTCTCTTATATTTTTATCATTTTAAAATAGCTGTGGACAACCATGCTTCCTTCTCAAGTCATGTATTTATTTATTCTTCATCTCTTATCAAGGTACACTAATATAATTATTGGGTCGGCCGCCCTTTTACACATTTATTATTCATTTATTTAACTTCATCTCAAGGTACAAACATTTTTTTATTACATTACATGCGCATTTATATACTTATTCTACAGTCTCTCTCTTTTAACATTCTTTAGGTGTCCAATTTTCTTCACGAAGGGTATTTTCAACCTCGTCATGATCAGATAAAAAGGATTCAGAGATCTGCTTGGTACCTTGGTGTACCTTGTATGACTTTTTATACTACTTTCAAAAACCTTCTGTTATTCTTACATTCCATATTTAGTTATCAATTGGTAAATAATCGAAATAACATTTGAGTGATCAAGTCAAATGTACATCAAAAACTTAGCAATTGAAACTACCATACTACAAACTACATTTCATAAGCTTTCAAATCCATCATACTAACTTTGGCTACATTTCAAAACCTTTTTTAATCATAACAATCGCATCACGTTACCATCTCGATCATACCACACACAGCGATCACTTCATAGAATTCTTCATGCCATATATGTATGCAACGCTATCACTTCCATCGCCCCGTACCAAAACATACGCAAATATCAACCTAGCAACAAACATAATTTTAACTCAATACTCTTATTTTCGTCATTCTACGAACCTTTTGCTTAAATTAATTTATTAACTATTAATTCATTCGTTCATTCATTCATTCTTTTTATTTTTTACCATCCGAAAACCTAGTATCATTTTCACACTGGCGGACTGGGACAATTTTTCTTTCCTTTAATAACATCTTTTATTTATGAGTAATAATCCCCACATGAGGAATTCATGTCAAAAAACATTAAATTATGTGATAGTTAGGCGTTTCCAACATTTGCATTCTATCTGAAAAGGTAGACAAGTGGCCGTCCGAATTAGTTAAAATTCGGAGGTAGGAAACGCAAACACTACTTGAACGTGTAAAAAAAAAAAGAAACAAAGGATAGAGAAATTTCGCGCTGGATGCCAACTGACACTGTAGCTCAGTTGGCAGAGCGACGGGGGCGTATACCCGAAGGTCGCGGGTTCGAACCCCGCCAGTATCGAAATTTTTCTTTCCTTTAATAACATCTTTTATTTATGACTAGTATCATTTTTTTAAATAACATTTCCGTTATTAATTACATTTTAATATTGAAATCAACTTGTTCTCATTATGCTTTATATAAACTTAATGTTTAAATATTTATGTTATTTTTTCATAAATAAGCCGTAGCCAAGACGATCTCATAACATATTAAATGAAAATCGTTTTAAAAGAGAATCATTCATGTAATACACGAGACATAATTGGTTTATTTATTCAGTAACTACATAGTTCACATTATGTGTCATAAAACTCATAAAGTATATCGCGTAATTTATTTTTTATTTATTTATTTATTTATTCGTTGACCACCAACAGCAAACACAACAAACATGGCACAGAACATACAATTGTTTTACAAAGCCAATGACAGGTGATCACAATGAGAGGTTTTCTTTTTGAGAAATAAAAAAACAACATAGTTTCCTAGAGCTCTGTAGATGGCGTTGATGTAACTACGTTACTTACCACACAATTTCGCCACACAATAATTTCGCCAATGTCAACGTTATAAACATGTGTCACAGCACCATAGAGTAACTTTTTGGCGAATAAAAACAACAAAAATAATGTTAAATATAAGTACCGTCTTTGTTTATTTACTTTTGAGCTATCTTGGCTTAAACTGATGTTAATTACGTAGACAGAGAATTACAATAGACATCTGCATATATTTTGTTTCACTCACACTAGACGGAGAAAATAAATATTAAAAATACTAAGAGTAAGTGAGACATGATCATATAATTTGCTGTCCCTTACTGCTGGCCAAGCCGGCAAAGTACTTTGCTAAACAAACCGTTTGACATTTTCAAAATAAACAAACCGTTTTTGAATTGAAAAGCACAAAAATTAAGAATTTCGTTGATATTTTAGTTATTTATTTATGTGAGATCGGTTCTGGAAATAAATAGAAATATAATTTAACATTAGAAATAATTAAACATTCAATAAAATGGTCAGGTGTAGTGGTATATCGTGTAAAAGTAATAGCGAAACTAAGCAACCAGATTTGTCTTTCCACTCGTAAGTACCATTTAGTTTTAGAATAATAACAGTGTAAGATTATTATATTTTCTATTTATGACACATACATAAGCAAATTTATGCAGAAAAATAAACTGCAAATGCATGAAAATTATATTTAAAATTTGATAACCTAAAATCTCTATCATTGTAATGTTGCTAGCACTAGTATTTTATTTACCCTAAAACCCTGGATTAAATAAAAAATATGTATTTCAATATACTAATTTAAGTTGTATAAAGGATGTTTATTATTTAGTTCTTAAAAAGGATTCCATGGCATGTACTATTTTTCTTGTAAAGGTGGGTATATGAAGAATAGATTTTTTTACAGTTTTCCAAATGAAGATAATATTATCTTAAGTAAGAGAATGGATTCTATCAACTGGAAAAAATAACTGGACTCCTACAAAATACTCCAAAATTTGTAGTCTTCATTTTGAAAAAAGGTATTTATTTAAGAAAAAGAAATTAAATTTATTATTACCTGGTGCTGTTCCAACCTTAGTAACTTAAAAACATATCATCTCATACTTGATCATATTATTAAGTGTTTAATCCACGTCCCCAAGTCCTGTACAATAATTATATTTTGATTTCAGATTAATGAATCTAATGATAACATTGATACAATGAAAAATTTTCAGCCTACTGCGTCATCATCAAATTTTCGTCGTTTGGGTGTACAAGTATGAAAGACTATATTGTGTTTATCGCTAATATTATTAAGTATTTAATCCACGTCCCAAGTCCTATACAATAATTATATTTTGATTTCAGATTAATGAATCTAATGATAACATTGGTACAATGGAAAATTCTCAGCCTACTGCGTCATCATCAAATTTTCGTCGTTTGGGTGTACAGTATGAAAGACTATATTGTGTTTATCGCTAATATTATTAAGTATTTAATCCACGTCCCAAGTCCTATACAATAATTATATTTTGATTTCAGATTAATGAATCTAATGATAACATTGATACAATGGAAAATTTTCAGCCTACTGCGTCATCATCAAATTTTCGTCGTTTGGGTGTACAAGTATGTAAAACTACCTAATTAGAGGGTTTCATATCGTTATAAAAAATATATTAGTTTAGTTTAAAGATCTCGAGTCTCTTCGTGTGAAACAACGCCATCTAAAATCTTGAAAAGAACTATTGTATTTTTTCTTGAAAACCTCATGATTTTTTTCGATATTGTGTTTTTAATGTTATTTACTGAAATATTTTCTGCAATAATCAATAAAATATTTTAATTACCATGGGCATTGTAAAATTGCGGACGCGATTTAGAAACCAAATACAAAAACATAATTACAATCAGGACTCTGGGCACGAAAATCATTTTTTTTTCAATAATAGAGGTTGGGGTACATTCTCAGTAAGTTTGTTTTTCTTCAGGTTAATGATCTTGACTACAGCCCTCGGACTCTTAAAAGAAAATTGAGTGAGACACGAATCATTGCAGCCAATCGTTTGAAAAAATTAAAAGCTTATCGTGAAAAAACCCGTCGCTTAGTAAAAAAAGTAGCTAATTTGGAAAACGTCCTAGCAGGGCTTGGGACGAAGGCACTAGTCAATGACGAAGATTCAAATCTATTAGAAGCTATTGACCCAACCAACACAGAGTTTCTTAAGCGATTTTTGAATAAAAATGATGTTAGTAAAAAATATTCGCCTGCGTTACGTAAATTTGCTCTTTGTCTTCAATTTATAAGCCCGAAAGCATATAAATTCGTAAGACAACAATTCAACACATGTTTACCTCACCCATCAACTCTTTTACCTTCAGTTTTAGTTTCCGAGCAGGTGGTAAGGTAAGTTAGGCAGGGCTTGTTCATGACGTTCATGAAGTACTTTTTTGTTTATGATAAATAAAAACATTTTTTTAGATCTCGTTAGCCCCGTGATACGTACAACTTAATGACTAGTGTAATAGGAGAATGCATTGGAGGAGTTTGTCGCCTGTTCTTCTTCATTAGTTAAGTGATGCGGTAGGCATTATGACGTTCATTAAGTGCTAGAATTCATCATTATAGCCATGTAATATTTACCATGCACCCACACACACTTGTAATAATGTACTAATTCAATAATGTTAAAGAATTAAACCTTTTCAGTAATACATTCGATTGTTTTATTTATTTCGCAAATACATATAGTAATATGTATCTAATTAAATCATCTGCATTCTCTTCGGAGGGTTGACCTTATTTTGATGGATAGTAAATATTTTTTGCTCTAATTTGATATAGTTTTCGGATGTATGTGATCTATGCGCGGGACTCATCAGCCCCCGATGACGATGAGCATGCAGATCGTTTGGATACACGGTTCATAGGTTTACTTCTATATGTTATGGATTTACTTTGACTAATAACCAATAAAAAATTACTATAATGATAATAATTATCAAATAATTGATTGGAAAATTTCGAAGATAAAGTTAAAAAAATATTGTAAAATTACCCACAATACGGGGAAAACTATTTTGAGTAACAACACTATTTTGTATTACCCATCTCACTTGCCGACACGCTTCCCCTGGGTCTATTGTAATTCTCTGTCTACGGTTAATTAAGACTTTCAAATCAGAACGTTTTTATGTACGTTCCGTTTTACGATATCATTACATCCAAGTGTGAAAAACGGTGTTACGTTCCGTTCCTACCAGTAACATAGCTAGTCTGGCGCCATCTATCCTGAGAACAGGGAAGAAGAAAAAAAGAAAAAAAGGAAAACCTCCCATTACCGGTTCAAAACAAAAGAGGAACGAAATAAAGGCGGTTGCCCGCGAAAATACAGTAAGTTCATTAGAAAAAAGAAAAATAATAATATTATAAATAACGTTTAAAAAATACAAGGAAAGAAAGAGAATAAAAATATGAACAAAACCAAAAAAAAGACCGTGAATGATGATACTATGATGGTAATGTATATAGGTATGTGTGTGTGTGTGTGTTCGTGTATGTGTATATGTATGTTTTAATTATGCTTATACTGGTTAACTTTGACTTGTTTTAAATGTTTCTATAACATTCTTACGAAATTCAAATCTGTTTGAAAAAAAAGGGTCCAAATCACTAAAGTTGTTGTTGAATTCGTACAAAATACGGCGGATGGGAGCATTTTGAGAGTAGTTTGTTCTTGAGCGTGGAATATGAAACAAAGATTTTTGCGTATGTCGGGTTCTGTAAGAAGGGGTGTTAATTCCGATTTGACATAAAATGTTGGGGCTATCTACGCGGTCATTCAACAAATCGTGTAAAACAGACATATCTGTAAGTAAGCGACGTTCATCAAGTTTGAGGACTTCGTGATATTTACACGATGATACGTAATCCTTGTTCCATACTCGAGCTCTGTAATTTAAATGTTTAATGAAAGTGCGCTGCACGGATTCAATTTTATGAGCATACTTTATATATTGGGGAAACCAGACGGAGGAAGCAAACTCGAGGATACTACGAACGTAGGCATTATAAACTGTCTTTATGCAGTTGATGTCAGTAAATGGTTCACAGACTCTCATGACAAATCCTAGATTTTTGTAAGCCCTATCTACTATTTTCTCAATATGGTGTTCAAATGTAAGTTTTGAGTCTAGAGTAACTCCCAAATCCCTCACCGTATTATCTCTACCAATGGGAGTATTATCAATATAGTATGTCGCACTGATTGGTGAAGAACTACGTGTGAATGATATAATTATACATTTAGATGCATTTACATTGATCCTATTAGTTTTATAATACCGTGTCAAGCGATCTAGGTCACTTTGAATATTTTGACAGTCGTTTTCATTGCGAATACTGTGATAAATTTTTGTGTCATCTGCATACATTAAAAAGTTGCAATTTTGGAAAACAGTGTATATATCATATAAATAAACGTTAAACAACAGAGGACCTAGTTGTGAACCTTGCGGAACACCAGAAGGAACCTTAATGTAATCTGATTTAAAACCTCCTAACACTGCAGCTTGATGGCGATTAAAGATGTAAGACGTTATCCACCGATACAGATTTCCTTGCACACCGAGATGATATAATTTGAGCATTAGAATAACATGGTCTGCTCGGTCAAAGGCTTTTTCGATGTCTGTATATATTGCGTCAACCTGAGCTCGCCCTTCAAGTGTATTTAGTACATAATCTGTAAATTCAATTAAATTTGTATTAACAGATTTTCCCTGTAAGAAGCCGTGTTGTTGTGGGGGAATCCCGGGTTTAACTATAGGATAAATTCGCTTGTATGCTATTTTTTCAATTATTTTACCAAAAACATTTAAAATAGAGATTGGTCTATAATTTGAAATTTTATACTTAGGACCTTTTTTGTGTATAGGGACAATTAATGCTTCCTTCCAAATTGATGGAAAAAATCCTTCACTAAATGAGCGATTAAAAATTATCGTAAGCGGTGTGGAGAGATTATTTGAACATTTCTTAATGAAATATGGTGGAATACCATCGGTACCTGCTCCCCCATTAGGGTCAAGGGATGAAAAAAGTTTGATAACTTCTTCTGTGTCAGTGTTAATATCGCACAGAGTATTACCGGTTTCTGTGAAGGGAGGGGGTAGTGGAGGCAAGTTATATTCATCAGAAGGTTTACTAAAGATGGAGCTGAAATACTCATTAAACGCATCACAAATGGACTGCCCTGAGTCAAATGTCTTATTGTTGTGTTCAAAGATCTTAGGGTACGATGATCCTCCGCGGCGCTCTTTTATATGGGACCAGAATTGTTTGGGGTTGCGTTTAATGTTAATTTCAGTAGATATCAAATAGTTATTATAGCTGGTTTGGTGCATTGTTTTGCATCTTTTTCGCAAAATAGAAAATTCGTCATAATCGAGATAATGATAATGATTAATCCTTCTAATATTAGCGCTAAAACATAAGTATACTAGTTAAATGTTGCCTTAAATTTTAATTAAATCGGTATCTCTCTACATTAATATATATTTAAATATCTTTACTATAAAATATTATTAACCTAAATCCATAAAAATCAGGAGCACTAAATTTAATGTTTCATTGTCATTTCAAACTTGCTAATCATTTCTAAATACACAAATATTATTATAATTACGCACCATACCACTGATTGTCATTTCCAGTCACTCAACATGATTAAATTTTTGCACATAACATTTTCAATGTGATATACACGTCCTCAGACCACTCAATAGAAAGCAAGCTGGTCCCATATTTCGGTCCTGGGTATTTCCGTTTAGGTTAAAGTATTGGTTCTTTAGGTTTGACTATTTGAAACATTCTTCAAATTTCTATTATCCAGTTCCAATATTCTCGTGTCAATCTTGTTAAATTTTATTTCTTTGTTTGTATTTAAACGCTTGTATTTCACCAATTTGCACTGTTCTATAAATATAAATTCTTGTTCCCGTATTCAGCGCAGCCACTAGGCCGCACTGGCAGGGTCGCCATGCAATGATGTAATTAAACGATGTGTTGCTTGGTTGATTATATGTTTAATACTGCTCAAAAGACTTACAACTAACTTACAATATATGGAGGGAATATGTGTTTGTGCTTTCGATTCGAAGTATACTATTTCTCCCTTCGGAATTTTCATTGTTACTTAGTGTTTCTCTTGGATTATATCCAAGGGAATGAGCGACGCACATTGCAACTCTTTTATCTTTGTTGGTGAGAATTTGTTTAAGTGTTGTAAGATTGTTCTTTCCAATACTGCTTGCTGCTGCAAATAAAATAAAGACAATTAATTTTAAACACATCTTCATATGAAGTGAGGAAAAACACAGTGCAAGTTTTAAATATTTCAGTGTTTTATTACTCGGGGAGGTATCAGTGTGGGAACAGCGTCATCACATAATCTTATTACATTCAATGTCCGATTAAAAGCATGTTTTTCAAAATGAAGACTACAAATAAATAGTGGCTCCTTACAAGCCTTGATATTTTCTGACCCAATAGCTTCTAACCATATTTTTTGTTTTGCTGGGTTTTAGGCGACCTAAAAGTGAAAAATGTAAGTTTAATACTTAAATTACTAATTAATTATATAAAAAAGCCTGTTCTTGTCTAGTAGTATACATTGGTGTTTGATACTATTCCTGTTTCATCAGTGCCTACATACCAAACATGGTCATTACCGAACAATAGATATATTCATACAATTTTGCATAGTATAAAACCTCCAAGTGGCTAGTAACTCTTGTAGTGACGATTAAAAGGGATATCTTAAAATCAGTCATGGAAGTGGACAAGGCGATCACTGATAACGGATTATCGATAAAAATAAAAATGATTTGAGATAACATAAATTAAGTCCAACACTATTATAAATAACCTTAAAAATTTATATGAAAAATATAAGCTAAATCATGAATGAAAATGAATGTGAAAGCTTTACAAGGCTATTCTATATACATGCTAACAGGGTAAATTCTTTTCTAAAATGTTCTTAGAGGAGAATTATTCACGAAGTTTAATAAATAACATGCTTACCGATGTAGCGACACACAAGCCTGTTTACTTGAGCATTTGGATCCACAGCCCACAACACAACACTTTGCCATTGTCTATTAATAACTAAATATAGGTTTTAAACAAATTCCAACTATTCTCAGAATAAAACTCCAAAACCGAATGTGAATTTATCAAACATTTTGAATGCGACTTCGAAATGTAAACAAACCAAAGCAATACATAAAATGGCGTATATTTACTCTGTGATGGCGTACGCCACGCGAATGCTATACGGACCTAGTTTGACAGTTTGATCAGTACTGTTTAACATAATGTTGTTCACTCGCACTCGAAGAAACATTGTAAGGAAGAAAGAGACAAAACATAGTTTGAACTTTTGTCTCCTAAATAAATACTAGGACTTCAATGCAAGTGTGCAATTGAAAAAAAGAGCTGAGCGATATGTTCGACTCGACTGAACTATCTTTATTGCAAATTATTGTTCCTTAAAGAAAGACATTCAATTCAACATTTGTTTAACAAAAAAATCAAATGTCTTTTTATATTAGTCCCCGTATTGGCACTATCCGAAAAATTCTTTTTCCGTAAAGTCCTTTATTTTTTCTTTGAAAACATTTTTTTCTATTCTGCGCGCGCAGTCATTTTTCCCATTGACTGTAATGAATTTTTTTTTGTTTCTTTTTTATTCTGATTGCGTACTTTTTAATTTTTTTTCAACTAAAACAATATACAGGGTGGCTCATTTAAATCGGTCAGTATGGGAAAGTCAGAAACTATAAGACATACGAAGATTTGTTCTTAGGAACCATTTCACCGATTTTGATAAAAAGAAAAACTGAATTCATACATTCGAAAAAAAAACTGTACTCAGCTCGAGAATCGAACCCGGTTGTTTTGAATAAATAAACTTACACTTTTTCTATTTTGATGTCGATTGTGTAGGTCTTAAGCTGTAAATGTCTCCATAAAATATGATGTCTAAAATGAATAAAATGCATTGTTTTGACATACTTTAATTTCTCAAAGTAGGTGTTCGAAGTGACCACCATTTTTTTCAATACAATTTTCAACACGTTTAGGTAACGATCTTACTATTGCATTTTATATCTTCATGTGGTGAATTTGCGTTAAAATTGACTCTATGGCTGCTTTTAGGTCTTCAACGGTGTCATAGCTTGTTTTGTAAACTTCATCCTTAACGTAACCCCATACAAAATATTCTAGAGGCGTTAAATCGGGCGACCTCGCCGGCCATTTGATAGGGCCGTTCGTAGCAATCCATTTTCGCGGAAAGTTTTCATTTAAAAAGTCTCTTGCTATGCGACTATTGTGAGCCGGTGCTCCGTCCTGTTGAAAATAAAGTTGTTCTCTTACTTCTGCTGACATTTCTCGTACGGCCTCGATATCAAAATAGAAAAAGTGTAAGTTTATTTTTTCAAAACAACCGGGTTTGATTCCCGAGCTGGGTACAGTTTTTTTCAAATGTATGAATGCAGTTTTTCTTTTTATCAAAATCGGTGACATGGTTCCTAAAAACAAATCTTCGTATGTCTTATAGTTTCAGACTTTCCCATACTGACCGATTTGAATGAGCCACCCTGTATATCATAGTCTTGATCAGTCTGAAAAATTTTATCAAGATCGGTCAAGCAGTTCAGGAGGAGTAGCGTTCCGAGGAAGTGGCGGAAGTGAGCGTATGAGTTTCTCTATGGTAAGTCTATGGAAAAGTTTTTGGCAATTTCTTGTAGATGTTAGAAAAAGTTGTTTTTTTTTTCACTTAAACCTGTAGGTACTTTGTGGCTATCAACTTGTGAAATTTGGTTAAGATCTGTCAAGCGGTTCCGGATGAGTAGCGTTCCATGGAAACGGCTTACCCGCGTATAATGCGATTATATATGTTTACTGTTTCA
This sequence comes from Bedellia somnulentella, assembly GCA_963576735.1. NCBI lineage: Eukaryota > Metazoa > Arthropoda > Insecta > Lepidoptera > Bedelliidae > Bedellia > Bedellia somnulentella. The sequence continues at coordinate 3,386,635 of OY755195.1, forward strand.
TTTCCATAGTTTTTCCTTATTCAGAGCTTTTAATCAATATATATTCCTGGATAAAACTATTCACTCATATTTGAATTCATATGACACAAAAATCCCTTCAAACGTATCCTAACCTTATCTTATCTAATCTTAACCTATATATATATAGGTACATAATTACATAAACCAACACAACCCACACACATACAAACATATTCTCACGCCGTTAGTTCCCATTGGGGTAGGCACAGACTATCGATCGCCACTTTGTACGATCCTGGCAAACCTCTCTGGCTCCGTTCATATCCATCAATCGTTTCATACATGATCTTTTATTCTTCATACTACGGACCCCTGCCTTTTTGAGCACATTTTCACATTTTCAATGTGTCCTCCGAGGTCGTCCTCTACTAACATTACCTTCCACATTGGCTCTATAGATCCTTTTCAACAATTTACTGTCATCCATCGTCTCTATGCCCAGACCATCTCAACATTCATTTTTCTATCTTTCTTACAATATCATCTTTTGCACCACACCTTTCATGAATCACATTATTCCTCACACGATCACATAACCTTACATTACAAACTTACTCATTACTAATCCATTTCTACTGCATTCACTATACTTTCATGCTTCTTCTGCCACACCCAACATTCACTGCCATCTGCCATACATAAGCCTAGGAACGAGGACAGCATCATGCAACCCAAACACATATAGATATCTATAATTATGTAAAACATTAAGACCGCAATGATGATAGACTGTTACATACATTATTTTTAATAAACATTTTTAAACTTGTTTGCGTTTAAATTATACTATCTAGTTATTATAAGACGACGTGATAGCTCAATGGGTAGAACACTGGTTAACGTGCAAGCGACTAGTGTTCAAATCCCGGGTCGGGCCTACACCAATTTGGCTTTTATAAAGACATGTGTGGTTAATTTATCACAGTTGTTAACGGTGAGGGAAAACATCGTGAGGAAACCCACATGGCTGAGTTGTACTTACAAAACGGCGATATGCCTGCCCCCTATCACGTGGGTACACTGTCCATGCAAAACGTGGGTACTCTGCACGCCAGGTGACAATGTCACGTGATGTTCAGAAGTATTAGTACCTCCGCCAACCCCTTCGGGGATATTCGGCGTGAACGTTTATGTTATGTTATCAAGTTATTAAAATTTACGCGGTCATTTGTTTCCTTATGTCAATGTAAACCAAGCATAATGTGCCCCGTTAACATTTCTCCAAGTAGCTATTCAAAACAGTCGATCCAAATTTGTATTTATATAATTATTTGATATTTCAATAAAAGTCCTTCCAAAATGGCTTCTAATGAAAAGGTTAAAGTATTACACTACACTATTCAAAAGTCTTTGAGTGACACGTCTGACTAACCTTAGATTCTGTATACTAGAATAATGTAAACTCGGCATTACTACATGACATAGTAGTCTGTTAACCAAAACATAAAAAAAAACAATGGCGAATTGACGGGATGTGTGACGTTGACTTGACGTGACATTAGTACATATATTGTAATCTGTGGTAGGCATGGATCATTTCACAAGTAGCATATGATTAATCATATGTCATATGATAATACCATTTAGAAAGGTTGCTACTAATCATTCCTGCGTACCACATCTAAATCATGACATTGAATGAAATCATAAGAAAAGCAAAGCGAGTGACTTGTGGGTGGGGTTTTCTTTGTAAGTGTAAGCGAATAAGAAATATTGAGTTAGAGAGAGCAAAGTATAAAACTTTACTTTAGTTTTGGTATAACCTGTAAGCTAAGGGTATAAGGCTTAAAGTACTTTGAAGTAAACAATAATAGATAAGAACTATTGCTATTTGAAAATCATATGACTTTTGTTTCCGAATTTCGGCTATTTTGCTTTGAATGAAATGAAATCAGTTAGTTAGTCAGCTGTTGTGAAAGCGAAACGACCTAATTTTGTCTATTTACGCGGCGACTTGCTAACCGGGGGTGATTAATAGTTATTGTTAATATTTTAGTACATACATACATACATACATATACTCACGGCTATAAATCCCATGAAGGGGTAGCCAGAGCTAGGGAATTAGAAATTCCTCAGCCACTTTTGGAAGTTGCGTGGGGAAAAGATGGTGAAATAAAGGTTTTTGGTGATGGGTCTCTTCCCTTAAAAGCCCTTATACCGTTAGTCGCCTCTTACGTACACCCACCGGAAGAAATGGGGTAGTGCTATTCTAAGCTGACACTACACAGCACAGCTATTTTAGTACTTTTGTGTATATGTGATAAATAAAGCTTATATAAAGTTTAATTGAATTATGGCAATATCATACATGCATACATACATATAATCACGCCATTAGTTCCCATTGGGGTAGGCAGAGACTATTGATCGCCACTTCGCACGATCCTGACAAACCTCTCTAGCTTCGTTTACATCCATCAATCTTATATCAATGGCAATATCAAATCTATATAAAAAATATTTAATAATCAAAGTATGTTTGCTTAAGCCTAACTACAAAAATGACATAACATAACATAACATAAACGTTCACGCCGAATATCCCCGAAGGGGTTGGCAGAGGTACTAATCCTTCTGAACATCACGTGACTTTGTCACCTGGTGTTCAGAGTACCCAAAAATTACAAAAATGACGACCTCTATTTGAACTGCAACCTTATCCTTATCGTAAATTATAATGTAAAATCATATGCATATTGCATGTAGCAAAAAGTATGAAATATCATAATTGTTAAAAATCATGAACTGTGAAAAATAGCAATAAAAATCATATGATAAAATTTAGCAATAGCACCAAATGATTATGAATTTAAAATAGCAATCATTGCCATGCCTAGTCTGTGGTGTGGACGTGACTGGACTGTGGACTGACGTGACGGCCGTGACAAACGTGGCGTCATGTTGTGTTGTGTTGGTTTGGATAGAAATATTCAGGTTAATTAAATTAATATTATTTTTTTCAAACTCTTGCTAGATTCCTAGTCTCGTCATCATGCAGCCATTAGTTAATCAAATGAAGTCCGGTTACTTGAAATGGAAGACCAATCTTTCTAGAACAAATAAGTCCGACCATACTTGAGTTTCTAGGAATTTATCTTTGAGGACTGAAGACGTATTGGCAAAACCGTATTGGCTTGAAGATAGGCGATGTTCTACGTATGCTCAATGTACCTGGTTTTCCTCTGTATTGGGCAGCAGCAGGGTAGCATAATCCTGAACTTATGTTTTGCTGTTTGTGGTTGTTTGTTTTAATGTCATTATTCTGTGTTAAAAGCTATTCGTGTTCATAGGTCAACAAATTGTCATTTTTATGGTCACTCTTTATTGTGAACCTATGCAGGAAAATCGTTTTTTCCACACTGCAAATGCTCTTTCCACTACATTTCTTGTTCTTATTTGGCTCTCATTGTAGAGTTTCTCAGCTGCAGTTTGGGGATCATCTAGTGGTGTTAATAGATATTTTTTTAATGCATATCCTCGGTTTCCCATAAGACAGCAGTGACTTAGCAAATTTCCTTTTGAAATGACCTCCATCATTGTATAGATGTACGGATTACTTCCCAACATATAATAATACATCCAAAAAAGAGAGGGCTGATCGTTTCCTTTCTTGGTAACGTAATGATGACGAAAATCTACATCATCCCAGGTTTCTAATGGGGCGGATGGTGTGGCCTAAATATTTTTGGCCTTCTCATCAACACATATTCTAATATGATCTCATCATCTTCTTCTTTTGACAAACTTTCAAACTTTTTTTGTGATCTTAAACCAAATAAAATACTAGAACCATTTGATATTAAGCTGGATTTTTGTACAGGTTCAACTTAAAACACCTTAAAATAGTGTTTTTGACGTCTGTTAACATCCTTTCAATTACTTCCATTGTTTTACGTTGGTTGATGTATTCAATAAAATTTTCCTCATACTGTTGATGTATGTACTTTTGTTTGTTGAGCGATGCAGATGACTCCGATTTCACTGCTTCTATCTATCCCTAGGGACCAAATGTTAGACGTGTTCTTTCCATACAATATTGTACAACTCCAATGTGGACTGTTTGTACTGTAAGGGGGTCAAATGGGAGTAATGTAAACAAGGTCACTGTTCTTGATGTTAAAAAAGTACTTCCTAGTTAACAATGGACAATATTATTGAAATGTTGGTGAAATAAAGGCATAAATGCACACAAAAAATATAAATAACAGTTAAGATAAAAATAATTGCCACCTGTACCACGGAAGGTGCGAATGGTGAATTATAAAATGGTTTAAATTGCAAAGCAATTCAGACTGCATTTGGCTCCAACCAATGTTACTTCGCTTTTCATTGTAGGCTCGGTCATATCGCCTCCTTACCCTTTAACTATGAATAAGGTTTTTTAAAATTAGTTTGGTTTTTGGACACAAAATTTCAGTGACTGGGTCAGATTACGCCCATTGACCTTTGTCAAATCTTCCGAATCTAACGTTTCCTCTGTTGACCTCAGTGTTAATCTGTTGTATTGCAGTTGATTCGTTGCTTTGTTCCCACTCCATTGATCCCCTTCTGGCGTTATCAGGCACATCTTGACAGGGAGAACTGGCAAACCAACAATTGGTTTGGGTTTTGGAGAAAAACCGTTAGAACTTTTTAGTGCTTGTTTCTCGAAGATCACTTAACTTTTCTTCACTTTTCTTTTAACACTTGAACTATGAACTTACACACTATATTTCAAAGTTAGAAAAATTAATTATTAGCGATAATATACCATTAATTATAATTATTAATTGAGAGCTAAATATTTTTCGTGTTATCGTACTAACTACCTTCAAAAATTATCCTACGTTTAAATGGTTGGCCATTACGTGCGTTAACGCACTGAGAGGTAATCTGTCCTGTAGACGCGGATCTATTCCACGCATCTTAGCGTGAGTTGCCTCTGCGATGGGGATAAATCCACCGTAGTCATAGTTTTGGCAGTACTTACCGAGTACCGGGTGCATTGCACCCACAGGACCTATGTCGTATAAGGGTTCGTCACTAGGTGGTGACGCCTCTGTCGACCTTTTCAATTCCGGGCGGTTGTCTGTCCGCTTAACCGGAGGGCGGATACCGACGGATCGAGAGCTGGGCTGGCCACCTCTTGCCCTTGGCTCTGGATCATAAGAGGGTGGAGAGTAATCAGGCAGGTTCCAATCCTGCGCCTGCCTAGCATCGTACTCTCTCTTCACGTGCTACGCGATTCTTGAATCCGCGTGCATCTGACCTCTTACTTCGCTGGCTACCAGCGGGATTTTGGCCTCTGCCGCGTGATGTCTTAAATTCACGATTCATTTTATTATTAATATAATAAAATTTTCTTGTCAAAAACGACACCAGAATCAACACCCATATCACAAGTACTATTCCAATGCCATATGTTTTAGTAGGCGATGAAGCCTTTCCCTTATCCACGAACTGGTTTTCAGTTAGTTTGCACTCATCCATAAAACATGCATTTGTATGCAATAGCGATTAGAAGTTGAACGATGATCCAGGCGGCGTACTGCATCTGTACGAGACTCTCCATTATCATTGTTTTTCCTGTATTCGGAGGTCCATAAAAGATTTTTTTTCCACATTTCATGTAGAAGTGTTGTTTTGTCATCGTAGCGAATTCACTAATGTTTATTCCATTAGTTCGTATTATCATTTCTAAGTTTTTGTAACTGTATTCAATTTCCTCTTTTTTATTCGCATCTGGTTCGCAACTTGAGGTAGTAGCTTTTTGCTCGTTCGATTCTTTGTTCCACGCTTTCGCAAAATACCAATATTCTGGATATTGAAACTGCTGTTATGAGTCTCTCATTAAAGTGCTTTGTAAATTGGATGGCGACTTGCTCATAACTCTTTGTGCGTCTCGTTCGTTAAAACTTCTTGTGTCACAAAGTAGCAGCACCAACTCTTTATTTTGTTTATTAAATTTGTCAAATCTTCCTAACGTTTCCTCTGTTGACCTCAGTGTTAATCTGTTGTATTGCAGTTGATTCGTTGCTTTGTTCCCACTCCATTGATCCCCTGTTGGCGTTATCAGATACATCTTGACAGAACGTAGAAGGCACTGGATCCATTCTTCTGATAGTTTCACCGTGTGCTGCGCCTTGTTGGGGAAGTATTGGAGATCCCCCCTCGGCATTGTTGCCAAAAGTTTCATACCCATGTTGCCTTTGTTCGCTACCACGAATTCCAAGTTGATGAGCGGCACACAAGATAGTTCTTTATCTTTTTCTGTGAGAACGTCTCTAAGTGTCACCAGACATGCATCTCTGGCAAAATAAATATTTAATTGTAATTTCAAAAGCCAGGTAAGATCAAGGCCTCAAGTTGTTTTTTTGTGAACTTAAACCAAATAAAATACTAGAACCGTTTGATATTAAGCTGGATTTTCGTACAGGTTCAACTTGAAACATCTTAAAATAGTGTTTTTGACGTTTGTAAACATCCTTTCAATTACTTCCATTGATTTACGTTGGTTGATGTATTCAATAAAATGTTCCTCATACTGTTGATGTATGTACTTCTGTTTGTTGAGCGATGCAGATGACTCCGATTTCGCTGCTTCTATCTATACTTAGGGACCAAATGTTAGACGTGTTCTTTCCATACAAAATTGTACAACTCCAATGTGGACTGTTTGTACCGTAAGGGGGTCAAATGGGAGTAATGTAAACAAGGTCACTGTTCTTGATGTTATAGAAGTACTTCTGTTCTTGCTTTCGGCTGAGTTGATCTCTATCTGTTACCAATGGACAAAATTATTGAAATGTTGGTGAAATAAAGGCATAAATGCACACAAAAAGTATAAATAACAATTAACAAAAAAATATTTGTCACCTGTACCTCTAAAGGTGCGAATGGTGAATCATAAAATGGTTTAAATTGCAAAGCATTTCAGACTGTATTTGGCTCCAACCAATGTTACTTCGCTTTTCATTGTAGGCCCGGTTTACCATAGCAATACAGCTCAATAAAGCTCAACTCGAAACACTGTTTCTCCCTCTGGAAGGAATTCGGAGTGAACCACACCACGGTAGTCAAAAAAAACTGTCAGCATCACTTTGATTTTTGAGCGACTTTGCCGCGGTTTTTTGGGTTTCGGCTCGTTTTCGAGACGCCATTCTGAAGACTGTTGGCTTGTTTGCATGTCGTACTCATAAACCCATGTCTCGTCGCCAGTTATTATACGTTTCATAAAGGTCGGATCCGTAGAAGCTCGGGAAACTATGTCTTCAGTGACATGCTTTCGCTGCGCTTTTTGAACAAAATTGAGCTCTTTTGGAACTAGTCGAGCGGCGACGCGTTTCATGCCTAAAATGTCAATGAGAATGTTGTGGACGGACTTAAAAGATATGTTCACCTCACAAGCCAACTATCTCAGACTCATACGTCGATTTCGAGTACTAGCTTCTTGATTCTGTCGATGTTTTCTTTGGTCGTACCGGTTGAAGGTCTACCAGAACGAGGCAAGTCTACTACTACTTCCCGGCCTTCTTTAAAAGCCTTATACCATTCATAAGCCCTTGTTTTCGATATACACGATTCGCCGTAGGTATTTCGCAACATTTTTAGTGATTCACCACATGAAATATCATTCGAAACACAAAATTTAAGGCACACTCTTTGTTCAACAATATTTTCCATTGTAAAAATCGCGGGTCTTTTTATTGACATATTCCCGATACTTTTTACACAGAGTAGTATATGTCTAAATTACAATCCTCTCTTGAAAACTTTCTGGCAAAGTTCAGCCGATATATCCGAAAATGTTTATTTCGGGCTTCTGCTGCCTCTTCCGAGAGTTGTCCAATAGGAAGCAAAGAATTCCGTATTATTTGTCCCCCGTGCATCAGTATTTTATGCATAGTGGGAGACATTGGATGCCATCCATATAGCTCGACGTATAATTTCGCTGTGTCAAAAGCATATTGGTCATATTTTTCTGCGTTTATTTCATGACCACTAGAAATTGTCTCTAAAATAACTTTCAATCGTCTAATCAATATCAAGCTTATTCCCGTAATCTCCGAAGCTAGTTCGGGCTCTTCAAAGAATCCTGGTGGTATTTCCGTCATTTGTATTGCCAAAATTGGCTTTTGGCATATCAAGTAAAAGCTCAGTTGCGGAACCTCTCTTGGATTTCTGACTTTCTTTTTGCTTCCAAGGCCTTTTCTTCTTCAGTTTTTCTCTCTCTATATTTTTTAACAGGCAATTTATACGCTAGGTGGATTACACTTTCAAATAGCCGGATTCTGGTGTTTGTTTGTATTACACATAATACAAACAAACCAAATTCATGAGCTTGAGTACTTACATCATTTTTCTTGCTTAAATCGTTAAAACTCTTCGATGTAGCCCCACATATGTAGCACTGGGAGGTTGATTTTTTGTCTGTGGCAGCGCACAGTGTGGTATTTAGCCCTAATGGCCAAAACTATTTTATGTGCTTAATCACTTCTATTGGTGTTATTTAATACATATAAACTATCACACCCATTTTCCGACGAGGGTAGGCAGAAACAACGATTCGCCATTTTTTTTTATTTGCTTAACTACTTCTGTTGGTGTTATTTAATACATACATACTATCACGACCATTTTCCGACGAAGATAGGCAGAAACAACGACTCCGCAATTGCTAGTATAGCAAATCATTACTCTGAAATGCACTTTTCCTCCCTTGTGGGAATGCTTAAAGTTTGTGTTAAAAAACAAAAAAAGTATTATGTTAAAAAACAAAAAAATATATACAATAAATATGTATAAATAAAAAGCAATTATTTCTGACAAACTCCATATATTTTACAAATTAAGATATGAGAAAAGAAATGGTAGAAATATAACATTAAATTGAAATAAACTAAAAAGATAAAATTATAAGAAAATAAAGCAGTTTTTTTAAATAATGCTATATACAAAGTAAGATAAATTAACAATTCCAATATAATTAAAATAAACAAAGAACACATCCAGTAAAAACAAAGAGAAACATAAACAATAAAATGCTTCATTTAAAAATATACAAAAGATATTTTTTTTTATAGAAATTAACTATCTGAAAGTGATCGTTACGATGATGTGAAATACCTATATAATTTTATTCGTCACAACTGGACAAATTTACATTGGTAATGTCACTCTCACATAGTAAATCTAGCACATCTTTATACAGGGTGTCCAGTAAATAAACGTCCAACCGTTAACCACCAATAGAGGATCCTGTGAAGTGCCCGGAAATGCAATTTTTTTTATTATATTAAACCTGGTTTAGAAATAAGCCAGGTTTAAGTTGTTTTTTATTTTTTTAAATTCCTTTGGGCTATTTTGTTATGGTAAGAGGGCAAAAATAGGGATATCGGCATATATTTTTTTTATTAGACTCCTAATGAAGCAAAGAACAGCTTGGTTAGCAAAAATTGAGGATATCTAAAGCACAAAAATAAAAAAAAAAACGGTTTGAACCCAAAAAAAATATTTCAAAACTTTTGATACGCAACTTTAAGTGTTAATGTTTTAAAAAAAATGTATGTACGATTAGCTGCCCATTATTTTAAAAACTTGCTCATTAATCTGGGATTCCAAAATGGTATAAAACATCTTTAAAGCTATGTTGAAAAAAAAGTTATTTTAGTTTTTGCAACCAGTGGTAAAATTCGCTATGTTTTTGTTTCTACCGGCTGCATACATTAAACTCATGATTGTGAGTAGAAATGGTGGGCACCTTATACCCTGCACTGCGGGTTGATTACCTACCGTCATTGAACTAGTCATACATGGAAAAAGGGTCGCGTACAAAATTAACAAAGAAAAAAAATGTGTTTTATATCACTTTTGGTGCGGAAAATTTTTAGTTAACCCGACATCCAGGTATTACTAGATAAATGCCTACTGTGTACTAACTACTGCTTAATATTATGGAATGTAAATAAAAAGAGATATTAAATTTCATCAAAATTTATTTTTTTCATCCATTGTTGGAAGTGGCCTCCTCCAACTCGTATGCACATTCTACATCTTTTAATAAAATTTCTTTCTATTCGTCGCGCATGCCTAGTCCCACTAATGTACGCAGCTGCCTCTGTAACTCGTTGCCTTAGCTCCTCAATAGTTCGAATGGGATTTTTGTATACCCTCTCTTTTAAGTAGCCCCAATAAAAAAAAACCAGGGGATTTAGATCTGGCGATCTTGGCGGCCACAAAATAGGACCTAATCGGCCTATCCAGCGCTCTGGAAACTCTTCGTTTAAATATTGCCTTACTCTTAAAGTGTAATGTGCCGGGCACCCATCATTTTGGAACCACATTGGCTGGTGGATTTGCAAGTGGTCCTCCGCTAACAATTCAGGCAAATTTTCCCTTAGGAAAATCAAATAATTGTCGGCGTTCATTACGGGAGGTAGCTCGAAGGGTCCAACAATTTGACCGTTAATGATTCCAGACCAATAATTTATTTTAAATTGCTGCTGGGCATGATCCTCGCGGATAAGGTGAGGGTTTTCTAATTGCCATCCATGCAAATTATGCATGTTAAGGTAACCATCTCTCCTGCATGTGGATTCGTCGCTCCATAAAATGCTTTTAAAAAAGTCTGGATTAGCCCTCATACGGCGCAGCATTTGCTGACAAAAAATTACCCGAGGGTAGTGATCCCTCTGCAATAGCGTTTGGACCCGCTGCACGTGATAGGGGTAGTAGGCGTGTCTCTTCAAAATGGTGTGAGCAGTGGATTTGGGTATCCCAGTCCTCCGTTGGATAACTCGAACTGAAGTTGAAGGATCTGCTAACACCTCCTCAATGACAATGTTGTCCTCATACACACCAGGTCGTCCTTCGCCCGCTCCGCCGACTCCTAAAACAAATAAATAATTTAAGGACCACATCACAACACTACTCCCTCCTTACCTACCTACCTACCAAAATTCATCATGTTAAAAGTTGTACGTTAAATAAAACATAACAACTCTTAAATAACTCTTTTATGGATCTCTAGGTTAATTTGAATCAAATGTAATTAGTCTCATAAGTATGTAACTGTTACGATCCTAAATAAAATAAAAAAATACTCTGCATTTTTTTTTTATTATTTTTAATAGTTCTCATGCTCGTTAATAACGGGTCAGATGTCAACAAAAGCCTATTTAAAACGTCCATATTGCACTCCACACGAGAAAACTTCCTAGAATAACCTATTCCTAACTGCCTAATATTGCGAGCCTCTGCCGCTTCTTCAGAAAGTTGACCAATTGGCAGAATAGCGTGTTTTATTACTTCAGCACCGTGTCGAAGTATTTTATGTAATGTCGGTGACATTGGGTGAAATTTATATGAAGACACATACAGCTCTGCAGTTTCATTGCAGTACTTCTCAAACTGTTCAGTATTAATTTTGAATCCGCAGCACATTGTGTCTAAAATAACCTTTAATTTATATATAAGTGATTTATCAACTCTGGTTATCTCCGCCGATATTTCATAATTTTCGAAAAAGCGACGACTGGTATTTCCGTCATTTGTATTGCCGAAATTTGCTTTTGGGATATCAACCAGAAGCCCAAGTTTTTGCTTAAATTGATCTTGGATCTCTTTTTTTCTATTTTCCACCATAAATTTTTCCTCTGGCGAAAGCCGAACATTCCATTTTTTAACGGGCAGCTTATATGCAACGTGCAGGATAGTTTCAAAAAACCGGATACGTGCGTGTAATAATAACAGCCCGAATTTTAAATTTTACAATACAGAAGGCCTCTTTTTCGTCAAGTCATTAAATTCAGAAACAGTTGCGGTACAAATGTAACACCTCATGGTGGACTTGGTTTGCGTTGCTGCATTGCGAACTTTACCGTCCACCATGGTAAATAACAGCTGATGTTTTATTGATAAGCTGTTACCAATTTGAGTTATTTCCAGTGCTTCAATTTGACTCGTAATGTAATTTATCTCCTCATTGGTGACATCAGTGGTCTCCTTGCCTTCATTTGTGTGTCTGTTGAGCAGTGCAAGGCACGTCTCGACGCGTACTTCGCGCTGGCGATCATTGAGTTCGTGGGGCACCCATTTGTCAAGCTTTTTTACCTTGCCAATTTGACGCAAATGGACCAATATTGTTTTGACGCTAACGTTGAAAGCTGCTGCTAATTCCGCCGTAGATTGTGTATCATCAGCTTCCACAATCGCCTTTAATTCGTCATTGTCGACCAAAGTCTTCGGACGACCACGAGGTTCATTTTTCAGGTCCAAATTTCCAGAACGGAAGCGAGCAAACCAATAACAGACGGTGCGTTGGTTTGTAGTGTTAGCTCCGTAAACGTCATTGATGTTGCGTGCCGCTTGTGCCGCGTTGCTGCCACGACGGTACTCATATTCCATAATTATTCGATTTTTTAACGTATCCATGATGACGAAAAAGATTGAAATGCGATGAAAACGTAACACTAATCAATAAACAAATGACTACTTTTGGAAAAAGATATCCATGTTTTAAAAAAAAATTATTTTGAAATTAGAATTAGTCAAACAAAAATTATTTTGATTTGAAATGGCCAGTACTGCAAAACGGCAATTTCATAGGTGTGTACCTATTATGAATTCTTCGTACTGTAATGTGATATTTGTGTTCTTCAGTGACATTACAGAGTCTTGTACATAACTGATCTCTTCTTTCGTTACGTCTGTAGTTTCTTTTAAATACCGAAATCTGATCGGACGACAAAATCTCGATGACGAAGGTGTTGGATTTTGCCAAACTGTTTTATTGCCTTTATTCCACAAACAATACGCAAAGGTACAAAAGAACTTATGAAAATATTTCCATCGGAGTCAGACTCATTTTCAAAACATTGTTTAAATTTTGATTGATGCGAGCCGTCACAACCCCATTTACATAACAAAGTTAGGGATTTCCTTTCTTCTTCACTCAGTGTAATTAGCAGTGGTCGGAGTAGGTATATTGATTTTAGATACTTGCGTCATTCATGATATCATAACATGGACATGCATTTCTCCCGGAATGTACCGGAGTTTCCAAAAATTTGGTAAATAGAGTAATAAAATAAAAAACCATATGTAAATAAACAAAATTGTTTATTCTTAATACAAATAATCATTATTACAGTTTTATTAAAAATAATTATTTTTAATCCTCATCGGTTACAAGTTCTACATTTTGATTTTCTGTCTCTAAACTTCAGTTCATCAAAATATAGCATAATAGGGGTTGATCATGATTACAAAATAAGGGATGGCAAAATAATAAGACAATAACAACATAATAAAGTGTAAAATATGAGACACTATAAAGACGTTATATTACACAGGTCTGCAATGGTATTCCCCTTTCAGTTTTGATGACTGATTTGGATAGATTTTGGGGCGCTGATTACAGGAAAAATATTTAAAAAATTCCATCACGTCAGGTTTTTTAGTTATTTAGCATCGTTTAATTTTTCCAAAATCACCTAGGCCTTCCTAGTTTTTAAATAATATTTTAATTAAATCGATTCGAATTAAACAAAAAATGCACTGAATGCATTAGACACTAATTAATGAGTTCTAATAAATATAAAATTAGTTAAATAAAACTTAATTAACTAAGTGACATACCTTTATTATAAAAAAAAATAGGATTTTTGAGTCATTTGCTAAATACCTCGTTTCTAGTAGACTTAATGTTTTTTTTTATAAAAATTCACTTAAATCGTTAAAAAAAGAGTTAATGAAGGTAGATGATATATTTTTTGTATAAATAGCAATATCATTTTTTCTACAAATCAGTACTTCTGTGCAATTCATAACGCTCACTTGAAAAATGTCATCGCGAAAGTGTTTAAACTCTCCGGACAATTTTTGCTACATTTGTGGGCAGTTTATGCTGAGAAAACAGCAGCATAACATTACTGAATTCATAAGTAATGTTTACAATATGTATTTTGGCCTAACAATTGCCAATCAAGATAGACAGTGGGTCCCACAGCTTTCGAAGAAAAATTGAGTGAAATTGAGTTAGAAGCCTAGAAATCTTTTAAGGAAGTAGTAAGACATTTCCTAGGAAACCACAAAAGCCCAAATTATGAAGAAATTGTGGAGAAAATGATTGAAAATTACGGAAAAATGGGATGTTCGATGAGCATTAAACTTCATTTCCTTAATTCACATTTGAACTACTTTCCTGATAACTTGGGAGCTGTAAGTGAAGAGCAAGGCGAAAGATTTCACCAGGATTTGAAGGAGATGGAACGTCAGGGAAAGTGGAATAAAACAATGATGGCAGACTATTGTTGGCTGTTAAAGCGAGATGATGCAAGTCGCAATTTCAAGCGAAAATCTCACAATCGGAGCTTCAGTGAAAAAAAAGCAAGATACCACAAAAGTATTTGATATTTTTATTTATTTTTTTATTGTCCCCCAAATATATTTTTAATGTTTTAAAGTCATGTAATTGTTTCTTAATTGTAATAAAAATAAATACTCAAATAAAGTCGTGTTTTTTTTCAATTTTACAAAGTAGGGATTTTTAAAAAAACTGAGGGTGATAGAAAAAACCAAGTACATATTCGTAAATTACGCACCAAAATACCCCAAGATCAGCATTCAAATCCAAAAGGGGAAAATAAAAGTTAAAATTTGCAGGTCTGTGTTATTTAAGAATCGTCTCTAGATCAAGTTCATTAGAAAATTATGAACAAAACGATTTTCGATGAATTACACGTAGTCATCATAAATTCAAGTAGATATAACAGGTTCAGTCCTCAGTTTGTTAAGCTGATCAAGTATTGATTTTCTTCTTAAGTCACGAGCTTTCTCCCTCCTGTCTCTGAAGTAATCGATTGAAGTTTTGACAATACACCCGGAGGCTACTAGAACAAACAACCCAAAGATCAGGAAAGCTCCTTTTATGAATTTGTCATCTCTTTCTGCTTGTTCGAGGAGGTTTTTCAAATTTAACTCATTCTCTTTCGATTTCTTTATTAGCTCGTCTATCTTGGCATAAAGACTCTTGATATCTTCACCTGTCCTTTCTAACTTTTTATCTTTAGAGATGGTCCTATCAACAATTCTTCCTATGTCGTATGTTGGGTTTCTAGCTAAAGAATACAAATCTTCTGAGTTTCTTTTTTGTCTTCTACCTTTGCCTTTTGTTCTTTTTGTGCATATTAGGGTTTCTGATAATCTCGGGATCACAGAAAGAATCGAATCGGATTCACACATGATGAACCCGCCGTTTAAGCAAGATTCCGGATCTATTAGAAGAGGGTCCTTTATCATCTGACCGCTTTGAGACTCAAAGTTTGAGTCCTTTCAAAAGCTAAATACAAAATTTTCTTAGGTGACGAATAACAGATTCCATTATTCATTACTTCTGGCTCCCATTCGACAAAGTTGAGCAGAACAAAATCAGTGTCTGCAACTGGGACTTCCACTAAGATCACGAGTTGGTTTCTTGCTTCGTCTATGGCTTTCAGAGTAACTTTCAGATGGGGGGTTATAGAGCTGATGTCATTAACGAGCGACCCTGGAACTTTGGCCTCAATCCATTGGCGTTGATTCTCTATTGTGATCAGATTCGAGGAAATGCTACCGAGTCTTAAGAGACCTAAATTAATGTTTATTTGTTGGATATAAGAGTTCAGTAGTTCAGAGGCTTTTATATATATTTCGTCGATATCGATGTTTGTGCGCCGTATTCCGGCTAACCGTATGGTCTTTGCTCACTGCGGTCTGCCGCAATCGTCAGTGCTTCTAGACATATTGCACATGATGGACGTTGAGGAAGTTGCGGCAGTCATTTATTTATATCATCGTAGAAAATAGCGTCAAAAAAATAAACATAGATTTTGGATACATCCTCTATTAGTGACACGACATGACGGCAAAGCGTTTAATATTTTTATTTCAAACCTAAAGAAATTTGAAGATAAGTTCTTTGGATACACTAGGATGTCAGTAAAATCGTATGAAGAATTATTAACAAAACTATATTTAAATATTCGTGGCCAGGATACACGATTTCGGATGTCTATATCCCCGGAAGAAAAGCTCACTATAACCATCAGGTAAGAAAACAATATATTAAGTTGAATCACATTTATTTAGGGCACATAGAAATAGAATCACATTAACAAAAAGTCTGCGGTGAATTAAACAATTCAGACATCAACGAAGCGTCGTCTTGGCTTGCAGATTCCTGAGTTGCCTCTTCAGTTGTATCCATTGAGTGCGTGGATGTACCTGGTAGATTTTGACGGTGTTGGTAACCTGTAGTTGTGGGTTCTCTATTATTGAGTCTACTCTCATACCCTCCCTCGGCCAGTGTAGTCACTATCAAGTGTTTGATATCCTCTTCCAGCATATTCACTTTCATACATATGGTTTCGATACCCTCGATCAAATTGCGTATTAGGATAACTATAATGAAATGATGGTTGTTGAGCATTTCTAATATAGCTCTTATGATTTCACATCTCGCTTCCAATTTATTGGATTCTGGAATTTTTTTGAACTCCCGTCAAAGGGATAACAAAAACAACTTGTCTTCGTCATTTTCCATTTCTTTTTTATACTCCAAGTTTTTCTTTAATACTGATACCAATTGTTGTCCAAAAACGTCTTTATTATTACTTTTTTTCTTTTTTTTCTGATTAGCTACATTTTGTGATGTTTCATATGGGCCATCATGGTCTTGGGAAAGATTGTTGGCAATGTCTGACTCTGTCTCATTTACCTTAGTAGAGTCCTTTAAGAATAATAAAATATTATAATAGGTATATGGGCTTTTATGTTTGGCACCTGAACCGCTTTTCATGTTTTTCATATTTTTCGAAGCTTTTACAAAACTATCTTTAATATTCCGCCATTTTTTCATAAGTACTTTACCTGTTACAATAACCATTTAAATTAATAATAAATAATTATGTTTTTAGATATTTGGCAACCGGATGTACATTCGCTGAACTACATTACACATTTCGAATTGGTGCGAGTACAATAGCTGAATTTGTTCGTGAAGTATGTTCGGCAATATGGTTACTGTTAAAAGAATCTTGTTTACTTACTCTTGTATACTTGTTAACACTTCCATTCAAGTGAAAGTGGGCTTCATCACTCCAAAAGATAGAGTTTACTGTCCGAAATTGTTCCAACATTGTCTCGCAGAAAGTTTTGCGCAAATTGTAATCATTCGGCTTAAGCGCTTGCACAATTTGAATTTTGAAGCAACAGCAACAGCACACGAATCATTGGCTTTAAAATACGCTTCGATTGCGAAGGCATGTTGTTCTCCCGTCCACTGCGACATCGTGACTAAGTAACCCGCACAAATGACGAATCGAACGCGCGACCCCCCGCCCGCCCCTCCACTCAATAGTATTTGAACAATTCAAAATTTAAATCCTAATTCTGCCACCGGACACCCTGTATGTATTATATAGGTGTGTCATAATAAGTGTTTAAGCAAACAAATTTAAAGAGATCACCAATAAATCATATTATGTTACTAGAAAATTGCATTAAGTGCAAATAAAAAATTTGGGTTGTCATCATCACTGGTAGTATAAATTATAATTAAATATTTTTTTTTGCAGAGTAGTAAATAAAATAATTAAAGTCAAATCCTTGAGGGTCATAGTTGGTAATGTCGCAAATACTTCATCGACAGCTAACGACCATCCATTTACAAACTCTGAAGCAACTGTCAAAAAACGAGACAGTGGCAAACGTTCACGGAGCAGGTATTCATCTTTGATTACTCGGTTATGTGATTCTAGTGCATTACTAGTCGCTGGTGAACCCATGTGAGCCCCCTAATACCAGTTACGGTTTTGTATGAGCCATTGCTCCTTAAAATACTGGATGAAAGTTGTCTCATCCTCCCATTTCTTCAAGAATGCTTGTGAAGCTAAGGGTCAATTCACACGTACCACAACCACACCACGTCGCAGTTACAAAATGTGGTCAAGCTGTGGTTATGTGTGAATAGTGTCGCAGCGGCTTTTTGCAGTTGCGTTGTGGTACCGACAAAATGTTGTCGCTGTCGTTGCGATGTGGTATCCACGTGGTCATGTGCAGTTATACTCCAGCTTTAGTAGAGGTAACACGGCTTGACTGAACGTAGTCATGGAGGAAAGATTGTTGTTGCTATCCTTATTATGGCTTTTATTAATAAGAAGAAGACGACGAAATCAGCGTATTCGTCGAAATAGAATTTATTGGGTACATCCTTTAGTGGAAAACAAAAGTCAAAGCCAATTCCGTACTGATTATCCTAAACTTCGAAGGTTCAAGATGAAATTTTATAAAAAATTTAGAATGAGCAAGAATACATTTGACTACTTGTTAAACGAACTGAATAGTGAGTTGCAAAAAAAAGACACGGCCATGAGAAAAAGCATACCATCTGTTGAACGTCTGGCAATGACATTGAGGTGAGTAATTGTTTTTATAGTTAAATATTTTAAATTGCTTAGAAAATATAATTAGTTCCATCTACCGGGACAGACTCACCGGGCTGATGAAATTAATTTATAAAATACAGATGCAAATTAAGAGGCCGTACCTACCTGGTTTTGCTCGCGGCACTAGCGCCACTTTAATTAAAAACAATGTATCTTTTTATTTAAGACATAAATAAAAATATCTTATTATTTTTATGAAAGTGGCGCTAGTGTTGCGAGCAAAACCTTGTACGGCCTCTTAATTCTCAATGAAAAGTAAGATTATGATTGTGAGCACGTTTCATATATTATTTCCTATTATTACAACAGTATGCATGTACAGTTAGCGGCGTGATATCGACCTACCCTTATCTGTAAAATTTCTGCAACTGAATTTTAAACGTATAGAGATCAACATCAGCTGTGTTTTTTTCACTTTCGTAGGTCAATATGTCGCTGACTGTACGTTACGCCACGTATCCGGTCTGCACAGGCCTTTATTATTACCTAACTGTGGTAGGGGGGGATAGAAAGCGAAAACAAAGAGCATAGTTAATATATTTTTATTTATTTTGTCATTCAAAAATCAACAGAGGTAGGTAATTAATCTCCGAAAATATCCGTTATAATCGGATCATTATAGTTTGAAGCCTGAGAAGAAACGCTGAGTGGAGATGCTGGCACTGAAACATCTCTTGGTGTGGATGTAGTACGCAAATTGCGAACCTGTGGACCGCCTGTTTCCATATCCGGCCGATACCCAGACGTTGATGGTCGCTCGTACGGTTGGTACGCTGGTGTCGTATACCCCTGTCCATATTCACTGTAATTATCATTACGTGTAGGTGTGTGATATTTTTGAATTACATTCAGTATTTCTATCTGAGCATTCAGTTTCCAATCATCGCGAATGGTTTTAAATCTATCGTGTAAAGATAGCAAAAAATGCATATCACTGTCACAGGACTTCTCAGGTTCCTGTGTACGAGTATGTGCAGTTAATTGATCACTCAAATGACTTGTTATTTTTTTTATTAACCCATATTCTGCTTCATCTTTTTTTCTTTGGATATATTTTGGTCTCTTCCAAACTTCAGAGTCACTCGTTTCAGTCAGTATTATCGTCTTCATTATTGATTTGTTCAATGTTATCGTTTTTGTTTTGTACTGGTAGAGACGATGTTGTATTTCGATTTTCAGACAATGGCTTTAAAAATAATAATTGACTAAAGTAGTAGTATCTCTTCGTACTACCTGCTGAACCGCTTCTTTGTGAATTTTGTTTTTTAAGGTCTCTGTTGAAAGAGTCTCTTAAGCTTTTCCATTTTCTTTGTAAGTTAGCAGTTAAAAAAAATAGTTAAATTAAAATTTGTAGAAAAGATACCTACATGACCTAAATGTATGAAACAGCAGATTTTTCCATCCAGTGTTATTTATTTCAACCTTTTGTAACTAACACCCTGTTTTCAATTTTTTTTTGTTACAGATATTTGGCAACGGGATGTTTGTTTGAAGAACTCGCCGATTTTTTTAAATGTGGTACTTCAACTGCTAGCAAAATTGTCCACGACGTGTGCCGTCTGATTTGGGATTACTTACAGCCTATTCATTTACCACCATGTAATAAAACAATGTGGCTTGATATTGCGAACAAATTTAAAAAGAAAGCAAATTTTCCAAACTGCTTAGGGGCTGTAGATGGGAAACATATTAGAATTATTCATCCACCACGCAGTGGTTCATTATTCTTTAATTATAAACATTTCTTTTCTATTGTTTTAATGGCCGTATGTGACGCCGATTATTTATTCGTGTATGTTGATATAGGAGCCTACGGTAAAACTTCTGATTCAACTATTTGGAGGGACTGCAGTTTATATAATGCAATGTAAATAAATGATTTAGATCTACCTGGACCGCAAGCAATTACCCCTGTAGGTAGGCGCTTGCCTATGGTATTCATTGGCGATGAAGCCTTTGGATTACACAAACATTTGCTGCGACCATACAGCGGCAAGCAATTAACAATGAAAAAAACGTATTTTTAACTATAGATTATCACGAGCACGAAGATATGTAGAATGTTCCTTTGGAATTTTGACAAACAAATGGCGAATATTGCATAGGCCAATTAACGTGTCAGTTGAATTTGCAACAGACACACAGTGTGACGTCCCATATACAAAAATATTTTAATACATTATTTATTAATCATATGTTTGGCATGGTAAATCATTAGGTAGAATCTAGACTACCTAATGGCAACACCAAAACAATTTATTAATTACGTAGGTGTTCAAAAAATTACTTCAAAGTACCCTCTTCGGTGACATTGACTAAAACATCAAAATAGACAAGCTGTTGAACGTTGCTTAGTGCGCAGTTTTGTGTTTACAGTTAACGAATATCGCAATTTCTTAACAATACTATATTAGTGCCCAGTGCTTTGATCTAGTTATTTGTTAAAATATCAGTTACCATGGGTGAGTACACGCCCTTTTATAAACATTGGTAAAAAAAGAGGACTCTTATAACTTCATCGAAACTTTAAAAAAAACACCTCATTATACCTTCTTTTTTTTTATACGTGTAGGAATACTAACTAACATTTATATTACATAACGTTTGTTTGCCGAATCTTGCCGAAACAATAGTTTTTAATTTTTTTAGGGAGTACGTCGAAAGTTACTTACAAGTCTTGTTTTCTCAAGAAGAAGCCTTGGAGTGCAGACACAAAGATTTTAGACGTATACGCGAACATCACACTCGAAAAACTTCACGCGTGAATACCAACATGGATATCATGAAGGCACTCCTACTAACATCTGATCCGGGTATTGCTAAGTTTCGAAAAATAACTTCCAATAACCGGAAATTTTGTAAAAATGTCGAGGCTTACATCGAGAATAGTGAAAATGTAAATATATCAATGTCAAGTGCTTCATCGACTGAAGAATCTCTTGCATCGGATAGTGATTGTTTTTTTTTTTTTTTTTTAGATTTTAAATGAACTGTTTTTTTTTTCTTATTTTGTTAAACACGTAGAGGAATATTAATAGAAGAGACCATAAAAGTTACAAATTAAAATATGCACTTATAACGGACTTATGATTTTTAAACGATTTCCCCATACATTCGTTACACTGTCTTAGTGAAAGCATGTGTCGTATTACATAATATAGTACGCAAGCGAGATGGCTATACATTCGATGACACTTTATCGATAACTTCAAATTTGTTACAAATGCATTCCTTTGATCAAAATCATGACGTCATGACGGCATTCGAGCAGATTCTGTCAGAAATGAATTTGCCGACTATTTTGTGAGCCCTGAAGGTGAATTATCGTGGCAGTACAATAAAGCGTGAATGGTGTTGTTAGGTATTATACTCGGTTTAATAAATAAATAGTACTTAATTAATAAACTTACCACACTTGTTTTTTCTTTTGTTTCCTTACTATCAAAATCTTCATAAAACTTAATGCAAAGGTTTTCCCATGCTTTGTTTTTTAAAATGCGATTGGAATACTCCTCTGTCCTTTGATCCCAAAGGCATGGCGAATTGCGAATCTCCTCAATAAACATATCCGTGTCAAAAGTTTCGGAGTCGGACATTTTAATTTTTCGCACAACCACGCGGCAACTCAGTACAACGCAGAATGAAAGAGGGGAGCGCAGGCGCCAGCTATGCGCGCGCTGTTGATGACGTCATGTCGTGGCGATGTGGCCGCGGCGCCGCCGCCGCGTGGCGGCGTTGCCGTCGCGATGTGGTCGTATTACACAACTGAATTGACCCTAACTCGAACGTTTCTGAATCAGTCACTGCTTGGAGAGAATCCACATCTGTCAACAAATCTTTGTGAACATTTTTTCGCGTATCTTTCTCTACATGAGCTTGAATTTTTTTTAGCATGTGCCTAGCACATTCGATTTGTGACATATTCAGCAAATACCTCTATAAATGCATTTTGTATTGCTTTCGCTGCGTCACATACTAGAACTTCTGGTTTTTGAGTACAAGTTAAAGATATTAGTCTTGATGGCATCGAACAACAACTTAAAGTCTTCTTTTTCCTCATTAGTGGCAACCCCAAGCCCGAATGAATGAAATCGTTTATTTTTGTCTGTACTTCCAACGACAAGAACGGGGAACCTTGCCACACCAACTTGTATGTAGCATCAGCATGAATAACTTTTACGTCTCGTGCTTTTTGCAGCAAATATTTTGTTGATAGTACAAATCTAAAGCGTGGTGAACTAGTTTTTTCAATCACTTCATACCCAATAACATAAACTTCATGTTCGTTGTCAGGAATTGGTGAATGAGCCAAGCTTCCAATTCGCCTTGGTTGATCGTTGTCTGTCTGTATTTACAACGGCGTCTGTCAATTAAATACGTCCTTACTTGGGACATTTTTGGCACTTTAATACCATCAATTTTAGTCAAATTTGCAAGTATGGCTTTTGGTTTGAGATGTAAGTCGTATAATTTGTTTATTTCTTCCTTTACTCTGTCACTTAACCCATAACAAGCGAGCGTTTTTGAATCGTGGTCATGATCAGAATCTGTCCGAAACAACAATACTTCATCCGAGAATGAGTACATGACTAAATACAACTGAGCTGAACACTGTGGTCCCTTCCGCACCACTTTATTACATCTAAATTTTGATTCAAGTTAAATATTGTGTAGCAGTAGTATAGTCCTTGACTTTGAATACGTCTTTACGTTGAATCCAAGTTTCCCACACTTATTTTTATATTATTTTGTGTAATTGATATATAAATCGTAGCCATTATAGATATGTATGTAGTAATATTTAAATAGGTATTTAGTTTATATCTTCATTATAGGTATATGTAATAAGTAACGAAATTATTTTTATTGTTTTTAATATATTCTACCGTTTGTGATTCTTGAGATGACTCAGATGTCACTCTATAATGGTGCTGGCTGAAAATCAGTACTGTGAGTCGAGTGCGATTCCACCAAATAGTGTGCAGCACATTTGCTTACAGACATATTGTGCCAAACTCCAGTAGTGCAGATACTAAGCTGGTATCGCATCTGGCTTCCGTCTCCACTGGTAAAGCTGTGCGTAACTTTTGTAAGCGCACAGCTCAGCACATTTGTGCGCGAACATGTTCACTGAACAGAGTTTCTGTCGCAGACAGTTCAGTAGTTAATATGGACGGACAGGAAAACGTAGTGCTTTGTGCTGCAGCATGTGTTTTACTATGTAGTCTGCTTAAAAAGAAACGAAGAAAGAAACCGCGTTGTTGGGTGAGGCCTTTACTACAGCGACGGAATGAAGAAACGAATAGATTTTTAGAAGAAATAAAAATAGATCCATTGAGTGGATTTAAAAATTTCACACGTATATCTTGCGAACATTTTGAGTTGCTGGTCAATGAAACTAGTCCTTTTATTGCTAAGCAAGATACCAACTACAGAAAATGTGTCCCTGTTTCAATAAGGCTTGCAATTACCTTAAGATATCTTGCTACTGGAGATTCTTTTGCAAGTTTAATGTACTTATTTAAAGTTTCAAAAGAGCTTATTGCTCGCTTAAGATATCTTGCTACTGGAAATTCTTTTGCAAGTTTAATGTACTTATTTAAAGTTTCAAAAGAGCTTATTGCTCGGATTGTACCTGAGACTTGTAAGGCGTTGATAAGCGTATTGAAAAAATTTATTAAGGTAAGAAAATAAATATAATGTACTATTTTATTTTAGTCACTTTTATTGCATTACATATCATGCCAAGATATTATTTGGCTATCATTCTGGGGTAATAGATTTAAGTAATCATTATCGCGGACCTGAATACTTGACTCTGAGAATTTGATGAATTTGAATACGGTGATGGCATTGGAGTTGTATTGTAATATATTTGCCAGTACCGCTAATAGCGTCATATAATAAATTATCGATATCCCTTTGTACTAAAATCTTCGTTCGCTCATCTTTAATTTTCCTTAATTTCGTTGCGACGGCTGCAGCAAAAATGTCGTCGTCATCAGTTTTTTTTGCTTCCCTCTGCTTGTTAACATTATTCATGATGGACAAAGCTTGGTCAATTCTCGGGTCTTCATCGACAATACGGCGTTTGAGCGAGTTCTTCGGAGCCTTAAACTTTTCGACTGGCGTTTCATGAAGAGATTCTTGATCTTCATTTCTTGGGTCATGGATATCTTGTGATACCTGAAATAGTAATAAGATTTACTTTTTCAGATGCCTAACACTGTAGAAGAATGGATGATCGTAGAGCACCAATTTGACCATCTTTGGAATTTCCCTCATTGCATCGGGGCTATGGATGGCAAACACATTGTTATTCAAGCTCCAAGTAATACTGGAAGTGACTTTTTCAATTACAAAGGTGATTTCAGCATTGTGCTTTTAGCATTGGTTGATGCAAATTATAAATTTACGTATGTAGATGTCGGTTGTAAAGGAAGAATATCGGATGGTGGTGTCTTCAAAAATACTGGTTTCTATGCTAATCTTCAGCAAGGAAAATTAAATTTGCCTGAACCTTACCCGTTACCCGGAAGGTACAAACCAATTCCACATGTCATTGTGGCAGATGATGCTTTTGCATTAGATATAAATTTAATGAAACCATATCCCGGTCAACATGACAAAAACTCGAAAGAAAGAATATTTAATTATCGGTTAAGCAGAGCGAGACGTATTGTGGAACATCAACCAACAACGCTTTGGAGTCCTTTAATAGAGTTATAAAGGACACCCATACTCTTCGAGAACGCTTTCCTTTGTCCAGATTTTTGGTGGTTACAGAAGAAATGGTACACCAGTGGTCCAATAAATATATTACTAACCCAGAAGATAATTACATTGCAAACATACCCTCTTTAACTACAAAACACTGGACAGAAGCCTACCAGTGGGCAAAAAAAACATAGAAGTAATTTTACTGCGTAAAGATGACAATTATAATTAATATCAAATTCCAGCTGGTCAAGCTACTAATTGTGAAGTTTTCGACGCACAGTTGGAAAGTTTTGATGATTTCAAGAAACCAAATTTCAGTAAGTAGTTTGTCTCACTGCCAATTGAAACAGAGGAATGGAGAGAGGGAAAATGTGACTGTCCAGCTTTTTTAATTTCTACGTATGTAAACACGTGATTGGCTTACCGATCCGCTTAAAGCATGTGGTGCCTCCTCTTTAAGCAAAAAATATTCCCATAGGGGAAAAGAGGAAACGTGGCCGGCCTTCAAAGGCAAAACGAGCATTAATTATACAATAAATAAAAAATTGTTACTGTTTCTTGAATATAATAATTATAAAACTAAAACGGCTTCTTTATTATTCCATCAAAATATCTAGAATAAATAAATGAATCATCAGTAAGTGATGCGCCCATTTAGTGCTTTTTAAGTATGATATTTATTTATTATTTGCTAGACTAATTTTAGCGGCACTATACTGATTTTTTTGCTTATTCTCTGAGTGCTTACCAAAATTTAATTAACTACAGGTCACTCATTGCACCTTTGATATATACACAGCTGTACAAAAAAAAATACTGTTGTTCAGAATGATATATATTGCAGACTGATTTATTAATATTTGCTGAACACAAGTTGCTGTCCAACTATCAATTTTAGCTTACCAATTAAATATTTCTGCTCACAAATATACCAATACTTTGCTAACCGTTTAAATAACACCCTTTTTATAATTATCAAGATCATTAATTATCGGTGCTAAGGAATTGAAAAAACTGAAATCATCATCACGAAGAGCCGTGGAAGACGTACACTCTGTAGGCGAAGTGCTGGAATTTGTTTCTATGATATTCAATAATTTTGACTCAAACTCCGTCATAGACCTCTTTTTTTTTCTCTGCCACGGTTTTGGAGAAGATCGCGTAGGCGCTTGGAAAGTATGCTCGATTGGTGGCGAGTTGATACTCCGAGAATCACTTTGTGATGATGTTGAAGCCACATCTTGAGAGTAACTATGCGATGATGTTGCAGCTATACTTTCGTCTGTGGGTTCAAAATCCTTAGTTTCTTCCAAAAAAGTCATTATGTCGTAATAAACATATTTCTTTTTTACACCACCTGCAGCCCCAGACTTCGACGTCTTAAGAGTAGCTCTACACTTCATATACGCATCACGGGCGGTCTTCCATCTTAATTGAATAGCTTTTTCTGAAAACAAATAAAATCTATATATATAGGTATTTTTAATCGACTTCAAAAAAAATTGGTTTGTATGTATTGTATATATGCATGTATGTTTGTATGTCTGCGATTTTCTCAAAAACTACTGGATCGATTTTGATGATTCTTTCACTGATGTATTCTGTATACTTCATGAAAGGTTTTTACTTTGTAGTGGGTTTTAAATCGGTTCATATTTTGTTAAAAAAAATAAATATACACATTTCTTTTTGTTGCAGGTACCTGACCACTGGTTCAAGAATGTCGGATTTGCATTTAAGTTATCGATTGGGACAATCGACAATAAAGTACATTATTGAAGAAGTGTGCTCACTAATATGGAAAATTTTCAAAAACGAATGCCTTCCTGAACCTGATCAAAACTATTGGAATAATATAGCGCTTGGCTTTGAAAGGGATGCCAATTTTCCTAATTGCATAGGTGCCCTTGACGGGAAGCATACCAGAATCACGTGCCCAACAGGAAGTGGATCTGCGTTTTTCAACCATAAGCAATTTTATTCAATTATATTACTTGCAATGTGTGATGCCAATTATTGCTTCACTTATGTAAATGTAGGGGCTTGTGGCAGCGAAGCAGACGCTAATGTATTCCACAAAAGTTCATTATTTCAGAGACTTGAACGGAATGATCTAAGTGTACCACCTCCAAAATTATTACCAGGCACATTAGTTAATCAACAGCCACATGTCATTGTAGCAGACGCAGCTTTCGGAATTTCTAATAAAATACTTCGTCCATACGCGCGTACAAATTTGACACACAAGAAAAAAATATTTAATTACAGATTAAGCCGTGCACGCCGATACATAGAATCAAGTTTTGGTATACTGACGAACAAATTTGCAATATTCCAAAGGCCTATCAATGTATCAACATCATTTGCACAAATTTTGATTAAAGCCTGCTGCATTTTGCACAATTTCATCAGAGTACGCGATGGTTATAAGGAAGAAGACGCTATGCTTATTGTTGGATTAACAGACTACAATCCTGGTATTAACTGCAGTACAAGATCGGGCAACACAATAAGAGATCAATTTGCAAATTACTTTGTTTCAAATGAAGGGTCTGTACCCTGGCAAAATAATTATATTCACTAAATAAACACACAACACATACTTACCAATTTGTTTTTTTTTCTTCATCTGAACTATCTTCAAAATTTGAATAGACAGCTTTGCAAACCTCCAGCCATGCCTTTAGTTTTGCATCTTTATTTTTATACAAATCGTCCCGGAGATTCCACAGACATTGTCGAAGTCGTACTTGTTGTATAACCATCTCAGTTTGCACGTTTGCAGTCATGATGTCGACGGCAGTACTTTACGTCCGCCCCGCACGACCGACCGTTCGTCGAGTACTGAACAACTACAATTAGGGCCAATAGGCGAGCGCGTGCGGACACCCGCGGCGCGGAGGAGCGACGCGGAGTGAATTCCATCCGCGCGCGGATAGCTCTCCGCGACGAGGGCGCTCCGCGTCGCACTGAACACACTTTATATGCTTAAGGCCGTGCGCTGCGTTAAGCGGGTGCACGGCGCGGGCATCCGACGCGGGTATCCGTCGCGGGCATCCGCGTCGTGCTCCGTCGCGGACAAATAGCCCGTTGCGGGTATCCGCAACGACCTCCCGTTAAACGCAGCGCCGCCAGTACAATTTTAGACGTGCGGGTGAACAGTCGATTCATAATGGATTATTTGTTGATATACTACCTAGCCAAAAGACGACGTAGACAACAGCGGCAGCCAATCAGCCCATATGTCTCGTCCAGATTGTTGTGTGGAGAATTTGTAACCAAGTTTACGCTATTAAGAGAAGATGAGAGGAGATTTTTTAAGTATTTTAAAATGTCAACGTCTACATTTGATGAATTATTTTCGAAACTTGAACCATATTTGAAACATAGTGCTAATACTCTAAAAGTAAGAAGTGTATCAATTATATTACCAATAGAGAGGTTGGCAATAACGGTAAGGTAAGTAAATAAAATGTTTTTCTTGATATAGAATATTTTTATTTTGTCAGTCAAGATCACGCATGTATACAACCAAATCAGTTATTGGACTTATCATAATCATAAGTAACAGTAAAATCACAGTGATTGAATTTATCACTTATTATAATTAACAATATTTTAATCTACAATTACTTTAATGAGAACTAAGTATAACAATTTGGTAGTGTAGGTACATACGTAAAGTAAATCAAAATCACAGTCATTGTTATTATCATAATTAACAATATTATAAGGCTACTTCCAATCTTTGTCTTTCTTCAAATAGAGTATAAATGCAGTAAATAATTGATAATAGGATTAATGTTCTGCTTGAGTGTCATTTGTCACTACGATGTTCGATAAATCCTCCAATGTAATAACATTTTCTCTTTCAATGTCAATTAATAAGTTTAATACCTTTGATCGAAACAATAATTTTTGATATGTAGACAATTTATTTATGTTTGGCATAATAGATTTAAAAAATGACAAGTCTTCATCATTTTCTTCGTCCTTTTTGTGTTGTATGGATTGTAATAATTGTATTTCAAAAGGAGTCGGCGACGACGCCTTTTTACGCTTTGATTGTTTTTGCGTTTCTCTGCTTGCTGTGTCATTTTCATTTCCAGATGTACTGGTCTCAGGTATTAACACCTCACTAGTGTCAACTATTGGGTGTTGGGACAATTCAAGTGTACTTGTATGACCCGAAGAGTCGTCCTGAGAATTTTCCAAAGATTCTTGTCCTTCTACTCTTTTGTTAGAGTCCAGAAAAGTCATAATATTATAATAGCTGTACCCTTTTCCTTTTTTAGCACCAGAACCAGACTTAAGTTTCTTGTTACTAGCTTTGACTTTCTTATAGCAATCTTTCGCGGTTTTCCATCGCGCTTGTATTTTTTTTTCTGAAAAATGAAAAATACATACTTAAAAAATAATTTTGTATTTTTCACAGGTACTTAGTAAGTGGACATACTTTCGTGGATATGCACTTGGCGTACCATGCGGGACAATCTACCATCCGAAAAATTGTTAATGATGTCTGTCAAATTATATGGCAAAGACTGAAAGAAGAATGTATACCAGTATTTACACGTATGCGATGGGAAGACATAGCAGAAGGCTTTTTAAGCAACACAAATTTTCCTAACTGTTTAGGTGCTGTAGATGGAAAACATATACGGATTATAAGACCACCTCACAGCGGATCACTTTACTACAATTACAAACATTACTATTCCATTGTCTTGCTTGCAATGTGTAACGCAAACTATGAATTCACCTACATAAATGTTGGAATACAAGGTAAAGAATCTGACTCTTCAGTTTTCACCAACAGCACTTTCTTTCAACAGATGCAGGATGAGCTATTAGATATTCCTCCTCCAAAATCATTGCCAGTGCTACAAAATAATAAACCAACCAATACTGCAGCTACCACACCAGTGCCATACGTCATAGTTGGGGATGAAGCGTTTGGACTGTCTACACATCTTATGCGACCATATGCGCGGGCTATTGCAATGGATCATAGAAAGAAAATATTTAATTATAGATTGTCAAGAGCTAGACGTTACATTGAATCAACCTTTGGAATAATGGCCAATAAGTTTCGAATACTTCATCGTCCACTAAACGTTTCTAGAGAACATGCCATTTGTTTCATAAAAGCAATTTGTATAATGCATAATTTTGTACGAAAAAGAGACGGACTCGGTAATATCAGCGATGTTGTCATAACACCCCGCCATATCCGCGATATCACAAATGGATTCGGGCTAGTTCAAAGAAACTCGTATACAATACGAGATCAGTTCGCTGATTACTTTGCCACAAACGGTAAGGTATCGTGGCAAGATCGCTGTATTTATTGATTATTTACTTAAGTTAAAAAAAAAATTGAAGAGGTCACAATACAATAGTTAAATAACAATTAACATAAGTAAATGCAAAATGTTACAGACTATACAAACTGTGGGTACTAAGGGTACAGACTATGTAACATATTACATGTTATTTTAACATGTTTTATATCATTTAGTGTCCACATTATCTGAAACTTGTTATATAGCAATGTCGTATAACATGTTATGTTATATAGTCTGTACCCACCTTAATAAATGAAAGAAGTAAATAATTATGTAGTAAATAAATTTATGAAGTCATAATAAAAAGTAAGAATTTACCTGTTGACTTTTTTTCTGCGTCACTGAAGTCCTCATAATTTTCGTATAATTCTTTACAAATCTCGAGCCATGCAGCTTGACGCGCATCCCTGTCTTTATACAAGTCGTTAGACAGATCCCATAAAGCGGGGCGACATTGCACTTCTAAAATAACACGTTCCGTATCAATATCACTCATGTTTATCAACTTGATTGTACAAGCACGGCGCGTGCGACACGGATAACGCAGCGGCGCTCACTGATTTTCTAGAAACATCTCCGCTCGCGCGCTCCGTCGCACGGACACGCGAGCGTACCCTCGTCGCCCGCGCCGCGTGTGACGGGCGTTCCACCTTACGTAGCGCTGCTCTATGAATTTACATGAAACATCACGCCGCGCGGGTGCCCGCGCCGTGCACCCGCTTAACGCAGCGCACGGCCTAATACATTTGACCGTCCGTCGCGGACATCCGCGTAGGTCATCCGCGTCGCACTGAATAGCCCCTAAAAGTGTTGTTTTGTCATCGTAGCGAATTTACTAATGTTTATTCCATTAGTTCGTATTATCATTTCTAAGTTTTTGTAACTGTATTCAATTTCCTCTTTTTTATTCGCATCTGTTTCTAACTTGAGGTAGTAGCTTTTTGCTCGTTCGATTCTTTGTTCCACGCTTTCGCAAAATACCAATATTCTGGATATTGAAACTGCTGTTTTGAGTCCCTAATTAAAGTGCTTTGTAAATTGGATGGCAATCCCCTCAGGCGACGTGCACATAACTCTTTGTGCGTCTCCTTCGTTTAAACTTCTTGTGTCACAAAGTAGCAGCACCAACTATTTATTTTGTTCATTAAATTTGTCAAATCTTCCGGATCTAACGTTTCCTCTGTTGACCTCAGTGTTAATCTGTTGTATTGCAGTTGATTCGTTGCTTTGTTCACACTCCATTGATCCCCTAGTGGCATTATCAGGTACATCTTGACGGGACGTAGAAGGCACTGGATCCATTATTCTGATAGTTTCACCTTGTGCTGCGCCTTGTTGGGGAAGTATTGCAGTTCCCCCCTCGGCATTTTGCCATAAGTTTCAAACCCATGTTGCCTTTGTTCGCTACCACGAATTCCAAGTTGATGAGCGGCACACATGATAGACTGTAAGTGTTTGACGATTAATGCAGGGAGTAAGGTACTCAAGAAGATGAGGTATACATGTAATTTTTCTACACATATGTTGGGCTGTTTTCATAATTTTCCCAAGTTTGCTATTACGTGCCCAGTCTTTAGTGGTTGAAATGAGGTGATAGTGGTCATTCCTTGTTCCCGTGTGGAAACTGATGACTTTCCGAGGAGTTCTTGACATGCGGTTAAGTCGATCTTTTCTTCTCTGAGCAACGTTGCATATGGCCTCATCAGCGGATTCTCGTTGTGTTGTTTCGACCTCAACAACCAGCTTAATGAATTGTAAAATTTGTTGTTATACATAGAAATTAATTAATAAAGATTTAATTACCGGGACTTATGATGCGGATATGAATGCAGTCAATAGGCTGATGCAATAGCACCTACAACTAACTAGAAAATAAAAAAAACTTTTCTACTACTTCTTTGACCTCTTCTGCTGTGTGGCATTGCAATAAAATATTTCAGTTTATTGCATATTGTTCTGGAGACACAGTGGATGATTTTACACACATCAAATTTAGACATTCCAAAGAGATCTCCAGAGCATTGTTACATATTTCCTGTGGAGTAGAAGCCGTTTTTTTTTTTTTAGTGTGTTCCATGATTGTTATGGAGTGCCCACTGTTGATAAGTCTATGTCCACCGCGCAAGCAAAAGCGCGCACTACGGGTGCAAGAACCACATTTTCCACTATCTTGTTGATCCTGTCGAAAACATCTACTATGTAGTCATCGTCGACATGCACCAACAAATAGTACTTCCTGTGTGCTAAATGTGTTCCTGTAAATACCTGGCACCCTCCAATCTGGGAGTCGAAATTAGAGTATATAAGTGTTAGTAAGGCTTAACACTTGCCTTATGCGTATGGCCATCTAGTAATAATGATATACTAATTATCTATGGATACTAATTAAGAAAGTAATTAGTGTATTTTCCACTTATAGGCCTAAATAAAGGCATCATGTGTTTGTCCACCAAAGCTAGCATCAACACTTGTTATATTCATTTTGGCATTACATATCTGAAACAATTATGTAAGAAATCATAATAATGATATCTGCTATTTAATCAGTAGAAGAACATATAATTAAACCCATACCAGCTGAACATTTAATGAATGATAATATTTTCTACAGAAATACCGTTCCTCATTCAAAATTGGCCGAATTATTGCTACATGAGTGCAGTCAATGCACCCTAAAAATCAATGTATATTATTACTAAATTAATAGATTTGCTCAATAAAGATATTGTAACATTTTTAAGTATTATTGTATGATAGTATAAGTAACATACTCAGCTCTTGTTTGATTCCTTTCTTCAGATGTCCTTGGAAATACAACATATTTATTTCGCATTATTGTTGAATTAAGACTAGCTGTCATTTGTGCAATGGCTGATGAGACTGTTTGTTGGGCCAAAGAATGTGTGCTAATATCCCCAGTCGGCCTTTGGTATGATCCAGTAGCAAAAAATGATAGTGCTGTTAGGGCGCTTTTAGTGTCACGCGGATTTGCTCACGCACGCGGGATTGGACCGCATGCGTAAAATTTCACGCTGCGGATCATACGCAGCATGAGTTTCAGTTTTCTACGGGCTGCGTAACGGTATAGACGTGTTCAAAAATGATCAATGTCAGAAGAATATGTGTCGCTTACATACTTTACAAACGACGAAACAAGAAGAGAAGAGTACATGTTGATCCCTTTCTTGAAAATAGGCTTCTTGCTGGGGCGTTTGTTACACACTTTGGAAAACTACAAAATAATGAACGTAAATTTAAAAATTACTTTCGAATGTCCATTCCTTCTTTTGATGAACTGTTGTGTAAAATTGAGAATAAGCTACAAAAAAGCAGTTTACGAAGGATTACAATACAACCGATTGAGAGGCTCGCTATTACATTAAGGTAAGTTTTAAATTTTAAATATTTAATTTCCTGCTATGATTTAGTTAGTGGAAAGGGATTTGAACAGGTAGGATAAACGTTTTTTGACTTCAAATTACTGTCATGTGTAAATTTACATGTGCAAAAAAAGATTTTGTTATGTACTCTGAAATTTCATTGTTCATAATTTCATTCAATTTCATGTTGAAATTTCATAAAATAAGATTATTTCACTCCTAAAATGTCGCCATTAAAGTGGAATCATTCCTACCTTTCATCACACGCTACTTATTATAATATAGATAAAAGTTATAGGTTTGCACATGACAGTAATTTAAAGTCAAAAAAAGTCCTTAATTGGTTTGGGATTGGTACGTTCAACCTACATACACAATCCTTTTTTTTATCTGATAAAGTACACATGGCCACAGATCAAGTTACCCAAAACCACCATAAATGGAACTCGCGCCTTGCGTATTATCATACTTAGGTAACCCGTCGGAGTCCTGCTTATACTGGATTTGAGTAACTTGATCTGTGCCGTGTGTACAACCGCACTCATATGACTAAACAAACAATTAGAGAGAAACTGGAGAAAAAAAGTTAATCGTACTCATTTTAATAAAAAGAGTTTTATTCATAAATTAAAAAATCAAATTTGACATCATTCATTTCTTTGTAAATTTGTATCCTGAGCGTTGACATTACTTTCGCCTGTAGATGATGTTGTTGCTGGGGTATAAATTACGTCATAAGACGTGATATTAAACAGGCCGCTTTCAGTCGAAATAAGAGTTTCATTGTCATTCACTGCAGCAGAACTAATAGCATTGTCGTTAAGACTCGAAGTATCCTGGATTATACTATTGGTTTGGTAATCTTGATTTATCGGTGACAAACTGTCAAGCTCAGTAAAAGCACTAGAACTTGTTGTAGGTATGGGACTGTAGTATGCAGGTTGTGTTTGATTTTCCATTTCCATAACTATATTTAACACTTTTGTTCTGAACATTAGTTTTTGATATCTAGTGAATCTTTTTAATGAAGGCTGCAGAGACTGAAAGAAAGCCAAATCCTCACTTTCTAGCTCCAGTTGATTAGACTTTAAGCATTCTAATAACTGTGCCTCAAATTCAGATGGTGCTTGCTTTTTAGATTTTACTTGTTTTTGTTTTGATGTTGGGTGAGAACTTTCTTGACGTGAAGTATCTGGTTGCGTGGACTCATTACGTGTTTCTAAATTACGTTGTGATGTTAGTTGAGAACTTTCTTGACGTGAAGTACCTGGTTGCGTGGACTCATTAGGTGTTTCTAAATTACTTTGTTCAGATATTTCTTCACAGAGTGACTCTTCTCCAGCAGTTTCCGTTGTACTGTCTAAGAAAGTCAAAATGTCATAGTAAGAATGTTTCTTCTTCTTCTTAAACCCATAGCCGGATGGCTGATTTTTTTCA
Organism: Bedellia somnulentella; assembly: GCA_963576735.1. Lineage (NCBI taxonomy): Eukaryota > Metazoa > Arthropoda > Insecta > Lepidoptera > Bedelliidae > Bedellia > Bedellia somnulentella. Next base: position 3,422,008 of record OY755195.1, read on the forward strand.
GATATCTTGTCTTTCTGGTAAGTGTCCCTTGCTGTTCGCCAGCGTAGTTGTATTATCTTGTCTGAAATGAAAAAATATAATAAGTAAGTGGCAAAAGTACACACAGTTTCAGATCAAGTTACCCAAAACCAGTACCAATAAACGGAACTTGCTAGGGCCTCGCCGAGTCGTCTACGATAATAAACAACGCATGAGTCCTGTTTATACTGGTTTTGGGAAGCTTGATCTGTGGCCGTGTGTACAAATCTGATATTAGTTGGAAATTTAACTGCATTCGATTAAAGGCCCTCCTTAATTCACTAGAAATCTAACGTAGCTATGGTACTGTAGTTAAAACGAATTAAAAACTTCTAGTGCTAGCTACTTCCGTGCCCTTTCACCTTAAGGGTATTTATTTTTCTTCTGAAGTAAAATTCGAGCGGTGCATGCTGTCTTATGTCTGATGTCAGCATTATTAATATATTATGTTATCATATTATTAATATATTGTTTTTGTTTTCAGATATTTGGCAACTGGTAATACATTCACTGATCTACACTATTCCTATGTGATTGGAATTGCAACAATTAGCGAAATAGTAAGACAAGTTTGTTACATAATATGGATTGAACTAAAGTCTGAATGTATTCCACAGCTTAATGGGATCAAATGGAAAGAAATCGCAGAGGGATTTCTCACATATACAAATTTTCCTAATTGCTTGGGTGCTATTGATGGAAAACATATAAGAGTGATTCGGCCGCCGCACAGTGGATCACTATATTTTAATTATAAGAAATATTATTCTGTAGTGCTCCTCGCAATGTGTGATGCTGATTATAATTTTACATATATTAATGTCGGTACCAGTGGAAGCAACGCCGATTCAACCATCTTTAGAAGGAGTCAATTGTATACGAAACTGGAAAGTAACACGTTGGGTATCCCTGACCCGCAAGAGTTGCCTATTATTTGCCCCGAAGTAGCTTATCCATCTAGTGTAAGAGCAAAGTTGCCGTTCGTGATAGTGGGAGACGAGGCATTTGGTTTATCATCACATGTGATGCGGCCTTATGCTCGTGATAATTTACCTTACAAAAAGAAAATATTTAATTACCGTCTGTCCAGAGCTAGAAGGTACATAGAATGCACTTTTGGAATTATGTCAAATAAATTATGACAAAACACAGAACTGTTTGGTTTCAGAGGTAGATATCCCAAAATTTAGTGAAACCCTTTTCATGCAACCAACGGACCCGACGGAGTTGAGATGCCTGATACAAAACCTAAAAACAGACAGTGCGCCCGGTTATGATGGAATCGGTAACTCTCTTGTAAAGCAATGCGTAAATTCAATAGTTACTCCTCTGACCCATATTTTTAATCTCAGCCTGTCCACATGCTTTTTTCCGGCATGTTGGAAGACAGCTATAGTATCACCAATCCATAAAGGTGGTACTAAATCGTCCCCCACCAACTATCGCCCAATATCCTTGCTTACCGTGTTCTCTAAGCTCCTGGAAAAAATAGTAAATAGAAGGCTCATGGATTTTCTTGAATCTGATTACTTTACTCTCTGATTTCCAGTTTGGTTTTAGGCGCAAAAGATCCACAGATGACACTGTTTCTGCACTGTTGAGTATAGTTACCTCGTACCTTGATAAAGGAAAATGCTGCATCGGTGTATTCCTAGACCTTGCGAAGGCGTTTGACACGGTCTCCATCCCGTTACTTCTTGAAAAACTCTCCAGACTTGGAATAAGAGGCGTTGCAAATGAATGGTTTTCCAGTTATCTTTGCAATAGAAAACAACAGACTCGGGTTGGAGACTTGTACAGCGACACAGAAGAGACAAGTTTTGGAGTACCCCAGGGCAGCATTCTCGGTCCATCACTTTTCATAGCCTACATGAACGATATTAGTAGGTCCATTGGTGAGCCTTTAAGCACAGAACTTTTCTGTTATGCTGATGACACCGCAGTAATATACAATGGTTCCACCTGGGACGAAGCCCTGGAAAAAGCCGAGACTGGTATGAGAGGGCTGTGTGGCTGGCTCAACAACAACTTGCTAACATTAAATCCGGACAAATCAAAATTCATTTGCTTCCACAAAACTGCAGCTTCAAAGCCCAGTCAATTAGATTCACTCAAACTTCATAGCTGCCAAACAGACTCTCATCACTGTTCCTGCTCCAGCAGCATCAAACGTACTGATTCAATCCGGTACCTCGGTGTCATCCTCGACGAGCATCTGAATTTTAATGCACACATTACCTCTGTTTCCAGTCGAGCTCGAAAACTCATGTTTATGATGAGTAAGATTCGAAACATCACAGATGAATCTGTTAAAAAACTGGTATACGCTGCGCTATGCGAGTCGGTGATGTCTTACTGTATATCTTCCTGGGGTGGAGCAGCTGCATCATACATGATTAAACTTGAGAGGGCCCAACGAGCAATTCTTAAAGTTCTCCACAACAAACCATTCCGTTATCCAACGATACAACTTTTCTCTGACTGTGGTGTATCAACCATTCGACAACTATACATAATTAAGTCGGTACTCACAGCCTACAAAACACTGTTATCATCACCTGATTATGATAAAATTATCAGTAAACGTACTGTCCGCCTACCCAAACCACAAATGACCACTGTCTTTGCTATGCGCTTTTCAGCATTCCTTCAACCACATTTATTTAACAGAATAATTAAAGAATGCGAAATTACCAACCTGACTGTCAAAGATGCGAAGCTTACTCTAAAAAAGTTTTTAGCAACGTGGGATTACAACTCGACCGAGACTTTACTCAAAATTATTAAATAAGTGATAACATTCCTATATCTATCTAAAACAGTCAATTGAAGTATATGTGGAAAATGATTTTTACTGTTTAACTTTTGTCTAAACAAACATACTCACACTACACCCCTACACACATACACACACTTATACGCACCCTTACATACTTCCACACACATTCATTACCATAAAACATACAACCAACGCGCGACCGAAAACAAGTAATATTGAAATATCTTTATAAGTAAGTTAGATAAATCATTGTATTACCCAGCCTTATATTATTTTATTTTATTATTGTTTTATTGTTTAATTAAAATTTTTACCATCCTATACTATATTTAAGTTAAGTTAAATTAAGTTTAAACCAACTGTTTGCATGCGCCACGAAAATTTGGACTGTTAATAATTTTTGGCCGCCACTATACAGGCTACGCGCCTAGTGTGGAGACCACTGTATAACAATGTATGAACCGTTTTTTGAAATAAATAATATTTGTATTTGTATAAATTTAGAATATTTCACAGATCCATGAATGTCAAGTTAGATCTAGCACAATTAATAGTCAAGACGGCATGTGTACTTCACAATTTCATAAGGAAACGGGATGGCTACAAGGTCAGCCATACATTTGTCACAAATGGTTTTACGGGACCACTACCCAGGCAGCAGACTGAAAGTAGTAATACGTCGGCAAGTAATATCAGAGATATATTTGCAGATTACTTTATCAATGAAGGAAAAGTCTCCTGGCAACACCGATATATAATTAATTAACTAAATTCAAAAGGTTTTAGGTTTTTGATGTTATTTGTGAATTAAATAATTATGCTTATATTAATAAAGTAATGATGCTTGTATAAATAAAATAATGAACCAAACACATACCCGCCTCTTTTCTTTCCTCTTCGCTCAAATTTTCGTAGTTAGGTGCCAATTCCTTCAAAATATCTCTCCATGCAGCCTCCCTCGCGTCCCTGTTTTTGTTTAATTCATTGCGTTTATCCCACAAAACGGGCCGCAGATGAACTTCAATGATTACTCGTTCTGTATCGATTTTCATTTCGGTAGTACAATACGGCGCGTGCGCCCCGCTCGACTCTAAAATGGGCACTGAAGTTGTAGGCAGCGCTTACGCATGCGGATACCCCGCACCGGGGTGACGCCCCGCACAGCGCCCCGCGTCCCGCGTGCCTTTATCACGCTTTACAATAGATACCTATATGAAATTGTTCTTTGCGGATGCTACGCATGCGGTCCAATCCCGCGTGCGTGAGCAAATCCGCGTGACACTAAAAGCGCCCTCAGAACCTAAAACAATACAATTCCAAATAACTAACTATATTTTTTATAATTGCGTAATCATACACAGCATAAACCAATTATGATATACGTTTGAATCATCCTCTAGAGCATCAGTATCATCATAATGTGTGTCCTCAAGTAATCAATATATTGTTAATTTAGTGTCCCATTACACAAAAACATGAATGGTAATTACTATGCGACTAAATTTCTCAATGTCATAAGACAGGATACATTTATTTCTCTATTATTACCCCATGTTATGCATGTTATTCTGTGTACTAAGTATCGGGAATTTGTCAATAAAACAAAACATACAAGTTAAAGGTAGTAATATATTATTTAATTGTAAAAAACCTCATTTCTCTGTCATGGATAGTTTAAGAGTTATGATTTTTTTAAATACTTTGAGTTTCAAAGCAAAATCTTAGAAATATTCATAAAAACCGTGTCTGATCTAGATTTTTTTCGTCCATTCAATGTGGACTCAATGTAATTCATCTATACATAGTTATTATTATTATTCTGGGAACATCTTTAGTTTCTCGCCTCTCCCATGGCCGAAACAGAAAATTAGAATTTTAAATGGGAGAGGCGGTACTCCCCGACAAGAGCACAGTCGGTCGGGGTCAGGGAGTCAGGTTCAAGAACCGACGGACGATCCGAGCCGTATCGAGCAGCACCGCTTTCTGCATCTGTGCTGGAACCGTCACTAAGTGACTCTCCGGGACGGCCACATGCTCCACAAACGTCTGTGGTACCGTCCTTTAGGATGTATTTCCGATAGTTCCGCGTCTTGATAACCTGGTCTTGTATTGCACAGAAAAAACCTTCGGTTTCCCCAAAGAGGTCCCCGAAACGCAGCCAATGCAGGGAGGCTTTACGGTCCACGAAAGGTTCGTGAAGTACCTTGTAAAACCTCCCGTGCAGCTCCTTCTCTTTCCATACGGACTCCCGATCAGAGGTGCTAAGTACCTCCGGGGTTCGCCAATCCTGTGAGGCCAACGATAAGGGAGTCAGTCCTTTATCACTGGCGACCACCTCTCCCCGAATACTATCATCCGTCATTGTCAAAAAATAGTTTCTGAGGTATCATACCTCGCGGTTGTGCATGGTTTTGGCACTCAAGAGGCCTCGACCACCACACTTCCGCGGGATATACAATCTCAATGCATTCGATGAGAGGTCATCATCGTGCGGACTCGTCTGTCCAGAGCGTCGAGTTCGGTCTGAGTCCATCTGAGCACGCCAAATGTGTACATCAGTACAGGCATGACCCAGGAGTTAATGGCTCGGATCTTATTAACGCCTGACAAGTAGCTATTAAGCACACTTTTCAGGCGTTCATTATTATTAGTATTATAGTATAAAACAGAAACGCTTTCCAGCGTGTGTTTCTTTATGGGCTTACTCCTCCTAAAGTACGCAAGGGATTTGAATGCAGTTTGTACTGTTTTTTAGGGAATGAGCCAACTTAGGTTTTAAGCTATAATACTACGCGGGAAAGACCGCGGGGCCTCCGCTAGTGTATATATATAATATTTTTATTGGATTATTAAATATTAAATGGCAGTTTTCTTTTATTTCTTGTCTGCAAGGGTCAAAAATAATATGCAGCATCGTTGAAGTGCGGGTTAATATTATAACAAAAGTAATGATTAAAACACTGTTTAATAAAACTTACTTTTATTATTTCTCTTAATTATGACTTGTAAAAAAATCTTTAATAGATATTGTTTTAACAGTAACAGTAGTATATGTAAATATCTATTATGAGGTGTGAATGTTATATATTTATATATATATATGTTAAAACACTGTCCATTGGAGATTTTTTTACAAAGAAAACATAGTAAAAAGTACAGTTCGTGTTTTACTAAGAACAGTAAAAAATACAATGCGGGTAAGGTAGAACTGATAGAATGGGTTTACGAGTTTATGTCAGTGATACAGATGAAGCGTTATTTTTTTCAATAGTCATCTATTATTATAGTATCTAAAAAGTGTGCTGGCATACGTATGGTATCTTGGTGACGTGCCCATCCATGATACCATACGACGCTCATTACGTGAGCGCAGCATCCAAGTGTCCTCTTACCCGCAACACAAGAACAATAACAATGTAAAATGCTGTGCCTCCCCTGGTAATTCTCATTTGTTGAATGTATTACATATGTATAATATTGTCTTGCATTTGTGTGATGTGACTGAATTCTAGCTCGTAAAAACAGTATATTTTCTTCCACTATGCCATATTCTCGTAAGACCTCCACGTTAGACTGCTCACAAACGTCAATGTTGTATAGCCCACCACGAATATGCTCGCTATAATAACTGTAAGCCAGTTTAATGTGGTAGGTGCCTAAAGCAAACAGTATTAAATCTTCTTCTGTTAAACGAGGGAATCTTATATTTTCTCTTTCAAAGCTGATGCTTCTAAAAGCAGCACGCTGTCTGTTAATATTATTATTTATAACATAATCAGCTAGTTTGTTATCAACATTCATTGTTTCATTTATTATTTCTAAAAATCTTCTTGCATATTCACTATCTTCAATTGGCACATGGAATCGGTTTATTAATGCTGCAGCGATTTTAAAATCGTCCATCATATGCGTCATGTCACAGTTAAAAAAGTCTTGCCAGAAATCTTATAATCTCTCTTGAACCTGCCGTTCACCACTTCGACCACCCATCGACATAAAGTGACGAGACGTGTTTTATTGGCTTGTATTGTTGTGAGTTGCGTTTCTCCTCTTTCTACCGATTCTGGTACCGCTACTCGGTGTTTTCATCATTTATAATACTGTTCATTAAAGATGCGTCTGATGTTGTGGCAGCATGGGGACCTGTGACGTCTATTATGTGACCATCGCAGGTCACAATCAAAAAAGGTTTTAAAAGATTTCTGTATTTGTGGTGGCTATATGTTTTTCTTTGGAAGTAAAAGTTGATACTTTTTTGAATGTTTATGTAAGTATCATCGCATATAATTATGGTGTTTCTGACATTACACAAAATACTACGAAAATTGTCAAATCTCTAGAAAACCGGGCCGGAGCACAGTGTAACGAATGTATGGGGAAATCGTTTAAAAATCATAAGTCCGTTATAAGTGCATATTTTAATTTGTAACTTTTATGGGCTCTTCTATTAATATTCCTCTACGTGTTTTACAAAATAAGAAAAGAAAAAACAATTCGTTTAAAATCTAAAAAAAAATATAATATCAATCACTATCCGATGCAAGAGATTCTTCAGTCGATGAAGCACTTGACATTGATATATTTACATTTTCACTATTCTCGATGTAAGCCTCGACATTTTTACAACATTTCCGGTTATTGGAAGTTATTTTTCGAAACTTAGCAATACCCGGATCAGATGTTAGTAGGAGTGCCTTCATGATATCCATGTTGGTATTCACGCGTGAAGTTTTTCGAGTGTGATGTTTGCGTATACGTCTAAAATCTTTGTGTCTGCACTCCAAGGCTTCTTCTGATAAAATACCGATTGGCACAAAAAACGACGCAATGATGGCAGGGCCATGGATAAGTATTTTACGTAAACTTACAGGCATATAGTACCAATTATAATTATCTAGGTAAATTTTCTTCGTCTCATTTACAAGAGTGGTAAACAAATCCATTTTAATTTTTTTACCACTTGCAATTACTTTTATTATTATGGCCAAATTGGAAATCAAATTAACATCGATACCAGTTATAGAAGCACTTAAAGCCAGATTTTCAAAAAAACGTCGCGCCGTGTTTCCGTCATTGGTAGACCCAAACCCAGGTTTTGGTTTGTCTACTATAAGGCCCATTTTTTCTTTAAATTCTCTTTGAATCCTAGTCTTAGTATCTGCAACAATTTTTTTAGACTCTTCTCCTCTTACTTGCCAAGTTTTAATTCCCAATCTATATGATATGTGTAGTAAGCTATGTTACAAATACTACCATCTATCATAGTAAAAAGCAATTCAAATGTGAATTCTACAGAAATTTCATCAATGGTAATAACGTGTTCTACCAAGTTGTTAATTAAAATATCCATGTTATTTTTTTCTGCTTTGACTAAGGTGGGAGATTCTTTAAGAAATAAAAATTTAATAGGTCTGCAGTACAACGCTGATGATGGATTTGGATTTTCCCATAAAATTTTATTTGTTGCTCTATCAATGGCTTGCAAAGGAACAAGAGCCATTAAAAACACGTATTCGCCTGTTTGCTCTGCACTCTCAAATTTTTGTTTGTATAAACTGTGTCTGGAACTGCCGTCAAACCCCCATTTACATAATAACTTGATCGACGACTGATTTGTTATCGATTGCTTTGCAATACATTCTCGCAAGATAACCTCTGCAGTTATATTACATAATTGTTGCAAGTTCACTTGCGCATGAGAGTCTGACACGTCGATGTCACTAGGTACTCTCTGATTTTTAAACATTTTTAATGTGTAATAACTGGGAAACATATCTTTATGTAGGTTATTAACTGTTGCACGTAAAATATTGTACTTTCTGATACTAAGTCCCAAATCTGAATATAAAGCTAATGCTTGAAGTCTTGACAGAGAATTATGTTCTTCGGAGGGAAGAGGAGGATTAGATTTTCTCAATACCCCAGCAGCAAATTCTAACTCATCACTGGTCCTACTTTTAAGAAGATCTTCAACTCTTCGCTTCTTAGAAGGATTGCTTAACTCTGAAAAATCTTTCTCAGGTCTTCCTTTTTGTCGACATGTACCCCTTGTTCCAGGTCTTGGTTCCATTACATATTGAAGAACTGTATCCTCCAACTTAACTTCAGTCTCCAACCAATCACTGTACGTGCTCAAAAAGGTTATCTTTGTTCTGTGACTTTGTTTCCACTTTTGGCTGATTTTCATCAAAATAATTCGGGAAGATTTTAACAGACTGGTTTTAATATGGTCAGGTATGGCATGAAAATCATAAACGTCTTGAATATGGTTAGCAATCGCGTCCACTTTTTTATTTTGAGCGAGATTTTCAGTGGTTTCAAAACAAGACTTGTAAGTAACTTTCGACGTACATACATACATACATATTCTCACGCCGTTAGTTCCCATTGGGGTAGGCTAAAAAATACGACGTACTCCCTAAAAAAATTAAAAACTATTGTTTCGGCAAGATTCGGCAAACAAACGTTATGTAATATAAATGTTAGTTAGTATTCCTACACGTATAAAAAAAAATAAGAAGGTATAATGAGGTTTTTTTTTTTAAAGTTTCGTTGAAGTTATAAGAGTCCTATTTTTTTACCTATGTTTATAAAAGGGCGTGTACTCACCCATGGTAACTGATATTTTAACAAATAACTAGATCAAAGCACTGGGCACTAATATAGTATTGTTAAGAAATTGCGATATTCGTTAACTGTAAACACAAAACTGCGCACTAAGCAACGTTCAACAGCTTGTCTACTTTGATGTTTTAGTCAATGTCACCGAAGAGGGTACTTTGAAGTAATTTTTTGAACACCTACGTAATTAATAAATTGTTTTGGTGTTGCTATTAGGTAGTCTAGATTCTACCTAATGATTTACCATGCCCAACATATGATTAATAAATAATGTATTTAAATATTTTTGTATATGGGACGTCACACTGGGAGGTTCGGATGTCAATCATACAAGAAATATGTATGTAGGTACTTACATCAGTTGACGTGCTCGAATGAAATCGATCCTCTGTAGACACGGTAGATCGTGGGCGATTCCTTTCTTGTATTAACATCATAGCTTGAAATGCATACCATTTAGAAACGTATATTTCGTCTCGTCCGGCACCACTTTTTAAACTATCTTTCACTTTTTTATTTTCTTTCGAAAATGTTGTTTGTAAATTTTTTATCTTTTTTTCTACTTCTTCCTTAGAAATTTCAAATGAGTTAGCTATTTCGAGGAGTGCACCATGTCGTTTTATTTTATTACGGTAATCATTGTGAACAATGTCCCATAGTAATGGTTTGTTTTTGTATTGCTCGATAAATTCCAAAGTTCTTTCATTTGTCCACGCAGTCGCCGCCATTTTGGGCGTCACGAGCACGAGACAACTAGTATTCACGACCGCGAGCTTCACACAACAGTATTTGTCTTCTCTCTGCACACAACTGAACATATGAACACAAGCACAAGCGGGACAGGTAGTAAGAACGCGGGGCGCGGGCGGGCAGCGGGTGATAAATGGGAAGTGATTCGTTCGCGACACGGACCGAAATATATTCATTATTCCATTCTACCATCGATCGACGTCGACTATTTCATTATACCATCGATCGATGCTGTCGATCGATGATCTATCGATTGGTCTGGTAGAAAATATCGATCGACGTCGACTATTCCATTCTACTCGTACCATCGATCGATGCTGTCGATCGATGATCGATCGATGCTGTCAATCGATGATCGATCGATGCTGTCGATCGATGATCGATCGATTGGTCTGGTAGCAACCAGGCTTTAAATAAAGATCAAACAGCTTATTTATTTCTTCCTTTAATTGTTTAGATAATCCACGTTCAGTGAAGTCAGTGCTGTCGTGATCATGATCATTTTCAGTTTGGTACAAAAACACAGCATCTGACAAAGAATCATAATAGTAAATACCTTTTAGCTGAGCATTGAGAGCCACGTCTCTTAGCTTTATTCATCTGTAATATATTTTCTTGCCTTCTTCGGATACATTCGAATAAATAAAAGACCATTTTATTTCTTGATCTAAAGCTTTTTGAGCTAGGCCGCTATTGTCAAACTTCTTCACGAATACCCAAGATTGATTAACACGCTCCTTTTTGACCGGGCGGTTTTGTTCTTGGTCACTATTTTCACTGTCGCTATCCGATTGAAGTCGCGGGGGTCGCGGGGGCCGAAGTGGCGGCGGCGGCGGCCGGGGGAGTTGCTTTGGGAGGAGGCGGCGGGGTCGAGCGACCTGAACCTTTCCTCTTTCCCTTGCCCGCTGTGACGACGGTGAATCCGTCATCGGATTGGGCAAGGGGGATGGAGCAATCCATAGCCTCCTCCTGGGTGGCCTCGCGATGTACGAGGGCCCGGGCAGGGGCTACGATGACCGACTCAGAGTCGGAGTCGTCGTAGACGGGGTCGGGGTACTCGGGTGAGTTAGCCAGTACAACTGGCGAAGGGGATGCCGGGGAGATGGCTTGGACAGCCTGAAGGACGATCTCGGGGGCGAGATCTTTCATTTTGTTGACGATCTTTTCAAGATCGGCGAGTCTCGCCATAAGCGAGTCGTAGCCCTCTATCCTGAGGGATGGGGGCGAAGGACAGTGTTGGTGTGTCAATGTGGGTGAGTAGTGTGTGTCTGTGGGTGAGTGTAAATGTGTGTGTAATGTAGTGTGTGTGTGCCTACTAATGTGGGCCCTAACGTCCTAACGTCGGTCTAAGTACAATGACCGCTAGGGTGAGTACCTACGGTTTCGGTAGTGTAGAGGAGTCGCAGTATTTCAGCACACAACCTCCAACCACTACCGAGGAAGGGATGGGGAAAGGAAGGAAAAAACGAACTTTATTTACCCGATCGGACGGTTGACTAGGTTACAGGGCGTACCCACCAAGGCCATCTGAGTCCGACCACTTCCTATTGACTGCCGCACCAGAAGGGCAAACAGGCGGGTGCTAGGGGCCACACCCCTACAACCTTTGTTTACACCTCTTCCTATCACTTCCGATGTTGTCCAGTTGCCGACCACAGTTGTGGATTTTCAACAAGTCACCCGCAGTGAAAACTGCAGGCTAGAAACTAGAGTACGGTAAGTCGTGAGCTAAGAATTTGCACGAAGCAAATCGTCGCAACACGAAAAACGGAATGCGGCACGAAGCACGCGGGCGCAGGTACAAATCGAGAGAAAGCGGAGCGACCGATAGCGGACGACCGTTAGCCACGAGTGCACGGAGCGGAATATTTAACGCTTTCTACTGAACTCCCCCTTTTATACTGCCTTGTATCCGTGTCATCAACCTTCCCCCGCAACCTCTCACCGTCCAAACTGGTTATGTAGGTAGGTAGGTCGTTAACCTTTTATTTTAACTTTTTATGTTTTATGATAATTATGTCAGGGTGTCTGGTAGCAGATTTCTATTTTAAAAAATAAATAAAAAAAATGTTATGTGACATATCGTTTTAATGAAATTGTTGCAAGACAGAGTAATATTGCGGATTTCATTTCTTAAAGATTACGTCATCCAAATGTCTTCCATCAAGTTGCACACACTGTTCAAAATGAAGCCTCGTATTCCGCGCCACACGCTGTAGTAAACTCGGTTGAATTGCGCTAATTTCCCGACAAATGTTTTGTTTTAGCTCCACAATAGTTCGCGGATTGTTAGTGTAGACTCTTTCTTTGAGGTTGCCCCATAAAAAAAACCATTGGGGTTAAGTCGGGCGACCTCGGTGGCCACGGGATGTCCCCAAAGCGACTAATCAGTTTTTGAGGGAAAGCTTCCCGAAGCAAAACCATCGATTCCCTGGCCGTGTGTGCGGTCTCACCATCCTGTTGGAACCACGTGTGTGCTGAGAACGATGGATGAGCTCGCAGGTTCGGCAAAAAGAAATCCGTTTTCATGCTTCGATAATTCTCACCATTGACATGGGTCGCCTGGCCCCGGGAATTTTCGAAAAAATAAGGTCCAACTATTCCATTAGTGGACAAAGCACACCAAACAGTTACCCTGGAGCAATGCAATGGTTTTTGGTGTTTCAGTCGAGGGTTACGGGTTCTTGGAGACCAGTACCGGCAGTTTTGTTTGTTTACGTGCCCGTTCAAATGGAAATGAGCCTCGTCACTCCAATAAACGGAATTCACAGTGCGAAAACGCTCTAACATCATTTCACAATATTTTTTGCGTAAAACAAAGTCAGTTTTTTTCAGTTCTTGAACGATTTGAGTTTTAAAAGGATGGAACTTCAAATCCTTTTTAAAATTTCATGGATAATCGCTCTAGGACGTCCCAGTGAGGCTGCCCTTTTCCTTAACGAAAGTCGTGCTTTTTCACGTAAACTCCGTTCCACCAGTTTAATGTTTTCGGGGGTCCTTGAAGATCGACTAGGCCCTGGTCGTGGGTTGTTCAAAGCCGAACCAGTTTGACGAAACCTCTGCACCCAGGAACGAATTAAATTCACACTTGGTCCGTCACTTATTCGTCTAATATCGAAGTGTGAACAAAACTGTCGACGAGCGATTACGTAAGAATCGTTACTCTTGAAAAATGACTCGACGGCAAACGCGCGATGTTCACCTGACAGCTGCGACATCGTGACTAAGAAACCCGCGCGATCGGTGATTCTAATGACACCCCCCCCCCGCACCGTTTATTACTTTTTGAAATATTCGAATTTAAAAACGTAAGTCTGCCACCAGACACCCTGTATCGTGTAGTAGTAGTAGTAGTGGAAAGCTAACCTAACCTAGCCCTTAACCTAACCTAACCAAACAAATCTGGCCATATCTCATCAGCGTTTTGGAATAACCATCCATCTGGACCTTGAAAGATCCAGTGAGCACCAGGGATTGGATTAAGTTCCCTGAACCTGTTCCGCTCTGCGGCTGGGCTCTGTGCATTAGACAAAAACTCCACAGACGCTCTAGCTGATGTAGGCATAAGATAAACTGCCATCTCTTCACCGGTGTTTGGTGCTTGAGTAAAGGGTAAAGCATGAAATACAACGCTTCCCTCAACTTTCCCTACAGCATGCAAAATGTTGCTAGTAGCACTCGGCATTTGTAACGTTGGAGCTAGAATGTGTCTGAGCTCTTTGTTCATAAGAAAAGTGTCATCAATCGGATACGATAACATCTCACCTTGTATCTGGTTAGCAAGATACAACTTGTAAAAAAATAAATGCAAATTTACTCTATAGAACTGGTAAATTGTGCAGATTTGTTCGATTGCTTCAAGATTCCAAGTGGTTTTCATCCTGCTGTATTCAATCGATGTAGCAAATCCAACTCCTCTAGTGGCCATGGTCAGTGGTATTGCCTTTGGTTGCAACGATAATTTCATATTTTTAAGGCTTTTTTCAACCGCTATCATCTCTTCATCACTTAAGAAGTTCTTTTCTATTTCTTTTATTTTTTTTTATTTTTCATTTCCACAAGCACGTTTATTTTGAATCCATCTCAGCAAAAGGATGTGTGATACTCCTTTTAAAATTGAATATTTATTTATGTTAATATTTAAGAGTTCAATCTTTTCCAGTGTCCAACCGCTTTCTCTTTCTTGAAATTCTTCACATTTTGTCTTAATGGTATCTATCGTAGTATAAAGTCAGATCTAGCTCACTGAAAAGAAAAGAGCGAAATATATCTTAATCATGTACTGAACTATATCACTCTTTTAGCTCAACGGCTCATCTAGCTCAGTGTGATTCATATGAACGACGGCTCAGGAGACGCTAAAACGTTCACTGATCAGACTCGCTCAAATGAATCTTTTGAGTTGATACTACGAAATGAACTACGTATCGAGCTATTCGTACTCAGATTTCGTACGGTAACTAAAAAATCACGCTAAAACACTAATTAAATAATATTAGTATTATTAATAAATATTTAACAATGGAAGCGATTATAAATATCTATGAAACAGTTATCCAACTTGGGATGTCTCTCCATGTTCTTTTGTTTTATTCATTACTGAAAACACAACTGCGTTTCGACGGCTTAAGGATAATTTCATTAGACGATGTCGTTTATGCATTGAAGTTAGGGCGCTTTTAGTGTCACGCGGATTTGCTCACGCACGCGGGATTGGACCGCATGCGTAAAATTTCACGCTGCGGATCATACGCAGCATGAGTTTCAGTTTTCTACGGGCTGCGTAACGGTATAGACGTGTTCAAAAATGATCAATGTCAGAAGAATATGTGTCGCTTACATACTTTACAAACGACGAAACAAGAAGAGAAGAGTACATGTTGATCCCTTTCTTGAAAATAGGCTTCTTGCTGGGGCGTTTGTTACACACTTTGGAAAACTACAAAATAATGAACGTAAATTTAAAAATTACTTTCGAATGTCCATTCCTTCTTTTGATGAACTGTTGTGTAAAATTGAGAATAAGCTACAAAAAAGCAGTTTACGAAGGATTACAATACAACCGATTGAGAGGCTCGCTATTACATTAAGGTAAGTTTTAAATTTTAAATATTTAATTTCCTGCTATGATTTAGTGGAAAGGGATTTGAACAGGTAGGATAAACGTTTTTTGACTTCAAATTACTGTCATGTGTAAATTTACATGTGCAAAAAAAAGATTTTGTCATGTACTCTGAAATTTCATTGTTCATAATTTCATTCAATTTCATGTTGAAATTTCATAAAATAAGATTATTTCACTCATAAAATATCGCCATTAAAGTGGAATCATTCCTACCTTTCATCACACGCTGCTTATTATAATATAGATAAAAGTTATAGGTTTGCACATGACAGTAATTTAAATTTAATGTTTTTTGGCATGAATTCCTCATGTGGGGATTATTACTCATAATTAAAAGATGTTATTAAAGGAAAGAAAAATTTCGACACTGGCGGGGTTCGAACCCGCGACCTTCGGGTATACGCCCCCGTCGCTCTGCCAACTGAGCTACAGTGTCAGTTGGCATCCAGCGCGAAATTTCTCTATCCTTTGTTTCTTTTTTACACGTTCAAGTAGTGTTTGCCTTTCCTACCTCCGAATTTTTAACTAATTCGGACGGCCACTTGTCTACCTTTTCAGATAGAATGCAAATGTTGGAAACGCCTAACTATCACATAATTTAATGTTTTTTGGCATGAATTCCTCATGTGGGGATTATTACTCATAAATAAAAGAAGTTACTAAAGGAAAGAAAAATTTCGACACTGGCGGGGTTCGAACCCCGCCAGTGTCGAAATTTTTCTTTCCTTTAATAACATCTTTTATTTATGAGCAGTAATTTAAAGTCAAAAAAAGTCCTTAATTGGTTTGGGATTGGTACGTTCAACCTACATACACAATCCTTTTTTTTATCTGATAAAGTACACATGGCCACAGATCAAGTTACCCAAAACCACCATAAATGGAACTCGCGCCTTGCGTATTATCATACTTAGGTAACCCGTCGGAGTCCCGCTTATACTGGATTTGAGTAACTTGATCTGTGCCGTGTGTACAACCGCACTCATACGACTAAACAAACAATTAGAGAGAAACTGGAGAAAAAAAGTTAATCGTACTCATTTTAATAAAAAGAGTTTTATTCATAAATTAAAAAATCAAATTTTACATCATTCATTTCTTTGTAAATTTGTATCCTGAGCGTTGACATTACTTTCGCCTGTAGATGATGTTGTTGCTGGGGTATAAATTACGTCATAAGACGTAATATTAAACAGGCCGCTTTCAGTCGAAATAAGAGTTTCATTGTCATTCACTGCAGCAGAACTAATAGCATTGTCGTTAAGACTCGAAGTATCCTGGATTATACTATTGGTTTGGTAATCTTGATTTATCGGTGACAAACTGTCAAGCTCAGTAAAAGCACTAGAACTTGTTGTAGGTATGGGACTGTAGTATGCAGGTTGTGTTTGACTTTCCATTTCCATAACTATATTTAACACTTTTGTTCTGAACATTAGTTTTTGATATCTAGTGAATCTTTTTAATGAAGGCTGCAGAGACTGAAAGAAAGCCAAATCCTCACTTTCTAGCTCCAGTTGATTAGACTTTAAGCATTCTAATAACTGTGCCTTAAATTCAGATGGTGCTTGCTTTTTAGATTTTACTTGTTTTTGTTTTGATGTTGGGTGAGAACTTTCTTGACGTGAAGTATCTGGTTGCGTGGACTCATTACGTGTTTCTAAATTACGTTGTGATGTTAGTTGAGAACTTTCTTGACGTGAAGTACCTGGTTGCGTGGACTCATTAGGTGTTTCTAAATTACTTTGTTCAGACATTTCTTCACAGAGTGACTCTTCTCCAGCAGTTTCCGTTGTACTGTCTAAGAAAGTCAAAATGTCATAGTAAGAATATTTCTTCTTCTTACTCCCAGAGCCGGATGGCTGATTTTTTTCAGATATCTTGTCTTTCTGGTAAGTGTCCCTTGCTGTTCGCCAGCGTTGTTGTATTTTCTTGTCTGAAATGACAAAATATAATAAGTAAGTGGCAAAAGTACACACAGTTTCAGATCAAGTTACCCAAAACCAGTACCAATTATAAATATAAATATGAAATATGCATAATTTGTTTGTTTGTTACAGTAAAATTTGCCATCATCAAAATTAAGGTGAAAACTTCCGGAAGTCACTAGCGCTGTAAGTGTTTAATTTGTTTTAACAAAAATTTGCTTTATTTGCATCTGTCAACCTTCATGAAGGAGGACTTCTGGCCGCAGGGTGTCGTGTTTCGGAAGTTCCGAGAGCGGCTGCCCGCTGACACCGTGCACACGTCGGCGACATTACGTGTGAAATAATTAAAATAGTTTTTGTATATAAAATAATATGTATGTTAGTCTGTAAGGTATATATCTATGGGCCTCTGTTTACATTACCATCTTGTAATGTAAATATTGCCTGAAATAAACGATATTTTATTATATTATATTATATATATTTATTAGATTCCTTTCATTTGCCGGAAAATTTACCATAGGGGTTAATTTATACAGAGAAGATTTCTTATAAAATATTTACAGCATAGTTATGTGTCTCAAATCTGCTAAAAGTGGCCACTTTTAGCAGATATGAGATACATAACTATACTTCGAACTTTTCATATGAAATCATAACTGCATAAATACCCCCCTATGATAAAATTTTCGGCAAATCATAGAAATCTAACGTAGCTATAGTACTGTAGTTAAAACGAATTAAAAACTTCTAGCGCTAGCTACTTCCGTGCCCTTTCACCTTAACCCTTTAACAGGCAAGGTATGATCAAAAATTCATTGTATTTCACTTCTATTTGAAGCTAGGTAAGGTTGAAATTATGGTGGTCGCTATATGCCCTCTGCCTTATAAAGGGTTAAGGGTATTTATTTTTCTTCTGAAGTAAAATTCGAGCGGTGCATGCTGTCTTATGTCTGATGTCAGCATTATTAATATATTATGTTATCATATTATTAATATATTGTTTTTGTTTTCAGATATTTGGCAACTGGTAATACATTCACTGATCTACACTATTCCTATGTGATTGGAATTGCAACAATTAGCGAAATAGTAAGACAAGTTTGTTACATAATATGGATTGAACTAAAGTCTGAATGTATTCCACAGCTTAATGGGATCAAATGGAAAGAAATCGCAGAGGGATTTCTCACATATACAAATTTTCCTAATTGCTTGGGTGCTATTGATGGAAAACATATAAGAGTGATTCGGCCGCCGCACAGTGGATCACTATATTTTAATTATAAGAAATATTATTCTGTAGTGCTCCTCGCAATGTGTGATGCTGATTATAATTTTACATATATTAATGTCGGTACCAGTGGAAGCAACGCCGATTCAACCATCTTTAGAAGGAGTCAATTGTATACGAAACTGGAAAGTAACACGTTGGGTATCCCTTAGCTAGAAGTAGCTTATCCATCTAGTGTAAGAGCAAAGTTGCCGTTCGTGATAGTGGGAGACGAGGCATTTGGTTTATCATCACATGTGATGCGGCCTTATGCTCGTGATAATTTACCTTACAAAAAGAAAATATTTAATTACCGTCTGTCCAGAGCTAGAAGGTACATAGAATGCACTTTTGGAATTATGTCAAATAAATTTAGAATATTTCACAGATCCATGAATGTCAAGTTAGATCTAGCACAATTAATAGTCAAGACGGCATGTGTACTTCACAATTTCATAAGGAAACGGGATGGCTACAAGGTCAGCCATACATTTGTCACAAATGGTTTTACGGGACCACTACCCAGGCAGCAGACTGAAAGTAGTAATACGTCGGCAAGTAATATCAGAGATATATTTGCAGATTACTTTATCAATGAAGGAAAAGTCTCCTGGCAACACCGATATATAATTAATTAACTAAACTCAAAAGGTTTTAGGTTTTTGATGTTATTTGTGAATTAAATAATTATGCTTATATTAATAAAGTAATGATGCTTGTATAAATAAAATAATGAACCAAACACATACCCGCCTCTTTTCTTTCCTCTCCGCTCAAATTTTCGTAGTTAGGTGCCAATTCCTTCAAAATATCTCTCCATGCAGCCTCCCTCGCGTCCCTGTTTTTGTATAATTCATTGCGTTTATCCCACAAAACGGGCCGCAGATGAACTTCAATGATTACTCGTTCTGTATCGATTTTCATTTTGGGTAGTACAATACGGCGCGTGCGCCCCGCTCTAAAAAATGGGCACTGAAGTTGTAGGCAGCGCTTACGCATGCGGATACCCCGCACCGGGGTGACGCCCCGCACAGCGCCCCGCGTCCCGCGTGCCTTTATCACGCTTTACAATAGATACCTTTATGAAATTGTTCTTTGCGGATGCTACGCATGCGGTCCAATCCCGCGTGCGTGAGCAAATCCGCGTGACACTAAAAGCGCCCTTAACGGAGGTCATTTTGAAAACCTCTTGTAATAAACAAACAGAAATTCAGATTATTGTTTTATTATTCCTTTTCTTTATTTACTTTCAATACAACTTAATTTAGCAGAAATTCATTAGTACATAGCTAAAACACTTCAAAAATCCTGATTTGGGTATTCGTTTTTTTTTAAATTAAATAATAATAATAATAATTCTTTATTGACAAGAAGTTCTTATATATATTACAAAAGTTTGATCTCAAGTGTAATTTCTTATTCTTGGGTAAGTGGTTTGTCCACCCCTGAACTAGGCAAAGCCTGTATCTCAGGGGAAGGCGCTCTTCTTAAAGAAATAAATTACATGATGATGAAACAAATGGCATTAAAACAGCAATGAATATCGAGTTTATTAGTTGTTACGAGTTTTTTTTCTTTAATTTATTCTTTAATTAGATCATGGTGGTGTCTAGAGACAAGACATTGAACCCCTCAGTCACGGTAGCAGGGACCCAGATAGAGAGAGTTCAGAAGTACAAGTACCTTGGCACTAGGGAATGCAATCCCGACTCGAGATCGCAAATTCGAGATCCCGCGGGATTAGAAATATCAATCCCGCGGGATCCCGGAATTTTCGGGATCCCGTCTAGTATTAGAAAAATTATACATTTGGATGACTAAAAAAGCTAATAACTGTTTGTTTGTGGTAGTGAGGTTAAGTAAAAGAACATATTACTCGAAAGAAAATAAAAAGCTTTATTCTTTAATCTTACCAACCAAAAATAATTATCGGTTTTAAGGAAATTAACACAAGGTAATCAAAATAATAAACATAGTTAAACATAAACATAGGAAGTAGTTACCTAAGACGAGTGATTTTGAAAATGACTTCTTAAAAAACAAAGGGTATTAATAGTATCATCTGCTAAACGGCATCTAATGTCCTTTGCAATGTAACCCGCTGCTGAGAATGCCCTCTCTGACTCAACACTGGTTGGCAATAGCGTGGCGAAGCAATTATATGCAAACTGCAAAAATCGCCCCTTGTTCCTCCACACTCAAATAGATCCATTTCTTTTTTTTATGGTAGACTCTAATTTGTCTAAGCTCGTGGACATGGATATACGTGCAACAGGACTTTTAGACGCTTGCAGAGTTTCTTCTAATTCCTCTTGAAGCGATTTATTAGTTTGTGCAGCAGCACGTAAATTCAAATCTTCTGCAATCGTTGAAAGAGGCAAGACATCTTCAATTAATACTGCCGTATTAATCTCTATTTGGTTTGGTTCTTTACGATATAATCGTGTAATTATATTTTTTATTTCTTTTCTTATAAGATACTTGCTTGGCAACTGAAAAATCCCGTTGTCTTTCCTTTGCTCTAAGTCCTCTTGATAATTGTTCGGATTTTTCAAATATATCAGCACTGCAGTGGCTTTTGTGCGACGCTCAGAGATACGATTACGAAGAGACTAACTTTTCTGAGAGAGGAGTTTTAAGATCTTCTAGCTTTCGAACCATGAAACGCAATGTATGTTCTGCACTTAATAAATCTGTATCTCGACGGCACAACACCTCAACAGCCAATTTCACGGGCTGAAATGTATTTTCTAAATCCATAAGAACAGCGTGTTCTTCATCCGTGAAAAAATAATCTGAATTGGAGCTGAGCAAGAGGTCAACTAGGGTCTTAGCTACACACTGCTTTACTTTATTGTATGTACTTATCATGTTGCATAAGCTAGACCAACGTGTTTTGCAGTCAAGAACCAGCTGAATTGTTTTGCCAAACTCTTGCTGAATATAATTCTGAAGCATATCATTTTTGGTAGGAGAATTCCTAAAAAGTTTGACGCATTTTCTTAGTTTCGATATAATCATTTGGTATTCTGAAGCCAGATCAACTTGTCTTAGGGGTAAGGAAAAGTATAAACCATCATAATTATCCGGATCATCGTCCAGGACTTCCTCTTCCTCCGCGCTGCGATTTGTGTTCAATGCAGGGTCTTCAAATTCTTCCTCTGGCTCCTTTGCATTGGATTCTACATTCTTTTTATAAATTACGTCTGTTATACCTAATTGCACACCGTGGGCGTAGCAAAGCGGTTGTAGTGGTTCAATCAAGCGTCCGACTTTCTTCATGACGCTGGCTCCATCCGTCGTTATACCGACTATGTCGTTATCCAGGGATAAATTAAATTCCGATAGTTTTTCCTTGAGTAGTGAAACACAAGACTCAGATGACATACTTCCGAAAATGCGTGCCAGTCCAATATTCCAGTGAGTAGGCTGACTGTTAATAACTGTGTGTACATTAACATTTAAATAGCGTCGATTCATTCCAGATGTCCATTCATCTAAAGTGAGTGTAAACCTGTAGTCTTCATTCCTCAACTTTAGTAGATCTGCCGTCACTTTCATTTTGAGTGTCATTCCATAATTCATCACAAATTTTTTTTTGTGTTTGGCGAAGAAGGTAACTTGTAACCTTTTGCGACAAAAAGACTCTTCATGTCCTCAGAAGTACAGAACACTCTGAACGGCAAACCATCTTTGGCTACCATTCGGGCCACCATCAACTCTTTTGTTATGTTAGTATCGGATGGAAAAAAATCACTGATTTTCATTTTTTTCTGTGGTATTTCGTGATTTCATTATCTTCTGGTGTAAATTGAGCCTCCACGATAGTAGGTGGCAGAGCAACTGACGACGACGCTCTAGTAGACCCTGACGAAGTCGAAGGTAGTGCTACATTATCCGGCTCAAGTGTGCTTGTTGTTGTTCCGGCACTCGCATTCAATTTAGTGTCAATTTTATGGATTGACATCATATGGACGTGTAAACCTTTTGTAGACCCGGATGAGGTTTTGAGAACAGCTTTACACAAGTTGCATTGAGCAGTCAAATGATTAACTGCTTTCTTAAAATATCTCCATACCGGTAAGCGGCTGTTGCACTGCACGTACGCTTGATTTGGATTATTTGTCGACATTTTAAGTATTAACAAAGTAACACATGTATGAGTCCAATAGTTTTGTTTATTTAACTGACATAAACAATAAAAAAAAGCGCAATTTACGAAAAAATAAGCACAACAACTGCACAACTAAAACAATGGCCAACATAAACAAACAAATGATTGTCTCTCCGCGCTAATTACGTTAACTGCAGCCGAAAGATTAAAAAAAAAACAAAATTTTTATAAGGATTTAATAAGAAAGAAATTACAATTAATTAATTATTACAAAAATTATAACTAAGTGCTACCCGGTCGATGTTAGAACGAAGTATGAGATTCCCACGAGGCGTAGCGAAGTCGCGCTGCATGTAGATGTTGCAAGTGTGGGTGCTGACTCGACATCGGTGGCATCATGTTCGGCCGGCGCGTGTAACGCGAAGTCACGTAGCCATCTATGCGACTTATGTAGGTTGCGTAGTCATCAATATGAATGGAGTGTGCAACCGTAATACCTCCCCCTTCAGTTCAGCGATTATTTGAAAGATTTTGAAAATATCGCTGAAAGGTCAGAATGGTTAACCTTAATCTCGCTGGGTTGTTCTGGTTTTCTTGAAGGTATTTCAGCATAAATTTCTGAAGGTATTTCAGCTTTTTCTCGATGTCTTCTTGCTTTAGAGTATCGATGTAGCACCAGAGTAGTCAGAGCTACTAAAATTATTATAGTTATAATATAATATAAAGTGGTATAGTTGTATGATAAAGGCTGCTGTTCTCTACTTGGTTTAGTATAAGTTTCGGTTGTAGTGCTATTCTTGAGCTGAGGGATTGGAGATTCCCTAAATCCAATGAGTTTAATACTAGTGATGAGTTGTTTTCTTGAATTGATTTGAAGGGTGAGACGTTAATAATATTGACTACATGTCCTTTAATTCGGTTATTCATGTTGGTTAATGTGAACTCTGGAGTCTTGATGGTGCAATGAAGTGGTAATGTTGCAAGGAAACTTCCTTTGAGCATTTCAAACCTCTCTTGGCCACATGAAATTTCAACTTTGGTTGGTTCTGGAAAGCATAAGGTATAGTGGCAATCGTCCAGTTGTTCAAAAGCTGCTCTTTTCAATGACACTATGGCTTTTTCGCAAGAATCCAATAGTTTTTGGTCTGTGATAAGTTGCTGGATACAGTTCGCTTGGTTGCTGATTGCATTTTTCGATGATTTCTCGCAGATATGCCAGTTCATTAACTTCGGACATTCTGTCTCTATGTACATAGAAACTTGTTTTTGAAGTGCTATGAAAGGAAAGGGTGGAATAAGGATTTCGTGGAACCTATTAGGAACAGCGGATAACCTATATAATGTAAAAGACTCAATCATGAAGATAGGAAGCTTAAATACTATAACTATATTTCTACCCTTATAATAAGACCCCAATTTAATTAAATCATAATAAAACCTATTTTCTAGATCTAGTATTTCATCCTTAGTGTAAATATTCCTAAGTTTACCTAACATATTCTTAAGTGCTAATTTACTAATCATAGAATGAAGGCTACCCCTTGAATGAACTATGGCTAAAATATTTTCTAAGTTTTGGAGTTCGTCTGCTAAATTTTCAATATTATCCCCTAAAATTAATAGATATTGGCCTAAATGAGCAAAGGTCACTAAGTCATTATTAGTGACAGAGTATTTTTGAATTAAGTTATTAACAATAATTGTCATGTTATTTTGATTTTCTACTAGGTTTGTTAATATTTTTGTGTGGCGGGACATCCATTCCTTTGATAAACTTATGTGATCGTTAAATTCCGTTTGAATTTTATTGTCATTATTTTCCAAAATTTTAATGGCATTTTCATATCTAATTGCGTCCTTATAGTCTAAGTTTCCAGAAATGCTTTTAATAATGCTCCCTAAACCATCTACGAGACCTCTTTTTACCCGATCTGGCTCGAAAGTCTGTAAAATTTCCTGAACATGAATTATTTTTTTCAGTAAAAAGGTAATATGTGGATCAAATAAAGATGATGAACAATTATTCAACTGTGGTCTTATCTCATGTAACACTGGTCAACAAAAAAACAGTTTTTGTTTGTAACATGAAAACTTTTGTCTAGTTATGTTTCGAACAAGGATAAGGATAATAGAAATAAAATCAAAATGTTCCAAATACGAATATTTTTTTTGTAATTCGATTTTTAAACATTTTAGATAATTTCAATATTTATTGACCAAGTGAAGATATTCCTCTATATTGCAATAATAAAATCGTGATAACCGTAAGATTTTCTTCTATATTTTGCTTCAGGGACGTCTCGTTGTAATATCCAACAATAATCCGCCAGCATACGTGCTTGCACTTGCCTTGATATATTTTTTTCTATAGTAGAAATATCTTGGTGGAATCTTTCACCGTGTTCATCACTAACGGCGCCCAGATTTTCAAGAAAGAAGTCTAAATGTAAATGTAGAATATGTATTTTTAATGGCATATTACACCCTAAAACCTTATACGTAGACAAAAGTTCCTCAACAATACTTTCATAGTCATTCGATCGGTGGCTTCTGAGAAAATTTTGAGTCACTTTCATAAAAGATTCCCAAGCAGATTTTTCCAAATCGCTTAGTTATTTTTAAAAATATGTCATCTTTCATTTATTGCCTGATTTGAAGACCAATAAATACACCTTATTTAATCTTTGTTTCGCTCAGTTTAGAGATTTTTTCTTTTAAGTATAAAAAACCATCACAAGCCTTAATCATAGCTTTAACAAAAAAAATCATGAGAGTTTTATGTGTAAATATATTATTCGGCTGCACTAAAGGGGGATTTTTTTATATTTGTTCGTCCTGGGGTAAGGAATTTCCGTTTAGGCCAGTCTTTCTTAACATAATGATTTTTTCGGTCTCTGTTGTCCCGCTCACAAACACACCAACAGTATTTTGTGTATTCTAGTTGTAATCCTAATATTAGGGCAATTACCTTCAAATCTCCACAAACTTTCCAGTTGTGTTCGTTATGTTGAATCTTTTCCAAGATAAAATAATAGATAGATTTAATAGTTTCACAAGATACTTTTATATTACAAGCCTCGCCCAGTGGTACATAGTGGTATAAAGTATGTATAATATAGTGGCTGTAACACGAAAACAAGACCTGATGGAATCAAAGTAAATATAGTTTTTATATGAGGGTAGGTAGGTAATTCAATATTAGTAAGCACCTTTCTTGTTACAAATTTTTGTTGACCAGTGTAATTTTATAACTAAGGCTTCTATTTCTATTTCTATATGCTTAAGGTCTACATATTGGATAAAAGAGTGGTAGTGCGAAATTATTTTAGTGGGTCCGAGTTTAAAAGGAATGATTCCTAAGCCGTTATCCAAAGGTTCAAGTGTTAGCTCCTGAGCGCGCATCATCCGGTAGAGTATCAAATGAAGAATCAGGTGAATTCTGTAACAATTGATTACTATTAGGGACACGCTTTAAACGTGACTTTGCAACAGGACCTTTTTTCTTTTTTGTGTAAATGTGCACAGGAAGATCAGCAAGGACATTATCCTTAGTATAGCGAGGTGCTAATTTTTTCCTATTCGCAAGGGGATTTTTTACAAATACTTGTTGGTTCGGTATATATTCCTGTTCGTTTTCTCTGTCTTTATTCCTACTTTCAATCAGTACGGTGCGGGTATGTAGTGAGGATTCGTTAATAGTATTATAAACTAACTTCATTTTCTGCTTGTGTTCTTGTAAGTATTGTTGTAATAAATGCTGGTTTATATCTATATCTAATGGGCTACGAGGGTCGAAATGACCAGTGATTAATTCTATTGGGCGACATTTAGTAAAACTATGTATTGAATAATTATAACCTAGTATAGCGTAGGGCAATAAAGTAATAGCTGGCTCTTTAGGGCGTTCTAACTTGAGGATTCTTAAATGTTCTAGAATTGTAGAATGGAATCTCTCTATCATACCATTATTGTTAGGTGTGTGTGCTAAAATTTTGTGGTGATCTATTTTGTGAAGCTTAGTAAACTCAGAAAATAATTGGTTTGAGAATTCAGGGCCTTGATCTGAAACTAATCTTAAAGGTACTCCGTGATGATTAAAAAAAATCATTAACGATTGGATAACACTGAGTGCTGTAGCATCTTTTAATAAATATGCTTGAGCATATTTTGAAAAAGCATCTATGATTGTTAAGTACTTTTCGTTTTCAACTGTAAAAAGATCGATATGGGCTACTTCTAATGGTTTCGATGGTGGCGGTACTATACAAAATTTTTGTTTAATTGGATTTCGATCATACTTAGCTTGTCCACAGATATGACAATCGTTAATGTACTTAGTAATGTGTTCCTTCATTTTTGGCCAATAATACAGTCTTACTAATGATTGATCACACTCATTAATGCCGCGGTGGTTCGTTTTGCCTTCGTGATATTTCTGAATGATTTCCTGTTGTTTTAAATATTCCTTGATATTTTCTACCTCTGTTTTTGCGAGAGTTAAATTCATGGTAGAACTTTGAAATTTTTCTTGTATGATGGGAATTATTCTGTACATTGCTAGGGGAGGAAAAATCATTATGGCAGTTTTTACTTTAGGATTTACATATTCTTTTATAGCGCTAACAAGATCGGATTCTAAGTTACTTTCTGATAATTGAATTGAAGTTCTTGTGTGGGTTTCAAATGGTTTTGATACAACTGGCCGGCGTTTAATATCGCCAACAATAGTAAAAACTATTTGCCTGCTAAATTTATTTAAGGGAAAATCGCTTATGGGTACTTCTAATATGGGGTTTTCGGCGCTGGTATGAACAGTTGCGGTAGTGGATCTATTGTCTGAGAAATCTTTTTCTGTTGGATTGACTATCAATGAGCTAACTTCCTCGTTGTGAATTTCTATCCGGGATAGTGCGTCAGCATTTTTATTATGTTTACCCTGCTTATAAATGACAGTAAAAGTGTATTCACTTAGTTTGAGTCTCCAGCGGGTCAATCTAGAATTTGGTTCTTTGAGACTCATAACCCACTGCAAGGGCTTATGGTCAGTAACAATTTTGAAATTACGTCCAAATAAATATGGTCGAAAATACTTGGTGGCCCATACTATCGCTAAAAGTTCTTTTTCTATTGTACTGTAATTACACTCACTGTCGTTTAATGTTCTAGAGGCGAAGCACACAGGCTTATCTGATCCTATAGTTCCTTGGGAGAGAATGGCTCCTATGGCCACGTTTGAGGCGTCGGTTGTGAGAATGAATTCTTTACTAAAATCTGGGTACTGTAGGATGGGGTCATTGGTTAGCAGAGACTTACATTTTTCGAAGCAAGTTTTATACTCGGAAGTTAATGTTATTTTTCTACCTTTTTTGAGGCATGAAGTTAGAGGTTTCGTTACTCGGGCGAAGTCAGGAATAAATTTTCTATAATAGCCTAATAGGCCTAAGAATTGCTTAATTTGTTTAGGGGTTTGAGGTATGGGGTAATTCTGAATCGCTGATATTTTATCTGGATTGGGTTTTATGCCATCTTTACTTATAATATGTCCTAAATATGCAGTTTCTAACTTTAAAAACTCCGATTTATCCATCTGTATCTTAAAATTCGATTCTCTCAATTTTTGGAAAACTTTTTTTAAATTAATTATGTGCTCCTGAAGGGAGGTACTAAACACAATAATATCATCTAAATACACAAGGCAAACTGTATTCTGTAAATCTTTTAAAACATTATCCATCACCCTCTGAAAAGTTGAAGGTGAATTTTTTAGGCCCATGGGCATTCGGAGGAATTCAAAATGCCCGTTCTCGACATTAAAAGCAGTCTTTGATATGTCTGCACTGCTCATTTCTATTTGATAAAATCCACTCGCTAAATCGAGAGTTGTGAAATAATGACAATTACCTAACTTATCTAAAACATCAGCAATATTTGGGATCGGGTATTTATCGTCAATGGTTTTCTCATTTAATTTCCTAAAGTCCACCACTAGTCGCCATTTTACCTTACCAGAAGCATCGGCTTTTTTAGGCACGATCAAGATTGGAGAACTCCAGGCTGACTCGGAGGGACGGATAATTCCCTGCTCTAGCATTTTACTAATTTGTTGCCTTACTTCATCTCTATGAATAAACGGATAACGATAACTTTTAGTGTAAACAGGAATTTCGTCTGTCGTTCGGATATGATGCTGAATTTTATTTGTGAATGTTAAGGGTTCCCCTTCAATATAAAATACATCTGCATATTGAGAACAGAGATTTCTTAAATTTTGGCACTCTTCAGGGTTGAGATGGTCGGTTCGTAAACGCGACAAAACCTCTTTAACCCGAGTCTGAGACTGTATAGGAAAAGAACACGTATTGTTATGTATCTCGGCTGTAATTGGCTGATTAATCGAGAAAATAATGTCATATGGTGATAAATTCGTAACTTCTACTATCCCACGGTTACTGCAAACGCGAGTTAAGCAATTACTTATTATACAATTACAAACTATTTGCTCCGGAATAAAAACGTCCCCATCTTCCGAGAGGATCGGCAGATTAACAATTTTGGAAGTGTTTGAAGGAATCAAATCCTCAAATAAATTCGCATTTTCTGAGTTAAAGATAAGAATATTATTGACAGCACCAGAAGTCATTAGTATTTTATCTTTTAAATCAATTTTCGCACCCCATTTTTCTAATAGATCAAGTCCTATAAGGCCATCAAAATAGTTATGGAATTTATATACGAATAATTTAATATTTTCTGAGTTATTAAACTCAGAGAAACATGGTATAGTTATGGAATAATTTTCTCGAGTGGTTGCATGAACATTAGTAATTTCAAATGGATCTATATTTAATGGTATATGAGAATAATAAGTTTCCACTATTCTGGGATCTATAAATGACTGATTGGCACCGGTATCTATGAGTAACTTTAAAGGGGGTTGACTTATTTGAATATATGGTAATTGCCTTTGACTCTGAACATTTATCTCTATCCTAAGTTTTTGGAGGGCTCTATCTTCGAAAAATCCTGTTCGGAGTCATTGGGTGAAATGGGAGGTTCCACAGGAATAGCTTGAGATTCCTGAGAGCTGTTATCGAAGTAATATTGTTCACACGATTGTTGGCTATTTAGCGGTTCGTTATAATTATAAGGCACATGTTCATATAGGGCGTTGTTTGGGGGGTTATAATAAAAATCTGAATAGTCATAACATTCGGATTGATAAAAATTCTCAGGCATATAACATTCATTCATATTAATTTCTCTAGCCTTATGAAAATAATTATTAGGTGGTGGGTTCCCAGACATCATGTAATTATGGCCTGACAACCCTGGTTGGGGCAGAGGGCGAGTTTGATAGTGGCTAACACCACTCATTGGTTTCGGTCCTGAATTATAGTTAGGGTTTCTTGGAGCTAATTTAAAAACATTGGACTGAGGATTATAATTCGGAGGGCGAGCAGCAAACATTTGCTGGGTCCTAGAGGGGCCATGAAACTTAAACTGAGGCTGTGCCTGATTAAAATTCGGTCTCCACATTGGTTGGGTTTTCATATGAGCTTGTGGCAAACCGAAGTTCATGTTTCCACGAGAAGGTCCTGGCATATTGAAAGGTTTTGGAAGTATCATAGAAGGTTGAGAGTTATTTCCGTAGAAGAAATTAGGAACACGGTTAGATTGAATATTAGATTTACTGCTTGAAAAATTATCATTACGGTTTTGCAAATATAAAGTGTTTAATTCCTCATGAACAAATTCTAATGCTTTTTCTATTGTTTCGGGTCTCATACATCTGATTCGAGAACCCAATGGGTCCTTAAGACCACGAACAAATGCCTGTAATGTTAATTTTTTATAAAGATCGCGTTTTGACTGTATAGTTGTGTCCACGGATTCATGCAAAGAGACATAAGTCATAACTGTACTAAATAAGTTTTGACACTTCTCATAAAACTCCTGTGGAGTGAGAGGTCCTTGAGATAAAAGAGCCAAATCGTTATAAAGAGAAGTCTCATCCCTTTGGTCGGCAAAATTATTAATTAGTGAATTACGAATACCTTCCCAGGTATCTGGTATTCCGTTCGAGTTTATCAAACGAGCGGCGGGTCCTGATATTTTATTAAGGATCCCATTTAATAACATGCATTTACTAAATTCATTATCCTGTTCGGCATTA
This sequence comes from Bedellia somnulentella, assembly GCA_963576735.1. NCBI lineage: Eukaryota > Metazoa > Arthropoda > Insecta > Lepidoptera > Bedelliidae > Bedellia > Bedellia somnulentella. Next base: position 3,452,789 of record OY755195.1, read on the forward strand.
ACAAATTGAGAAACTAATTGATCAGTTAGTCTAATGAAACGAGTTAAAACGTTCGGATTCCCATCAAACTCGGGAAGCAAACGCAACGCCTTCGTTATGATATCTAAATTCTCCATATTACTATACAATACTCTTTGCTCAGTTAAATCTGAACTATCGAAACTATTAACTAAACTATCAGAATCTTTATATATATCCCTATTTCTATCTTGTAAATCAGATCTTATTTTAGACCTTGAGTCACAAATCTTAGAAGTAAACTTAGGATGAAAAATCTTGGAAATTGGGAAAGAACAGTAACAAGGAAATCGCAACTTCAAAACAGTTCTAAAGTACTCACATATTCATTCTGGCTTTCTGATGTATCGATGTCTGGATACTCCTTCCGGCGGCAGGTCGTGAAGATTCTAGAATACTCAGCAGCGGTGCTAAGAAGTCACCCGGGCGACTCGCGAGCGCGATTAACTCGATATTAGAGCAATTTACGGGGCCCGCAATCGACCGTGAGTATCCTACCGACTGCGCCAATTACGTTAACTGCAGCCGAAAGATTAAAAAAAAACCAAAATTTTTATAAGGATTTAATAAGAAAGAAATTACAATTAATTAATTATTACAAAAATTATAACTAAGTGCTACCCGGTCGATGTCAGAACGAAGTATGAGATTCCCACGAGGCGTAGCGAAGTCGCGCTGCATGTAGATGTTGCAAGTGTGGGTGCTGACTCGACATCGGTGGCATCATGTTCGGCCGGCGCGTGTAACGCGAAGTCACGTAGCCATCTATGCGACTTATGTAGGTTGCGTAGTCATCAATATGAATGGAGTGTGCAACCGTAATACGCTCATATACTTCTTTCTCGCTTATTCGACACATTTCTATATTATCTGTCCCACTACTCCCACTCGTCACCTGTCGCTAATATTCGGAAATAGTCGAAATATTCATCTAACAATGTTTGGCGTTCCTGTCGCTCGCGGCCACAGTCAGCGCGCCGTTTGCGCCCCGAGTGGACGTGTGTAGCGTCGCTGACTACTGCTGCCCAATCCCGTCAATCTCGAACGGGATCTCGTCATATGATGCGTCGGGATTGATCCCGAAAAATTACCCGAGATCTCGCGAGATCGGGATCCCGCGGGATCGGGATTGCATTCCCTACTTGGCACATGGGTTGATGAAAACTGGGAGTCCGATCAGGAAATCAAGACCCGAATTGAAATTGCCCGTGCGTCCTTCAATAAAATGCGAAAGGTACTCTGTACCAGGCAGCTGGATCTGAAACTTCGTATACGATTGCTTCAGTGCTACATTTGGCCGATAGTCTTCTACGGAAGTAAAGGAAGTGACCCGCAAAAGACTAGAGGCCTTTGAAATGTGGTGTTACCGCCGAATGTTGAGGATTAGCTGGATCCAGAGAGTCACAAATGTGGAAGTTCTGAGACGAGCCGGAAAAACCCCAGAACTCATGACCACCATCAAAAGAAGAAAAGTTGCGTATTTGGGACATGTGCTCCGCCACAATCGATACCAACTGCTTCAAGTGGTCATGATGGGAAAGATTGAAGGGAAACGGAGCGTCGGAAGAAGAAAGGCATCGTGGCTCTCAAACATCAGAAAATGGACCAACATAGCCGGCGTCGAAGACCTGTTTCGGCTAGCCCAAGACCAAAGGGGATACTCGGAGCTGACTGCCAACTTCCAGTAGTGGAGAGGCACTAGAAGAAGAAGAAGAATTAGACATAATAAAGTAAAATACCTAATAGGTTTTTAAATCATTTTGGAAATTCGCGAATTATCACCTTTTTACCTTTAACACTCACGTACGGCGCAAAATACCCTCCATAAGTGCTTTTTTTTCTTTACTATTTCGAAAGTCTAATGTCTTGCTAAGTTTTTAAGATTAGTTTGGAGCTTCAGAACCAGGCATAAGTATTTTTAATTTTATTTTGAAATTTTTGCTCTTTTAGACAAAAAAACAGTGATTTCAAATTTAGTGCTCAAAATGTACTTAATTATTGTTCGGATGTACGGTTTTCTTTATTGGAAATGAAAGTAGGCTTAATATTGAGTAAAATTACGGAAAAATAAAAGCCAGAAATCATTTCAGTTTCTTTTTTTGACGATTTCTTGAAAAATCTGGATAATCTCTAAATTTTTAATAAAAAAAATCATAACTTGAAAACTATCAATAATCGCTGAACATACATGGGGGTGTTTTGGATAGGTCTCGGTACAGGCTATCTAAAAAAAAACAATTACGTCACCCGATTGGCCACCCTGTATATGACGCTAGAATAGGTGAACTCCTGAGCTACTCATCACTACACTTGAATGCCGAATCCACAATATGCGTGAAATAGTCATCATAATTTGTATGCACAGAAAAATGCCGTTATAGATCTGGAACGTTTACGTCGACACAATTATTGAACGATGTCAAGTATAAATTTGTCCTAGAACGAGAGCCAAGACCAGAGGAGTGTGTCCCACTCGCACGGATGCCAGACTACAAAAAAAAACCAATTAAACGTATTTGTAGGTTGATATTTTTAAATTTTTGGTTTGCAATTGAAGCGGTTTTATGATGGGTTAAAATGTTTGCCTCAGAGTGGATTCAGCAAGAGGTTTACTCTCCCTTAAGGTGCCGTTGGTTCAGCGAAAAATATCATCTCAGGGGGTGCGGCCCCCGCGGGCGCGGGGAAACGCCTGCGCGCCGATCGAGCGGCCGTCTCACCGACACGACGCCGCGTGCGCGCGTTTTAAAAACATACAGTAGGGTAAGCAATACAGTGATTGTCAACTCGACAGTTTTAGCCACTCGCAAATATTTTCTATGGTATGGGTTCGGACATTTGTTTATGATTATTTACATTTTCTTTCTAAAATATTTACGAGTGGTTATAACAGTCAGGGTGACGAAAACTGTATCGCTTACCCTAGGTTATCAATTTCAAAAATAGTTTCTACCATGGCCGTTTACAATATAAAATGTAATGATACGATAGATTTGTCTACCCCTGTCAGTTAATACAAAATTATTACAGTGATAATTTCATAACTTTTGCCGTGTCGTGTCGGCTTAGAATAACACTACCCCATTTCTACCCGTGATCGTAAGAGGCGACTAAGGGTATAGGGGCTTTTTAAGTGATTTTTGGGCGATGTGGTTGGAGAACCGTCACCGAAATCATATATTATTACCATCTTTTCCCAAATCAACTTCCAAAAGTGGCTGAGGAATTTCTCATTCCAAAGCTCTGGCTATCCCGTTAAGGGATTTATAGCCGTGAGTATATGTATGTATATAATTTTCAGTTTACACCTATTAGTAACTATTTAATATTATTAATTGAAATAAGAAGTTACTTTAACGGTTTTGTTCTTTTTCCCATTCCTAATAAATTAAACAATATAATATAAAAATGAGTGCAATCTATGAATTGAATGAATTCTTTTATATTTGCTAATGCTAACCGTACGCTCGGTCACTCTCACGCCTACATTGACGCGCATCGTATACAGATAGGTCACTCGCACACTAACGGCGCCGCACGCGCGTAAATTGTAAGATCTGTAACACAAGGCGCGCGCGACATAGGTCCATCCCCTAAGGCAGCTCGCCGAGCACTAAGCGGGCGGCGGGCGGCGCTCGGGCACGAGTAGGACTGCGAATATCGATGTTTTTAAAATATTTGTTTTATTGAATTTATTAAAAAAGAAAACTAATCGCCAATTATTATTAGAAATACAAATGCTGAAATTATGATGCAAGTTATATGTAAGTAGGTAAAATAAATAAAATAAAAAACCATTTTAAAGAGTGTAATTAGTAGAGGTATGTTGGCGATTTTTTTCTATCGAGCGAAAATTTATTAATCATGTTTCGAATCGCCAATTTCACAGCAGAAAAGCCTCAAGATTTTGATGTATTTTTTTCAAAACCATATTGTTATAAACATTCGCATTATAATGTTTCAAAAACTCTGTTCGCTGCACTAACGGCACCTTAAGAGAGGTTTTAGTCTCACGCTCACAGTCAGCGCTCATTGCTCAGCGCGTAGTTTGTCAGCGCTGAGGCTCAGAGTGGCTCGTTTTAGTATCGTACTGACCGCCTTACGGTACAGACGACGACCAAAATGTACCGGAGTGTATAAATTATTACTGCTTTGTACTATGTATCCCAAAAAAATAGAAACCGGGGACGACGAAGACTCCATGTTCATCCATTGATTGAGCAGAGAGCCGTTGCAGGAGAGTTTGTCTTGTTATATGGCACTTTAAGAGCTGACGAAAGTAAATCCTTTAATTACTTTCGAATGTCAACTAGAACTTTTGACGAATTTCTGGCAAAGATACGGGATAAACTTGTCCATTGCAGCTTACGAATCGTGCCTATACCAATGGTGACTTTAAGGTAAGAAAAAACATATTTACTCTTTTATAATTATATGTAATCAATCATGGTTAAGTATAGGTAAGAAAACAACATAGGTATTTATTATTGTAATGTTTTATATTTTTAGTAATTAAACTTAATATAATTATTCATCATTAGTACATGATACAATGTTTGATAACCTGAGTGACCTGGATTTGCATCATTCGTTTCGTAACCTTGGTAACCTGGAGCACAGATAATATAATACTATACTGTACTAGACAGATACCCAATCCCATACAACAAAATGTGATGTGCTTAAAAACCCTTATTCGGCGGGCTATTTTCTAGTTCTTTATTGTTCGCTAGATGACGCTAAATATGCATGCATCGTAGGCACATAGTAGTACAACAAAAAGTCACAAATGGCGCTAAAAACAAAAACCAAATGATAACAAAGCCCGATATATATACAAACTTGTGGTTGTGGCTAAAAATACAAGTAATCATCAACAAGAATCACAGTATAAACAATCAAATATACAATGCTGCTTCTATTTGTATCACAATACTAAAAATTATACAAATCAATTACATTTTTCAATACAACGTCCCGCCATTCCATATTCAAAAGTGCAAGACAAGAGTTATTTTTTATCTCAACTCAACTGTCAATTGATCTGTCAATCGCAGACTAAATAGAGTATGCCAAAGCCGCGAGTTCATTTTTGGCGCGAACATCTTACCTGCATTCACCGAAGTTTCATCCTAGTAATATATTGGTCGTCCTTGCTCTCGAAAAGTTTTCATGTTCAAATATTTTATACGCCACAATGCTATGTCATACATACATACATATACTCACGCCATTAGTTCCCATTGGGGGTAGGCAGAGACTATTGATCGCCACTTCGCACGATCCTGACAAACCTCTCTAGCTTCGTTTACATCCATCAATCTTTTTATACATGCTCTTTTATTCTTCATACTTCGGACGCCAGCCTTTTTGAGCACACTCTCAATTTGGTCCAAGTGTGTTCTCCGTGGTCGTCCTCTACTAACATTACCATCCACACTAGCTCTATCTATCCCTATTATGCTATGTCATCTCTATCGATTAACGCATTATTTCTCCTTCGTTTGACATATTTAAATTTCAGATGTTTTAGATCTTTTTTCAGCGATGTCAGGCCCATGCTTGGTAGGGATTCATCGGCATTTACTACCTGTAATACCTTTTTTGCTGTAGGTAACTCTCCTTTTAAATAAAAGCTATGCACAATTTTTCCAATGCACGACTTGTCGAAATCATCTTTCTTTTCAATAATTGACATGCGTTTTTTTGGTGCTGCAGCTGGCTTGACAGTTTCAGTTTTAGTGTATTCGTCTAGAATTGGGTACATCGCCGATTTCGAAATGCCCAAAACATCGGCCGTTTTATCTTTCATTTCCTGTTTTGAAGGATATTTATCGGCAGGCCAAGATTCTTTTACGTATCTAAAGACGTTGATAATCATCAACTTCTCACTTTCACTAAAGTGCTACATTTTTCGCTTCTTCCGCGGAGAAACAAAGTCTTAACATTGTAGATCCGACTAACAAGAAAACTAAATAACGATAACAGTAATTTAACAAGAAAACAAAACAAAACACAAACGTCTGCAGAAACTATTTCACTACGAACAAATTGACCGATCATTAGCGCATCCCGTTATGGAATGTCGTCCGTTAACCCTTAGCCACCTAACGTGTATTCCAGTAACACATCCACCTAACGTCGGTCATGGTGACCGCTTGGGTTTAAGTACTATTAACAAGGTTAAAAAGTCATAAATTGGCAAAAAATTAAACCACATTAAGTTCTTTAGTTGTTTTTATTTCAAATTGTTTTATTAAATTCTTAATTTTTTTTTTCTTTTTATTATTATTAATCAAAGTTCACTTACAAATATTTCAACAAATTATAGGTTTTTTATTAAACTGAGAGCTAAGCAATAACAATCAATGAGATCAATATTTTTTTAATTATTTTAGTAACTTAAGTATATAACCTCTTATATAAAACTATCATTGGCACAATCAAATCACAATCACTACAAAATTACAGCCCCCTAACATTTACAATTTGTCGCGGCAGCTTATACACATTTTTTGAGAACATTCAACGCAAATTGGATTTTTGCACTGAAAACACAAATGGAATGTTTTACGTTTCTTTTTTGGGTCACACGTTGAGCAAGTTTTGCGTGTTTCTAATTTATCAGAGCTGCCTGCCGAAAATGATCTTGGTTCTTCATCTATTTTGAGAACCCGGCGAATAGCATTCTAAAG